>CM053589.1:94269316-94325129 GCA_028646515.1 Pseudochirops corinnae
ATTTCTCTTCCCAATTTTTCTTCCACTTCTCTTATTTGGTTTTGAAAATCCTTGTTCAGCTCATCTCTAGCTTTAAGGCATTCTTCATGTTTATTGGAGGCCCCTGGTGGGGGTGCTCTGGCTGCACTCTCCTCCTCCCTCTCTTTGCCATGATCCTTCTTTTCCCCAAAGAAGGAATCTAGGGTTTGGTTGCTGTTCTTACTTTGCTTCTTATGCTTATTCTTACTCATGGTTGGTCAGTCCGTGATTTTTTTTTTTAATTTCTATGGGGCTCTGCTTCTAGAAGGGAAAGCTCTGTCCCAAATTGCTGGGGTCCTCCCGGCTGCCGTAGCTCTCAGGAAGGTGCTGGGTCCCTTCCTACTTACTTCCGGCTCACTGGATAATGCAGACTCCAGGACCGAAAGCCCAAGACCGTGATCCGGATCCAGGCCACTCCAAGCGAGAGCACTTGGCCTCTGAACAATTGCTTAGTCCCCCTGCTGTCTGCAGGCCGCGGGCACGGAAGCTGCAACGCAGAGGCGGGTGCAAAACCTCTGCCTTTCGCTTTCCCACCTTGGAGGCGTTTCGGCCAGACGTTTTTCTCCCCCAATTTCGCAAGTTCCACTGACCTAGTTCTGAACGCTGCTCGCAGCTGCCACTAATCCACTCACCAGTCACGAGAGAGGCTCCTCGCTACTCCCGTCCAGCCGCCCCGGGGCACAGCCGGCTTCTGGCCAGGCTGGTTTCAGTTTGCAGTGCTGATATGGTTCCTCATAGCTGAGCTGACTTTAGTGGAAAGTATATTTGTGTGCGTTTTGGAGTTCTAGGATTAGTTTAAAATCCTATTTTATGGGTATTTTGGGGTGGCTATGTGAGAGTTGCGATATATTGCTGCTCCTACGCTGCCATCTTGGCTCCGCCCCCTCTAACTTAAAATGTTAATCTTCAAGGATATTTAATTCTATCTTCTTTCTACTCTTTTCCCTCATTGATAACAATAAAGGGCAGGTAAATTATAATAATTCAGTTTTAAACAGAGAAAAAATAAATTGGGAGCTTGAAGCCTTCACATCCAAAGTCCCTTTTATTCGAATGGAATATTCATACAGAGTATCAAAAGCACAAGCCATTTGGATGTCCCTTTCTGTGACTGTATCTAAGCTGGGAACTGCTAGAGCTGCACATTTCTGGAGTTTAATGTAAAGTTAATCATGAAAGTAAAACAGTTTCATCACCATTTATACATGCCTCTGGAAGGCAGGGACTGTCTCTATATCGCCCAAGACTGGCACAATGCCTGGCACATGGCAGCTATTTAAGAAATGTTTGCTGACAAACTGAATCCAATTCAACATGCACTTAGGAAGTGTCTACTGTGTACCAAGAGGCAGGTAGGAGACTCAGTGGATAGAGGGCCAAACCTGGAGTCAGGAAGACCTGAGTTCAAATCCAGCCTCCAACATTTAGTAGTCATGTGACCCTGGGTAAGTCACTTATCCTCTATTTGCCTTAATCCATCAGAAAAGGAAATAGCAAACTACTCCAGTATCTTTGCCAAGAAAATCCCCAAAACTCCACAGGATCACAAAGAATCAGACATGACTGAATGACTGAACAATGTGCCAAGAAATTTAACTTGGTAGTATCAAAGAAATATTAAAATAAAATGTATTTATTACTTAGAATAATTTAAAAAAGAAAACAGTAACTATTTTAGATTTTAAATTTATACTTACCTTATTTTGGATGATAATTTACTATAAATTTAAATGTATACTCAAGAGTACTTAAAAGGGCTTATAAGCATGGTGACTAATTTTTCAAGAAAGACTACTATGTGTGTAATACAATTAATCCTGCTCCATAAGTAGTGAAATAAAGAATAAACACAATTAATTTGCTGTTTCTTAGTAATTGTGGCACCACCCAATCTATATGCCATTTTAGTGATAAAGATCCCCTAGACAGTAATTCCTCTGGTAATGAGAATAGGCAAATGATACTTTCCTAGTGATTAAAGGAAAACAACTTTATTTCCTGGACAGGGAAAGCAGATTAACTTATATACAGAAAAGCAAAGTCTTAATTATAATTAGGAGGAAATGAAGAAGTAGGGCATTTCAGAGATGAACTTCAATGTAGCTGGAAGAACATTCTCTGAGCACAAGTGCCCAGATATCTAAATACATATACTCTCATATAAATTTCCCTTCCTCTCTTTCTTTCATTCCCTCCCTCTATCTCTTTTTCTCCGTGTGTGTGTGTATTTTGTAGTGGTAGTAGAGAAAAAGAGCTAGAGACTGATGTGTTCATAAATATATTCATATACCTAAGTGTGTGTACATATAGACATAGATGTGTGCATACATATGTCTGCGTAAACATACAGTCATGGAAGAAGTGATCATATGTGTGTATTACTACAGAGGCTTCCAGTCTTTGATATATTTATTTGTATGCATGTGTGTATACATGCACACACATATACCTCTATCACATGGGTGGATCACATGTGAACATACACATTTCCTTACTTAATTTACACACATGAAAGCTGATATTAGCCACTACAACACAAGCAACCTTACCTTGGAATTTTCCATTACACTCTCAATACAGTCAAAATAAGAGAGATCGCTAACAGGTTCATTGGGATTATCCAGCATGCCCTTAACAGTCTGCAGAAAGAGAGCAAAACTTAAAGCACGCCATACAGAATGAAGGTGACTCAATATACTACTATGCAGAACTAACAAAACAAAATTTTCTATACATAGGGCTCTGATCACTACCGTTCATTTCACTTTTAAGTAGGTAAACTCCGAATTCTTGAATCATGCATATTAAGTTATTTGAGACCAGTTTTGTTAATCAGATATAGTACTAATTAGGCAAGTACTAATTAAGCTAGAGCTGATTACTTTTATTGGCAGCATTTATAAAGTAGGGGAGACATGAGGGGATGTTGGCAATGCAAGATTTTCCTAGCCAATCCTTTAGAGACGAAAGAATAATTTAATTTCAAGGACCCATTCCTTGACTTTTTCTGTATTTATAACTGACCGGATCTTTCAGCATTTGGACGCTGAAACTTTTTTCTCCTTACTGTCTTCAGGCAAGGCATAATGACAAAGGACAATTCATCTGTGACTAGTCTGATAGAAAGATAATTTAGGTTGGCTGATTAATTTGGTCTTGTTTTTCTTTTTAAAGTCATAAAAAGGCTACTGACTCTTAAACCTCCTGGACTCACTCCATTAGTGAAGGTGCTAATTAAATATGGGGCCTACTTCTACGTTTCTTTATATGGGCACCATGAACACTTGGTTATCTGTTACTTAAGTCCTGGATAAGTTGTATTCAAATGCTATGGAGAAGAAAAGTCTAACCTAGATTTCTAGCTACTGAGCTAGCAGTGTATATAATAGGGAGATATATACACACACACACACACACACACACACACACACACACACACACACACGTATGAGAAGCCAAATTTTTCTTCATAAAATGTCATCATGATGATGAGGCTTTAAGAAGCATCAGATAGGAAAGATGATGAGAATGTCTATATGACATAATAAGAAGAGACCTCTGAGGCTGTCTAGGTCACTTTACAGATGAAGATATTGAAGAGGTCAAGGGACTTGCTCCAAGTCACAAAGGGCGTGCTCTTTCCACCATAACCCAATGGGATCCATATTCAGTTTAAGGCACCGGAATAAGGGACAGGGTAAAAAGAATGGTGGCATTTAAAGGCAGATGACCCCTTTGGACACCATAAGAAAATCTGAAAAGAGAATGGGAAGAACTATTGCTCTGGAATCTGAGTTAAAAAGCTGCCTCTGATGCTCTATTACCTAAATGACCTATCCAGGGTCTCATTTTCTTCATTTTATTAAAACGAGAGGGATTGGACTAGATGAACTCTGAGGTCCCCTCCAGATCTATGATCCAATCAATTTAAAGGATGGTATCCCCCCCTCCAATAACTGAACATTTAATCAGGCAATGGTTATTAATGGTGAAAATGACTCATTTGACCACCTTGCATTCTAAGCAGTTTACAAAAGCATTAGTCCCAAGATAATAAACTCTTTCTGCCTTCCTCTGAGGACAAGGGACTACTTGCTATTATTAACAAGATCACAGAATATCTTCATTATCTCCATGTATATATAAACAATTTCCACTGCTTCAGTTACCTGAAAATGGATTATGAAGGGAAAAGCACACCAAATCTCAACCCAGAAGGGCAACTGATGAGCAGAATCTCACCAATGTGATTTTTCCAATTGAAAAAAAAAAAAACCCAAAACACCAAATCCAAACCATTTTCTCACTAAAAATAAATTATCAATAGATGTTGAACCCTTTGTGGAGCATAACTCATTTTCCCTTATTTTCTTTCCATTAATCACTGTTTCTGTTGTTTATAACCTCAAAACTACAATCTATTTCACACAGTTCCCACTATTATTTTGGGCTCAGCGTTAACCAACCATGCAAATTCCTTCATCTATCATTAGTTTCATTTTTTTTAAAGAATTCACCTTAGAGCAAAATTCATTTAAATAGGATTTATTTTAAATGGACTATTCAGAATCCTATGATTGTTTTCCTTTTTAAATACTAACTGCCATTATTTTAATTTTGTTTTCCATTCTCCCTAATGAAAGCATCTTCAGATATTAATTGAGGTATGACATACATTATAAAATCTAATTTATATCTATTCTTTCCTATGTAAAAGGGAAACAAACAAATCTGAATACTTATTGCCAAAGCCAATTGGCAGATCCAATCAAGATTTCTGAACCTTCTTCAACCACCAGACCACTTAAAAACACAGGGTAGAAGACAAAACAGCTAAGCTGGTGTAACAATAGGCCACCATGAGTAAAGGTAAACAGTTGACCCTATGTTTAAGGTGATCAAGTCAGTTCTACTTTTCACAAACAGCATAAAATTCTATAAAAGTTCAGGGCTCTGGAGGGTGTGTTGTTCTGGTAAAAATGGGTGTTAAGGTTACTCATAGTTCTTAAACTTGTCTCAAGCTTCTCTCTTTGTAGTGGGCAGTAAATGAAGTGACCTGAGCTCAGGGTACAAAAGAGAGTACCCCACAGTTTATCATGAAGACCTATTGTCTAAAAATGGCAGCAGAATTCTGATTTCTGGTATTACATTTTGGAAAAGGCCTAAGGACCCCACTGGTTTTGTTAAGAAATATGTAGATTAAAATAATTAAAGAAATATGAAGATTTAAATTCAAGGTTCATGGAGAGGAGTCTGAGCAATTTTTATAAAGTAACTGTACCGTCTGAGCTCCAGATTACTACTCCAAGGCCAGGAATAAAAAGTCAATTATGGAGACTACATCATGGGCAAGTGGGAAGTCAGAATTATTTCTGGTTGGTTATAGAATTTCCTCCAGGTGCTTAGGCAATTCCAAGATGTCAGAACTACATGGACTGAAGAATTTTTTCTCTGAATGATTGACAACCAAGCAGCATCTCTTTAGGGAAATCAAATGTCCAACCAACTTATTTTTACTGAGATATCAATTTGGTCTGTTTAATACGCCCTCCATCTACAGAATGGTTAGCTCATCATGGATTGGAGAAAGATAGACTTTCATTTATTTTCTGTCACAAATACCTGCACCTAAAATATGCCTGCAACTGTATCGTATCAGGTCATGGAGAGCGCCAGGACTCTGATTCTACTCTAACCCTTTTGGTCAAGAAATGTCAGTTTGTAACACCTTGCCTACAGAATCACCCAAAACTCTAGTAAAACAAAATGTATTCTTAATAAGTAGTGTGTCCCAGGGGAGCTGCCATTCTCAACTGCCTAAGGATATAACATTATCTTAACCCGCCTCAGCCAGGTGTTCAGTCTTGGTCTTATATCCACAGCACCAGCTGAAGAGTAGTTGGTAACAATTACTTTCTCCTCCTCTTTCTACAGAATACATCTCTGCCTAGGGTAGAGGTAGTACTGATGCTTCCTTTACCTTCCCCAGGAGGAATTCCTGTCCACCAGGATAGGTTATAATTCCTTTTCCAGAAAGACTAGAAGATAAGAAATGCACAGGGCAGTAATCCTACAAGAAAATGGAAGGACAGCACCTGTCCTTCTACCTTTTGAAATGTCTAAGCATCATTCCATGTAATAATACCTCAAGTTCCCTGAGGGCATTGTCACATTCCTTCTGGCCTGGTGCTTGCTGGGTACACAGTGTGATAAGCTGGTTAATGCTTTCTGTCACAGCTCTAGGAAGGAAAAAAAAATTTTTTTTTATAAAGATTGATAATGAAATTACCCTTATTTTATTTTTATAATTCATAAGAAATTCAATTAATTAACGAAATAAGGTATTGTCTCCATTTAAGGCTCTTCTGTAAGCTATAGGCTATAAACAAGCAAAATAAAAAAAGAAACATAACAGAAGAAGAAAATTTTTCCCTCAAGCAAAGCACAATCATTACCTTGTTTTGGATTATTGGTCTGAGGGGACCCTGTGCTTCTTTTCGGAATTAATGACTATCTCAATATATATAGAACAAGACTTTCTAGCAGAGTTCAAATAGTAATATGATCACATTGCTTTCAAGACCTTTGATTAGCTACTTACAAGGAATAATCTGGACCCCTCCTCTTGTAATTTCTAAGATTTTAATAAAAGAGTACTGATTACCACAGACATGCTATAAACAGTGCAATGAATTCATAGTCCTTAAAATGCAGGATCGAAAACTATTCTTTAACAAAAACGTGATCTTCTTTTGAGGATTGGGGCAAAGACCATAGCATAGGGCCACAAAGAAACAAACCAGCACCTTAGATACAATCTTGGCACTGTTTCAGGACCACCATGTACCTTGGGGAAAGATTTGAAACTTTAGGCATCCTTGGTATCCAATCCCTCTTAAGCAGCCTCTTCTAGAATGGGAGTCAGAGACTGCCACCTACTCTAGGCTACCAGATATCCATAATTCAGAGAGTTGGATTATTTCAAGGACACACATTTCACTACTACGTACTGTAATGAAATTTGATAGACCTTGCAGAGGTAGCTATTGTGTTTCAAGGTAAAGCAGAGTTAAGGAGAGAGCAAAGATCAAGATCCAGAATCGAAGAATGAAGGGGCGGGGGTGGGGTGGGGGGTGTATGTGAATCCAGATCAACATGTTTCAGTGAGGAGAAGGTGGATTAAAAAAAAAGTGCCTTGAGGTGCTCCTTAAATTACTGAGCATCCTTTACTAACGTGGAATAAGTAAGATTAGGGCCTGAGGTCAGGATGATTTGAGTTCAAAATCTGACCTCAGACGAGCTGTGTGACTTTGGGCAAGTATGTTCCTTTGAATCCAAACTTCACAGAACACATCCCTTAATAAAAGAATTTGTTCTGTAGAACTTGGACTCAGTCAAAAGGTTGTGCTTAAGGACCTAGAGGGCCCCACGTGGCCTTGACACTGCAGGCTCCCCACGCCTGTGTCTTTCCATTTATCTAAATTCTACCCATATTTGATAGGGTTCTTGTAAGTAAGTAGCTTTGTGGACTTAGTATATCATAAAGAAATGTGAGTTCCTGTTCCTCTTCATGACCAAGTTCAAGGTTCTATAATAAAAATGGTAACAGCATACCTGAGACTTATTTACATATTGCTTTGGGGTTTACAAAGCTCTTAACATATATGGTCACATTTAGTCTCCCAACAACCTAGGAAGGTGGGCTGTACACCTCTCACTTTTGTAGATGATGAAACTGAGGCCCAGAGCCTCTTGGTGGCAGACCCTTAGATCAAGTTCCATGTCTCTGGATCCTATATCCATTGCTCTTTGGACAGTACCAAGCTGCTACTTCAAACCCCCTCAATGAATCCTGGTTCAATGGAAAGGGCAAAGAATTTGGAGTCAGTGAACAAATGCATTTTACTAATAAATTGTTTAGAGTTTGCCAGAGAATATGCAAATTGAATGAAGAGGCTTTTCCAATACACAAAGGACAATCAGCCTAATTATTTGATGAGAAGATTCTAGACTCTAGTTTGAATTTTAAATTTACCTGAGGTGATGAACTAGGGGAAAGAAAGGGAAAAAAAAGTCATCTGGACCTTTGGATAGGGAAAGAACTAAAAAATCCCTCCCTCCATTTGACTCTGGTCAAATTCATTCACTTGCCCACAGATTTTCCTTACAAAATTTTTAGTAACTCTAGCAATGAAAAATCCAACACTTGAGTACTCAACTGGGACAACAAATGACAAAGTAGGGCTATTTTTTTTTCCTCCATTGCATGCAATATAGAAACAATATGATATTATTACCAGGAAAGAATGTGACTAGGGTTTAATAAGTCAATAAATTAGTACATATCGACACCCTCAATTACTAGTGGCACAGCGATTGTGAGGTGAAGTCAGGATCACTCCGTATTTGTACACAAAAGCTGCTTCATGTACTTTATGTTTTTTTCCAGTGTATCTACTCTTTATTTGATTTGTCTTCAGTTCTGACCAATGTCAGGGTCACCTGGTTTAGAACATTAGATTCTAAAAGTAAGGGCTTGTACCTGTCTGTTTAATAAATAGGGTAACACTTCACAGTTGAGGAATTCATCAGCCAATATGGACAGATACCGAGTAGCCTTGATTCGGCTATCGGTCACACTTATTTACTCACTTGGGAGTGTATAGAAAGAAAAAACAAGTCAAGTCAGGGTGCCCAAAGTGAAAGGTTGTATGGATCTGACTCAGGAAATTGCAAACTTCTACAGAGGACACTCCAGAGATTATTTTACGTTAAACACTGGAGTTGGCAGCTACCATATGGTGCTGGGATGGCATGACCGCTAATGAAAACACAAACCAGGGACATCCCTCTATTCAAGGCTAAAAGCAACTAGACCTGAGCCTCAACTCTCAAAGATTACTGAAGGGATTTCCAAACTGAAAACTTTTGTGTTCAGTGGTGCTGAAATGACTCAAACCAGAGTATCCTAAGGGATACAGCATAGGCAAAAAATCCACAATAAGTATGGATAACCATTGTGCAAAGCATAGTGGGGGATGGAGAAGATGGTGAAGGCATTACTCCTGCCTTTGAATTCCTTAATACCTAGTGAAGATAAAGAGACTCAGTGACCAAACAAATCTTTATGGAATGCCCATTATTTACAAGGTACGATACTAGGTGCAGTAGAGAAGTTAAGACTTATAAAACATGGACCCCTGTCTTGAGTACTTCTCACTGTGGACCAGACTTTACCCACAAGAGATCCTGAATAAATGTTTGCTGAATTCAATTACAATCTATTTAGGTAGATGAAACATATGCCTGCAAAAAGGTAAATAGGAATGTAAGAAAACCAGAAAAACACTGCCCAAGAGGATAGTTTGTCTGTCTGTTTCTCCCCCCCGCACACATACATATGTATGTACAACAGACTATACACACATACACATACATACATACATACATATACATATTTCTATACAATATATATTATCTATACACTATCTATGTATATACTGTCTATATATAATAGCTATAGTTACAACACACACACAGAGTATACTGATGCAGATAGACAGATAGATGGATTATATATTTTCCAGGTTTAGAGTGGGGAGAGAAAGGACTGGGGCTGAAATAATTGAACTCCCATACAAGATCAGGAATGGCAAGAAAGAAATCAGTGTGGGCTGGAATGGCCATCAAAGGCTTTTAAAGGAGGTAGGATTTGATTTGTACTCTAAAGAATGGTTACCATTCAAACGAAAAGGAGCAGAGCAGAAGAGCCATTAGGACTGGGGAGGAAGAAACAGACTGATCAAAGACAAATGCAAAAAAGACCATTTTTTTCTTGCACATCCCAATTCCCCTCTCTCTTCTCTTATATAAAGAGAATTGCTGTTCCAGCTTTGGTGACAGTCTCTGAGGAGCTTAAGCAGGCTCAACAGGGACCAACAGCAAAATACAAGCAGGCAATGAGGGAGACAGGTGTTAATTAAATTGCAGGTTCCTAGAGCGTCAACGCTAAGGTTGGGACAGAAGTGGAAATGGGTCCTATGATCCCCAGTATAACCTCAGCATCTAGGACAGCTTTGGAAGAGGAGAAGGGTAAATTGCTTCTCAAGTTGTCGAATATTTCATGCCAGGGGCTTGGCAAGGTTGCAGTGTCAGCAACAGCAGCAGGGAGGGAGACTGGAGGTAGAGCACCTTTTGCTTGCAACTGAAAATTGGTTTCTCAGTCTCTGGATGCAATCAAAGAGCACCAACCCAGCTGCTTATCCTGAGACTGGGGTTGGCAAAAACCTGAGAAAATGGTTCTCAATTCCACCAGACTCATGAGATTTGGCAACATCCTGAACCAGCACAATTGAAGGAAATAAACAAGTTTCCACATCCCGAATGTGAAATGAAAGCAAATAAAAGTAAAGTGAAAGCCATGCCACTGTAGACATTTGAAACAAGATGACTGGGTTCTGCAAATGTCTGCCCTCCCCTCCCCTCCCCGTTCTGTTATCCTGAGGAAGAAATGAGGGTCCATTACACAAAGAAATGGTCCATTTTCTATTGAGAAGAAAACTGGCTTTCCCATGGGCAGAAGAAAAGAACAGTCCAACAAAGAACAACAGGCTCAAGTTTGAAAATGTTTGGGGGGGGGGGGGTTGGGAGAGGGCAGGAAATTCAAGACTAAGACACTGGACTGGCTTGTTCATGTCCTGAAAACAACAATGGCATTACCGTTCAGTCATATGACAGCCATATGAATAACTGAGAGACATTAGGGTGGATAATGAAAAGAGCAATGACCAGGGAATCAGGAGCCCAAAGATCTAGTCTTGGGTTTTTTATCACGTGACCTTAAGAAAGAGACTGGCACCTCTCTGGGCCTCAGTTCCCTCATCTGTGAAAAGGAAGGGGCTGGTAATGTGTCTACAACAAGGGGTTCATACCATAGGGTCTGTGAATTTGTTCTTTAAAAATATTCTGTTAACTGTATTTGGATATAATTGGTTTCTTTTGTAATCCTATTAATTTTATCTTATACACTTTAAAACTTGGTCATGAGAAGGAGTCCACAGGCTTCACTAATTTCCAAAGGGGTCCAGGATAAAAGAAAATGGCTAAGACTCTCTGGCTCAATGATTGTGAAAATGCTAAAATTGTGATATATGAGTAATAGAAGGCAGTACCTCCCCATACTAGGCAACCCATATGAAGGCTACGAAGAAACATGATTCAGAACAAAGGACAATCAGAACAACAGACATACTGATGGTAACTATGCAACAACAATAGGCGGGACTATATAGAAAGAAAATAGCTCACAAGGGGGTATGGAAACCAAGATGATTTTGTTATTATCTGTTCAAAGCCAATGTGCACTTAAAGTACTGCAAAGATAGTTTACAGTTTTCGGCTTCCTCCTTATTTCTATATGTGACTGTTTTCTAATAGTTCAGAACAGATGACAAAACTTCACTGAAAAAAGTAAATCAAATGAATTCTTTTACTAGGTTATGTCTAGGATCTATTCAAACTCTAACACTGATAATTTATTACTCAGCAAAAGAGTACAGTAGAAAGAACACAGATTTTGGGTCACCTCCGTGACCTTGGACAAGTCACTTCCTCTCTGGCTAAGGCTGAGTTTGCTTATCTATGGAATGAAGTACTTAGACTTGACTTGGCGACAAACTCAAATAGAAATGGGGCCCCTAACCCTTATATAAGGATCCCTGCAGGTGGCAGACTGACTCAGATAACCATATATTAACATAACCTATATTCTATCATATTTTTATTTGTTTTGCTAAATACTTTTGAATTACATTTTAATCTGGTTCAGGCCCTACCAGAGTGCTGTGGGCTGTGTGCTCAATCCCTTATGACTAGGTGACCCCTCTGGGCATTCCTGGATATAGATCTGTGATCTTCTCATCCTGTAACAGGAGGAGAAACAATGACCGGGATACTGAAGATCTGAGATGATTTCAGGCCACTCTACATGCTCATCCTTCCTGGCTGGGTCCTTTAGTCAAAGTTTACAGTCACCTCACAGAGATCTAAGTGTGACAGGTACAGATCCCTTCTTTGTCCCCAGCATTTCTACCTTGGACTAAAACTAGGGAGAAAAATGCTCCACAAAAGATGCTGCGTCCCTGGGGAGTAGTTGCCAGCATCTGCTCACAACAGTCTCCTCTTGCAATGGAGTTATTTTAATTTGGTCACTCTTACACGATTAATTTGCAGCATACAATGGAGGGAGCTTCAGTTTCTTTATTTGTTAAAAAGAAAGAAACAGTGGTGTGTGTGTGTGTGTGTGTGTGTGTGTGTGTGTGTGTGTGTGTGTGTGTGTAATTATGTCTGCATTACCTAACCCTGTGTGATGGTGATTATTTAACACCTCTGGGCCTTATTTCTTCAGCTATAGAATGAGGGTTGGATTAGATGATCTCTCAAGGTTTCTTCTTGCTCTAAATCTATGATTTAATGCAGTGGTTCTCAAACTGTGGGTCGTGATCCCTTTGGGGGTGGAACAATCCTTTCACAGGGGTCACAGGGGTAGCCTAAGACCATCAGAAAACACATATTTCCAATGGTCTTAGGAACCGAGACACTGCTCCTCTATCCATCTCCAGGAGGGTCCGCCCACATGCAGATACACCCACATACAAGTATTAAAGGGTCGTGGCATTAGGAAGGTTGAGAACTACTGATCTAATGATTCCTAGGTGAGATATTAAAAGGTGAAGCAATGCAACAGGACAGTTTTTGACGGCTCCTGGGCTTCTATGTTCATTGTAACTGACAGAAGACTTTGGATGGTCTATTGTATCCCGGAAAGATTTCTTTTAATTTTTTTAAGGAGGACACGTTTATCCTCAACTTTTTTTCAGTTTTCTAAGTAGGGATTTGAAGTATGAATGTCGTGAATGCTGATTGACATTCATTTGGAGCTACTCTTTTATTTGATACCTGGAACTTTAAAAGACCAATTTTGACCTTTCCCTAAGATATTGCAGCTCTGAAAACTTGTTCTACTTTGCTAGATTTTCCTTCTCATGATCTAAGGCAATAAACGGCATGTTCCAGAATGGAAACTTTCAAGTTACTGAAATTTTGAGGTCATTTAAAAACGTAAGATAATGAAAGCCATCTCAGGAGAGATACCAGTAAGAGCTTTATCAAAAGGGTCTTGGCAAGTTAGGGAGGTGGAGGAAGAGGAAAGAAATCAACAACAGCTGCTAAAAACCCCACTGGGAGAACAACAGATCTCCAAAGTGAAAGAGTCCTTACTTTTGCAAATTAATTAAGAAATACAGCACAACTATGGATAGGGGAAGAGTTCCTGATCAAATAAGGGATAGCCACAAAGGAGAAAACAGACAATTTTGATCTCATCATATAAAATTTAAATTTGCTTGCACAGCCAAAACTCTTGATAGTTAAAATTAGAATGGAAATAGTTAAGTGGAAAAAATCATTTTAGCATGTTTCTCTGATAAAAGCCTCATAAGCAAGATGTTTAATAAGGAACTGATTCAAATTTACAAGACCAAGAATCATATCCCAATAGATAGAAAGAGCAAAGGAAATGAACAAGCAATAATACTAGCTATGAATAGGCTTATGGAAAAATGTTCCCCAAAATGTTCCAAATCAGTAATATTTAGAGAAAATTAAGTCAAGGTTGTACCTTGTAGTTATATGAAACAAACGTTGGAAAGGTTAAGGAAAAAGAGGCATGCTAATGGACTACTGGTCCATTAGCTTATTCTGAAAAATAATTTAGAAAGTCACTATATTATGCATTACCTTTGAACCGACAATACCACTGCTAGGCCTATACTTCAAAGAGATCAGAGAAAGAGAGAAAGGATCTATACGTAGAAAAAATATTTGTAGCAGTTCTTTTCCTAGTAGCAAAGAATTGGAAACAATATGGTTATGCATCAATGGAGAAATGCCTGAACAAATTATGCTATATGAACATAATGGAATATTATTATGCTATAAGAAATAATGAAAGGGAAAGACAGTTTTAGAGAAACTTAGGAAGACTTGTATAAAGTTGATAAAGAATGAAATGAGCAGAATCAGGAAAACAATGTATAACAATAACAACTTTATAAAGAAAAACAACTTTGAAAGACTAAACACTCATCAATTCAATGAGCAACCATTATTTCAGAGGACCAAAGCTGAAGCCTGCTATTCATTTCCTGAAAGAAAGATGATGGGGTCAAGATTCAGAATAAGACATTCAGTTTGAGAAATGGATATTATAGGGATTTGTTCTGACTGACTAGGGCACATTTGTTTTAAGAGTTTTGTTTCTATTTTTATGTTTTTCTTTCTAATGGGGGTTGTGTTGGTGGTTGTGATGGAGAGTTTGGAATAGGGTAGCCAAAAAATTTTTTAAAAGACAGAGACAGAAAAAAAAATCATAGACAAGGTGAATCTACAACAGTTACATTTGAATTTATTTGAAAAAGAAAAAAAAGCTGTACACAAGAGAAATTCAGTTTTGGGTACAATTCTATTTTTCTGTTCAACTATGTATATGCAAATGCCCCTTTATCTGTTGTTTAAGTTCAGAATAAAAAAAAAAAATAAGTGAAATTTGAAAGATCTTAAGGTGTATGTCCATTCTCTGAGAGCTCTAGTTCTAAGACTGAAGAACTATCTAGGAATGGAAGAGAATCAAGAATTTGGGTTAGGATGAAAAGAAGACTTGACAGTTCCACAAGCAAAAGGAAACCTCAGTTTCAGAAAGAATAAGAAATACATCAGTGATATCACTGTTCTAGGTGAAAGAAATGATGGCAAAAAGCAATGGTAAATATGGAATTTAGCTATATTTAGAACTTAAAAAAAGAGCAAGAAACTGAATGGGTCATAGAGTTGTCCATGGATCAAACAATCAAAAAATCATTCTAAATTGAGCCTGAAAAATCAGTGAAGTTTAGAATTTAGTAAAGATTGCACAGATTTGGAATCAAAAGATTTTTTTTCAAAGTCCATCCCAGATACTTAATTAGATATGTGAACATGGGTAATTTATTTAACCACTTAGAGCCCAAGTTTCTTTATCTGTAAAATGGACAAACATATTTTGAGCAAAATAATATTCATACTACCTACCTCTCAGGGCTGTTGTTGGCAAAGTACTTTGCAAATTTTAAATCACCATAGAAATGTGAGTTATTAGGATTAAAAGGAGAAAAAAATCTTTGGGGGAAAAACTGTGACTTTAAATTCAATATAATAAGCCACTATTAAATTTCTACTATGTGTAAGATACATGTTCATTTAAAGTATAATGCAAATGCATAAACAATCAACTTTCATAAACTACCAAAAGTCCAAGTGTTCATTTCAGTCAGTTGCAAGGAATACATATAGTACATATAGCCACAAGAGGCCAGAACCAAGCATTTAAAGACATTATTAGAGAAAAGAATTGCCACAGTGACACAGTATAACCCCTTATTTTTTTCCCTCTTACCTTGCAGCTGCTGCTAAGAGATTTTTTGCATTAGGGGCCCCTGGATCAACGGAGAGAGATTTAGCAGCTAGCAACAGCTTACTGGAGGCCATGGAGATATTCTTGAGGTTGCCTATCACTTGGATCTGGTCCTCTTTAGTCTGGAAAGTCAAAAAGAACCAAACTAACTACGGTCTGTATATCATCCCTGGGACTCAGGGCCACAGGGAGCATTTTGAAACAGAAGTAAGTTATCTGTATAGATCCCTTTATACGCAACCTGTCTCCAAATGCCTGCCTCTGTAGGATGCTCACCAGTGGCTCCCCTTATCCAGAGATGCCCCTTTACACATCACGTACTAGGGACAGGAACCTATCCTGAAGCAACTGAGTGTCTGACAGGAACTGTGTTCCTAAGCGCGTGCATGCAGACAGACACAAGCCCCACAAACAATACCAGCAACTTGCTTAACAATGCCTGGGTTGTCAAGCAGTTTGTATATCTCAGCCTGGCACAAACGACCCACATTGTCTCTATTCTCAGGGCTGATTACGTTCTGGCAGCTTCTACACAGAAAAAAAGACACATTTCTCACCTGGCCTAGCATCTGAAAATTAAAAAAAAAAAAGAAAAAGAAAACACCTTTTATAGGTAGGAGAGCAAGAAACACCCTTAATCTCTCTTGGGGCGATCACTGGAGTTCAGAAAACAGTGATGCCAGGCTTGTCATGTTCCCTTGTTCTAAAAAAAAGGTTTATCTATTCATTTGTTGGAGGAAAAATTTAATTGTTTGATACTAGGTTTCAAAGCAATAGCTTTAAATGTGCCAACCAGCATGAGAAAATAGAAACACAAACTATTAGTAGACTATGTTAAATTCCAATCTGCTACTCTAATCTCTGTTAAATGTATCCCATGTTTCTATCCAAAAGGGCATTAAGTAGAAAGAAGAATTGCCTAAGGAAGGACAAGAAAAGAAAAACTCATCCACTGGAGCCCAGAAATACTTCTTTCACTGGCAAGGATCCGAATTTGACACCAACTTCAGAGAGCACCATTCTAATGAGGTCATCATGGGTCATAGATCTTCCCAAGAAGCATACAGGTATATGTGAACTCAGGACCAAGCATCACCAGCACCAGCACCAGCGCCACCTACCTGAGCTTGACCAGCCATTTCAATGCCAGCATCAAGGAATTCATCAAAGTCATCACTGAATTTTCCAGAGGCAGCTGCTAGTTCTCCACTCTGTCCCCGAGTGGCATGGACTACTTCCCCTGCTGACTGGTTCAGGTCAGCTGCCGCCTGGTTCAATTCGCTTTGGGCTTCCTGGAAAGGCTTGGTACTTGGTGGTAGCTAGGGTAAGAAAATAGAAATATGTGACTTACATCTTTGATGAATGTGTATGTGTATTATAAAATATGTAATGACAAAATTAAGACTAAGAGGTAATAAATCTCTTTGTGATCCCACCCCAAGTTAAACTTGTCCTTCAACATGGAGTTGGAACTTACCCTTGAGAAAGAGAACAAATATACTATCTGGAAAAAGTACAAAGCGATGAATCCAAGAGATTAAAATTTTAGATGGAAAGATGCTTTAATAATGGACGTTTGTTTTTAAGTCAAAACCTAAGAGTAGGGAAAAAAACCCAACCCACTACCACATTTAGGGCCTTTCGATTTTCTAAGTCACCAATAATAATTACCAAATTTAGAGAAATCTACAATAGTTTCTTGTGTCATACTTGTGATCTTTGCTGGCAATACAGCTTTTCCATTCCCTAGAGTGGGTGACCGATGAAAGTGTCAGACAGCTACAAGTGATAATACCCACTGAATACACTGGGCCTGTCTCCCTTTTCTTCCTAATGCAGTAGAGGAATCACCACTAGAGAAGAGATCAAAGTTCACATTCTCCCACACTGACTTTCTCTGCTGAGATGACCTTAAACAGAAATGTGTTATGGATCCACTGGAAAAGGTGTACTGCAGAAATGCAATAATGGAACTTGTACTATTCTGGAAATCAGTTCTACCTCCAAGTGACAAAAGGAAATAGAAGTTTGATTAAACAATAGAGAAATAGTTTATCCAAGTGATCTTCTCAGGACAAAAAGACTCCATATTTTTTTTTACACAGGAAAAGAATCCACATACTTAAATGTCTTCCCCAATAAAATGGATCTTCTCACCGAATCAACAAGCAGCTTCTTGCTGGACTCTCCAATGCTCTTCAAGGCCACGTCCACATCCTTCTGCCCCGGGAGGCAGTTCACACAGTTGTTCAAAGAGTGTGAGACAGCTTTGGCCACCTTAGAAGGAAAAACAGAATAATAAAAGGGTTCCTTGAATCTCACCTTGCTCAAATTAAGTGTCCCTTAGACTCAAAATCTGTGCTGCTAAAATGATGCAGAATGAACATCCCAACCCTGGTGAGACTGCAGTGTCTACCCCCCTAAAATGTGCAAGTCATGGAAATTGTCAGGAAATTGTCAGTATCTACCTGAAATTGCAGTGTGGTGAACTGGATAGAGAACTGGTCTCTGAAAAACTTTGATGTAAATCAAACCCCCCCCCTTCTAATACAAACTGGCAGTGTGATCCTGAGCATTTAAAGTCTCAGGCACCCAGCAAGACTCTCTAAAACTATGCACTGCAAAGAAGTATGGATTTGCATTGGTAAGAGTTCATTACTGTGAACTTCCTATGGCAATGAAATCACATTTCTAGTGAAAAAAAAAGTGATATTATTAAACTACTTCTCAGCAAAGGTTCTGATCCCAAAGCCAAAGTACCCATGTTACCTAGGATAACATCCTAACCTGGCAGTGGGGCTAACCTGGTGAGAGAATACCAAGCAGATGCCCTAGAGTAAGTCCAAGGTGCTTTAGCTTGGAAGGCATAACTAGCTCAAGCTGTCTCAAAGAATAAAAAAATGAAATCACCATTATCATATGACCTTTGCTGAGATCACAAGGCTAAAAGCTCGATCTGAGTTCCCTGATTCTGAAAAGTCATTTGAAACAAGGCCCTGAAATCTTATTCTACCTGGTTGACTGACTGCATCTCTTGAGTAATTCCATATTCATTTTGAGATGTGTTATTTTGCATAGGAAGAGACCTCACTTGTTGTTTCAGCTTGAAATGGGTACTCTTCTGTTCTCTTAGAGTATAATTGGGCATGATGGCTCACACTCTATTCCCAACCACAGAGGAGGTTAATTAAGGCTGTTGGATTTCTCAAGCCTGGGAATTCTGAGCTGCAGGGAGCTAGTCTTCACTTAATATGGTGAGTCTTCAGAGCTCCGAGGGCCATGAGCTGCTTAGGAAAGGAATGGAGGTCAGAAATGGAGCATGTCCAAAGCTCCTCAGTTGATGGAGAGTGAGCCCATAAGTAGCCCCTACACTTTGAGGCTGGGGTGAAAGGGGGAGAATTAAGTCTGAAAAAGTGAATAAACAAACAAGTAAGGAAATAGAATATAACCTGAGAGAAAGAAAGAGCCCTGTTTTTCATTTCACAGATATCTCTCCATACTACTACTCTATCCCAAAATCTAGGGTTAAGGGGAACAGACTAATTGGTTTCATTTGTTAGCCTCAGTTCACCTGAATGGAGTGAGGATAGTCATAGGGATGGATGAGGTTTTTCCCAATGTGTCAGCCAGACTAAACTCACTAAGAACAAAAGGGCTGAAGTTACCTTCCAAATACACATGGTAGGGAAAGCGTTAATGAATGGACTTAGGATTTCATTGGTATAGAGAGCTCCCAGATGAAGATGTTCACCCTACCAATATAGGCAGGTAACTGCTGGAACTTACAGCCCAAGAGAACAGCATAGTCTTTAGAAAAAAGAATACTACTTTAGAGTGAGAGTACCTGGGTTCAAAAGCCATATCTGACTAAAACTTAATACTGGCGTGAATGTGGTCAAGTCAAAGCCTCTGTTTCCTCACTGGTAACATGAGAGTGTTGGGCCTGATGAGCACCAAGATTCCTTCCAGCTCTCAGATCTACAATCTTATGGGCCAGAGGTGCCAAGAATATGGAGTGGTTAAACTGCCCAGGCTCATGCAGCTAGCATGGTACGTTAAAGTCTGGGGTCCCAAGTTCTTAAGCAGATAATTCAGAGAATTTTAGGCATTTTCACATGATTTTTTTTTTTTGGATGGGTTTGGGGGTGAACCTTTCTAGCCGGCCCTAGAAATAGGTGAATTAAACTGCCAAGTCACATGGGGACCTGATGAGGGATGGCTTTTAAAATGGCTTAAAAAAAAAATAAATGTACACCTTCAATGTCAAAAAATTTTGATTCCTACATATGTTGGTATTTGTCTTTTAAGCCATAAATGTTACAGTGCAGGCTTGAAAGCTCTTATGGGCCATAATACATGAGGATACTATTTTTGCACCTTGCTTTCTGGCACACAAATGCTTTATGCCAGCTCTGTGTATCGATGCCATGCCCACACAATAAAGCTGAATTGAACTACATTATTCTATGTCATATATGGTTCAAATAATTTAAGGGATCTCTGGAACCTATTCCTAGTTAAGGCATTTACTGGATAGGGGATGGCAACAGATAAGTTTAGTAAAGCCAGAAGCAAGTACGCCAAGTTGTCCCCATTTATGGTAATTCATGAATCCTACCCTTAGGGCCCACCTGAGCTAGTCTCTGTTGACTCTCTGCATCTCCAGGGGCAATCAGGGCCTGCTTAGCTTCTTGAATGAGCATGGCTGACCCCTCCATCACATCTCTGGCTGAATCCAGCATAGCACGAGCTGCCACAGGATCATTGGTGGATGCTGCTACTCCGCGAGCTGCCTGGGCCAGAGTTTTCAAAGCCTGTGCTGTCTCTCTTGCAGCCACCCCTTGAAGGAAAAATCCACCAGACTGTCTGTTAGAATGCTGTATAAAGCCAGTATTTAAATCTACAATGAGCAACAAAATTATGATGGAGCATAATAGTTATTTACACTACTAAAGGCAGAAAGAGACTTCCTGTATTTACTGGCTAAAACAGACCAGTTCTTTAGGGGCACTGAAAGAGGGTCTTCCTGACACAAAAAGGAGATGAGTTAACTAAATGGTAAAATGGGAATGACTGATGTTTTTCCAAGGGCATGTAATAAAATGAGCCAAGAGGGATTCAAGCAGAGAATATGATGACAGAGACTTCCAACTTGTTCTCAGCCTCATTTTGCTACTACTTTCTCCAGTGTGTCCACATAGAAATTTAGCAAAATGGTACCAGAAGTCTTGGTCATAAAACTGACCCACCATCCTCTCTGAGGTCCCATCAAACAAATCAATTGTCCAAAGCTCATGCATGTGAAACCTGTAAAACTTGGGTCTGGGTATCGACCCACTATGAGGAGGTCATGATGAGGGTGTCATGTTGCCTTGATGGGTGTGAGGTGCTGGAAGTGACAGTGAGAGTGAGGAATGAGGCAGGTACTGGGAATAAGTCCAAGGAGGAACAGAGTACATTCAAGAGTCTACTCAAGCAAGCAAGAGTACATTGCTCACTTGGAGGCAAGCAAATCGACCTTTAAGTGGGTGAATGTGCTCACATACTTGGCTCACAATAACATGATGCTATTTTTGGAGTCTTCAGAACTTGGGTCCAAGTGCCACTGTTATTACTACTATCAATGTAAAGCCTGGATATGTTCCTTAACCTCTCTTACTGTGAGTTAATTTTTTCATCTCCAAAATAGAAATATTATCTTGTACTACATAGCTCCCAGGGTTGCTGTGATGAAAGTTTTTTTGTAAACCTTAAAGTATAACATAATTTATTATTATTTTATTTTATTCTGAACTTAAGAAATAAATCAAGCACTTCCATAACACAGGATAGAAAAAAAGATGACTACATATTTAAACTGCAAATCTATTATGTACAACCTTTTAAACATGGAATAAAGTTATCATGTAACTTCTCACCTGCCTTTTTTTCTTTCCTCCCCCTGCCCTAGGAATGGCTACCATGAGACACAAATATATGTGTGTATATACATATATATATATATATATATATATATATATATATATACACACACACACACACACACACACACACACCCCTATATCTATATCTATGTATATATCTTCATTACTAATGTGTCATTCACTTCCAGACTGTTGCCAAGAGGAGACAAGAACGTAGCAACAGTAACAACATGCTCTGGGAGAAGCACAGTCACTCCACAAGATACTGTGAGCATCCAGGCCTGTCCATATTCTGGGCTCATTCTGGGATGGCCTGTACCAGTGTACTGGCTCAGCACTGCTAGAGGAAAAGCTAATTCTACAATGCTGGTGGATATGGGTGGGGAAAAATGAAGGGCTCTGATAGGGGAGCTTTGCCCTAATCCTTCCTGGAGCTGGGCCAGCACCACAGGTGCCCAACACTAGCTCCAAAGCGTCCCTTTGGAGGGTGACCATCCCCTGTTTCCAGCCCCTCTTTATGAGTCATCACTCCCCTTTGGAACAAAAGTTCCTTTACATCAGGCAGGGACTGCTTGTCTGTGTACTTGTGTCCTCCAGTTTTAGCACAGTACCTGGTACAAAATAACACATTTTATAAATGCTCCTCTATCTCTCTGTTTGCTTTTTGCCTCCCTGATGACACTGATACTAGCTCTCTCCAGCCTCTTAAGTTTACTTATATGGCACTTAATCTATTTTCCTGCTTCTTCCTCGACATAGGCAGACTCTTTGACCTTGATTCCAATTAATTCTCTGCAGACATTGAGCACTTATCGACCAACACTAAGTCATGACAATAAATATGAAAATGTTTGCCTGGCAGAGCCAAGACATGAATTGATCAGAAAGACAGAGGAACATGCATGTGTCCCATTGGAACCCATGGAGAAGAAAAATACATAAAAACTCCTCACAGCCTTCAACTCTAACCTTCATGTAATAATTTTCAGAGGGTTCAAAGTTAAACTCTGTATCTGCTGCAGGGAAACATTTTGGCTTAGTCTGAGCAGTCGGTAGGTGGTCCCTTCATTTCAGAGTGAGGTGCAATAAAGACACCAGTAGAGACTCAGAGACATAAATGAGACAGTGTTGTTGTATCTCAGGCTGGTTAATCTGTAAATATTTAGGAAAAGACACAGCTGGGATATAGCTCTGTAACCTAATGAATGCAAATTGCAAAGCTCCCAATCCCTACTTTATCATATGGCAAGCTTCAAGCATGGTTTACATAGACTGGAGCACTTTTAAACAAAATAATTTTTGTTGTGGGGGGGGGAAGAGGGGGAGAAACTGTTAATGAAAAATTCACAAGAAAATTTGTGAAAATAAGTGAGGCTAATGTGAACAAAAAAGATAAAAGATGAGTGGAATGGTCATTTGATTTCAGACTTCAGCCTTTTCTTTAGAGCAGTGGTTCTCAACCTTCCTAATGCTGTGACCCTTTAATACAGTTCCTCATGTTGTGGGGACTCCCAACCACAAAATTATTTTTGTTGCTACTTCATAACTGTACTTTTGCTACTGTTATGAATCATAATGTAAATATCTGATATGCAGGATGTATTTTCATTGTTACAAATTGAACATAATCCACAGGTTGAGAACTGCTGCTTTATAGAGAAAGCATAGCGTAGTAGCACTGGGAGGAAAATAAGAAGGTTTGGCTTCTAGCTCAAAATCTGCCATTTATTAAAAATGTGAACTTTGTCAAATTAGTCTCTCTGGACCTGTCTCCTCATCTATAAAATAAGGAGGAATAAATTAGATGATCCCTAAGGTTCCTTACATTACTGCTAGAATGTAAGGCTCCTTGAGGGTAGGAAGCGATTTATTCTTTCCATCTATATCCGAACAACCTAGAATACTGCCTGAGACAGAGTGGGTGCTTACTTAATACACGCTTACCAATTGATTGATTCCAGCCCAGGCATAATCTTTTCATCTCCCTGCTTATCTCCCATATGCTCTAGAATCCAATCTGATTTCATATACAGAGAACACAATACTTGGTATAGGAAGCTAGAAAAGGCATTTGTATTGAGATACACTTGGTGCAAAGCATAGTTTTACAGATGTAGACTATATCCAGAAAGCAATGGTGAGAAACCAAGTCAGTGGAAAAAAGATGCATATAGAAGAGGCAAATTTCAAAGATTTAAGTATGTTCATCCCAAATAATTTCAGCTCAAGATTCCCCCTGAACCTCATAGAGCTTGAGGATCTCCATGGTATGATTCAGTTTCCAAGAAAGAGGAAACCACCAATAATAAAGGAGAAAGGCCAAAACAGGCCACTGAACGTATCTGGCAAAAATCTAATATTGTCCAATGGTTGAATTTGCAATAACAGTCTAAATGGTGACCACCATGGGGACAGGTTTAAAAAAACAAAACAAAACAAAACAATTCTGTGGTCTGAGTTGCATTGCCAGGACTGAGATTGGGAAAGCATTGCAAAGGGATTTTTAAAAACTACAAAAAAGCATTTGAAGCCATAAATTACTTCAGCAGCTCCCTCAACCATCTGGATCCTAAATTATGTTCAATAGCAGTGTCTGGAAAATATGCACCAGTGAGATTAAATACAGAAGAAACCCCTTATAATAGCTGGTCTTTATTACAGGGACTTCTTTATCCTAGAATTTAAAATCACAATTGGAAAAATACAACTATGTAAGTAAAAGTCAGATACCACAAGATTAAGCTGGGGGGGGGGGCGGGCAGAGAAAGGATTTAAAATTCTCTCAAAATTATTTTTAAATGAGTCCCACAATAGCTAGATACAGGGGTAGGAAAAACTGTTAACTGATTATTATTTGAGACATTGAAGATAAATGGTATCAGCATGATAAAGAAAGGTCTCATTTTCTCATTCATTCATTGATTTACTCACTCATTCATTCAATATTTACTGACCATTTGCAATTTTTGAACCCAGTAGAAAATATGATGATGTCCCAGTCTTTGAGTAATTTACCCTCTAGTAGGGGTAGAGAAAGTGAAAGTCCATAACACCACAATCTCCATGTCTTCCATTAGTATTGCCTTTAAATATTCAATTTATTAAGAAGGTATTATGTGCAAGGCCTTATACTAAACACCAAGTCCCTGTCTGATTCTTAAGCCCATAGCTTTACTAAAAATCCTGTACTGAAGAGAGAGAAAACTTCAAATTGTAGAGGTGGAATATTGCCCAATGATAGCAAAGTCCATGAAGTACCACAACAGTGGTAGTATAAATTCTTTGCCTTTCATAACAAGAAAATAGGTTGTTTTGCTTTTTTAAATCATGGTGAAAATTTTCTGCTAACCTCTTTTCAATTTTTCCTTAAGGAACATTTCAAAAAAATTATTACTTATTTATTTTTAGCTGTATTTTGTTTTAAAATTTTGAGTCCCAAATTCTATCTCTCCTTCCCACCCCAGCTACCATCCACTGGGATGCAAGCAATAAGATGTTCAATTTTTTTTTTCTAAAATGAAAACTAGATTGAGTAAACTAATTCCCAGATCTCTGGCATACACGTTACAAAAATAATTTGATTTAGATATGAAACTAGAGAAGGAAAAAACTTAAAAAAAAAAAAACAAAACAGACAGAAGACCAATGACTACTTTCCACAGAATTAATTAATGTATATGTCTTGGATTCCTCTCAGACATGGGTGATAAACTACATGATAACCAATTTAAATAAAAGCCAGGCAGGGCTTTAACCACTGAAATGATGTACATTTCTGTTTTAGTCCTAGGAAACACAATTCTGTCAAAAAATGATTTGGAGACATTTTCTAAATTGACTAGAGTATGCCGTCCTGGAGGTTCCTACTCAGACATTTCAGCCACTAATTCAGCTGCCCCTCGAATCACAAATTTCTATCCGTGATGGTCAATGACACTTGGAACTCTCACCATGAGCATGAGAGGATTAAAAAAAAAATCACTCAACAAGTGAAAAACTGCTGGATGTCAGAAATGAAATATTTCCCTGTCTATCGCTGGCTATAGCTTTACTGTATGGCATTATGAATAATGAATAAATACCTACCTGTGTAGTGTTCATTGCCTTGAGCAGCGCAAGTCAGCAGCTGGGCCATGGAGGACCCGACAGCTTTGGAGGTACTTCCTAGGTCCTGGGCACACTTTTCGAGCTAGAACAATAGATATGGGGGAATATCATTTTGGGGAAATAAAAAACCTCCACTAGGTTCATAGTATTCATTTAAAAAAAAATATCGGCCAATGTCTTCACGATTTCTACCTAGACACAAGAAGCAATGGACTTGGAATCAGGGATTATACTCTTAGTGAGTGTTAGCTGTGTGACCACAGGCTAGTATAGTCATTCTGCTCTAAGCCAATGATGCCTCATTTATAAAATGGGGCTAATAAAACTTTATTAAATCTCTGTCAAAGGGTGGTTGTGATGAATGGGTTTTAAAGATCAGAAAGGGTCATGTAAATCTGTTAGTACTGATGATTATAACGACTGAAAACTATTTTGGAATATTCTCTGCAAATCCTTAGAGTGAATCAAGGACCCCCACCAGCTAAGTGGGCAGACGGGCAGTTCTTCTGCCTTATTTAGATGAAAGATCCTTGAAAATGGTGAACACTTCATCCATCTATTTCAAACTGTACAGGTAAAACATGAAAGAAATTTTGGGGATGGTCAATAAAATGATGGGAGTGGGATTCTTTTAAAAATTTTCTGAGTGGAAGGTAAGCTCTCTGAGGGCAAGAGCCATTTTATTCTTATTTATCAGCAGTATCTAACATACTGTCTTACTATATTAAGTAGGTGCTTCATAAATGCTGATTTCCCATTTAAGGCACAACCTCTTGTTTTGAATGTGATAAATGGACAAAGCAGAATAAATGTAACCAAAATAAATTATCCCATTAAAGAACTTGTCAAATGACTAGGTCAGGGTCATTATTTGGATACAAAATTTAAAGGCATTATCAGGATGTGTCAATATTTATGATGGCCCTTAAATACAAGGTTGGTTTTCATCCTTTTTAAATACAGTTGCTACACCCTAGTTACTAGCAGGAAAGTACAATGGATTTGGAATTAGAGGATGGGAGTTTCAATCCTTGCTCTATCACTTGCTGCCTGGTTGACTTTGGGGACATCACCTCTCTGGGATACATCCTCATCTGCAAAGAGGTGGGGGGAGTTAGAACAGACTGCTTTTTAGTCTACATCTATGGTTAGGGAAAGACAGAGCTAGAAACTAGATCTGTGATTTAAATGATATGAAGGGCTCCTATGTAAGAAAACACCGTTTCCCAAGGCAGGTCAGTATTGTCTCTATAATTGATCTTAAAGAGTTGCCCAGAATACTGAGAGGTCATGTATGTAGCTTGACTAAGGTCACATAGCCAATATATGTCAGAAGTGGGCCTCAGACTGAGGTCTTTCTTGGATTTAAGACAGTCTCTCTTTTCACTATGATACAGTGGCTCTCTTAAATCTATATTCCTAGGAATATGGATGCAAAGGCAGCATTTTCCAGGTTTGTGGTCTGTTTAGAAGAATCTGGACAAAAAACTTAATTTTAGCAGCAACAGCAGAAATAAACGCTTCCATTCTGGAAATGCTTGCCAGTAATTCATATATGTCCAGATAAAAATATAAAGTTGCAACTGAGATGCATCCACAATGTAAAAGGTTTGCTGCATTCAGAAAATGTCAGTGGAAACTGAGATGGAACGTGCCTAAGGGCATTCAACTACTTTCAGACTATTTTGAGCAAGGCAACTTCATTTATAGGAATACACAATGGGATATCCCAGGCTTGGAAATACCCGTGTATCTATTCACCCAGCAGCAGCGGAAGAAAATGTTGTTTACATGTTTTACGTTATCAGTATATGTTAATAGAGAAAGCAGCCTGACACAATATATATGGACTTGTAAATTTTTACAAGAGTTTAAACCCTGACATCAAATCACCTTGCAATATCATGAATTCATTTATATAATGAGTCAGATCATATCCCTAGCAGAAGTAGTATCACATCGCATATGGATGGTGTATTCACTTGTCCTTCCTTCTGATGCTTTTACAATATGGTGAGACAGAGGAGTTATCATGATTTTAGAAATGAAGTGACTATAGAAAGGATGTCACGTGGCCAAGGTCATGTATCTAGTAAGTGGCAAAGCTGGGAGGAAAACCCAGGTCTTCTGGACAAGGATTATAGATCCAGAGTTGGAAGGAGTCATGGCAGTGACTGAGTCCGACTCAGTGATGCTGATGATCATGAGGAAACTGAGGCTCAAGAGTTAAATCACTTGCTCAGGTTCACAAATGTAGTAAATGACAGACAGGATGTGAATTCAAAGCTTTCTGACACCAAGTCCACTGATTTTTTTCCAGATCTATTATTGTGATTATTGATAATCTATAATCCCTTTCTTCAGGATGCTGTCATTTTTAGTCAACCAAACCTTATTTCTCAAATGTAGCATGTTAATGCATGTTATTTCTTTCTCTTTCTGGAGTGGAAGGCAGGGCAATTGGGGTTAAGTGACTTGCCCAAGGTCACATGGCTAGTAAGTGTTAAGTGTTTGAGGTCGGATTTGAACTCAGATCCTCCCTGACTCCAGGGCTGGTGCTCTATTCACTGTGCCACCTAATGACCCTCATGCTATTTCTTAAAACAAACTTTTACTAATATCTTTTGGTTTTACATCATCTCCTTTTACCCACCTATTTCTTTTCCCTTCTTTATAAGAGAACAATGGTTTATAAGAGTTCAGAAATGCTAATCAACATATTAAGAAAGCTGGACATTATATGCAATGCTCCACACATAGAGTACCCTGTGAAAAGAATTTTGAGGCAGGAAAGGCGAATGTTATTAATTGTATATTATTGTACTTATATCTCTTTTAAGAAAGAGAGATGGCCATTCTCTGCCAAACCATCCTGCTGAGAAACATGCCCAGAAGTAGCCAGGTACTCTGGGAAGGAGGCCTCAGCACTGTTTTCTAGTTCTCTGCTACAGTGAGGTCAGTCCAGGTCTGTATATCCCAGGTATTTTTTAAAATAGAGTTCTTTTAACCACCAGTGAATTTGAACTGAAACCATATACGCCAATGGATCTCTTCACAGCTATGGTAAAAGCCCACACTGTTTTCTCTTCACATGCAACTTTAATCTTTTCTAGGAACAACAACAACAAAAAATCATGTCTGATCATCCCTTCTTACAGTTTCTCCAGGGAGTGGCTTTAGTTGACTCTCCACAGCTGCCATTTTGGCATCCTGCAGTTCATTTTTGAGTGTCTGTACGGTGTTCAAAGCAGAGTCAATTTCCATTGGGCCACAGGCTTCATGTGCCTAGCCAGAAAAGAAGAAAGTCAAGCAGGAAATATTTACATACATATAAGAAATCACTGAACCTTATGGAAAAAGAGTATCTTGTGGTCATAGCTACATCCAAAGAAGGAAGACCCAGAAAAGAAAATTCTGGCCACCTTGGCACTGTCAAATGATTCAGAAATTATTAGCAGAAATGACATTAAAGAAGAGGCATGACCATTTGAACCCTGAGGGTCATGGGAACTTTCCATGTGACTTGCAGGTGAAACCTTCCATATGTGCTGTTCCCCCCCTTTAGAATGTGAGTTCTTTGAGAGCATGGGCTGTCTTTTCTATTTGTGCCTTCAGGGCTTAGTACAGGGTTTTGTGCATTGAAAGCACTCCATAAACGCTTCATTCATTCATATATCCACAACTGGATTTAAGAAAAACAGAATTTAACGCCAAATCAGATGTCCTGGTGCAAGACTTTAAACCATTTATGCAAACAAAGGTAGTAGAGGTAACATGGGAAGATAAAATGACTCAAAAGCTTTTCTACTAGTTTAATAAGTTGTCATGTGGCAAATATGAACGAACACATAGAGGAGAGGTTCACGTGTCAAAGAGACCAGCTAACGCTACCCCCAAGGACACACAACTATCTTTGAGAAATGCTAGCAGAGATCAGTGTATTCGCAACCTTGGAAAAATTTGCACCAGCCAGATCAGGAGGGAGGCAAGAACAACAACGGCTCCCAGGTGAAGGGGACACATAAGCCAGTGACATAACGGAAAAACACTAAACGAAAGGACAAACCTTGATCTGTTAAAGGAGGCTCCCAAAGAGCATTCAGAACATACCCTGAAGTATCTACTCCCACCCCTAAACTGTCCCAAGAAGCTCAACTGGTTTGTTTTTGTTTTTGTTTTTTTTTTAGTGTTTTCCAGTACTAACAGACTTGAAATTTACTTACTTTTTGGGAGGCAGTTCTCAGCTCCGCCAGGCTGGTAGCGAGGTTCTTGGCACACTGGCTCAGCTGCATGGCCGCAGCCTGGTCACTGACAGTAGGCACCGCGGCTTTGGCAGAGGCCACCATTTTGCTTCCCGGCTGGATAGAAGCAGAAGCAATTGGAGAATCTATTGTGTGCTCTTGAGCTCTTCGCCATTCAGTGACCCCAAAGGTAATTTCTGATTTACATTGTGCCCTTTCTTATCTAAGTCACATATCCATTTGGTGCTTATTTCAGTATATGGTATGAAGCACTGATCTAAACCTAATTTCTGACAGACTGCTTTCTAGTTGGGGAAATGGCTGAACAGTTCAGCCCCAGATCAGGGAACACATGGCTTTAATCTCTGATTCTGACTCAAACTAGCAGCATGACTGTAGACAAGTTATCTAAATTCTCAGTTCCTCCGGAAACTTTCTAAGACTGTAAGCTACAGAATAGCTACTATCTGTAGTAGTGGAGAGTATCTCTTTTACCAAGGAAGTCACAAGTCTGGAACAAAAAACCCCCCAAAACAACCAAACAAAAAGCAAATGAGGGGACCTTTTTATTCTCTTTGGTTCTAGACTTCACTGGACTTCCTAGGTATATAACTGATCTTGCCTAGTGGTTCTTCCTATTACTCTTTAATACCAATCCTCATGTACCACTACAAGGGCTATAATGTTAAATTCCAGATGTGGCATCCCCTCAATTATTGAAGAACCACATAATGTACACACGTGTGTGTGTGTGTGCATGCACGCGTGCCTTGTATGTACATACATAACCAGACTGGTTCTAGGAGGAGGAATCTTTTGGCCACCTTAGTGCACATGGAAGTTAATTCATACAGACTGATATGTGATCTATAGCAACTGAAAAGGAAGGATTGTGAAATTAATCAAAGTCAGTACGTGACAGGTTCAAAAAGGTTGTGGTGTCTTGGGAACGGAAGGGAATATGCCTTTATATACTGCCTACTATGTTCCAGCCACCGTGCTAAGCATTTTACAAACATTTATCTGACCCTGCAACAATCCTGCAGGGTAGGTGCTATTATCATCCCATTTTATAGTTGAGGGAACTGAGGCAAATTGAGGATAAATGACTTGCCCAGGGTCACACAGATAGTAAGAGTTTGAGACTGGATTTTAATTTGGGAATGAGAAAATCTTAATTTTCCTTAATCCTCACAGGTTTTCTACAAAGAATTTGGGCAACAGAAACAATACCCAAAATTCCTGAGTTCAGATCATTTAGGAACACAGGAAACTGGCAAAACTATGGAAATGGTAGGAGATAAAAATCTCCCCAACTCCCAATATCCTGCCACCATACAAGTTGGGGTTAAGAAGTATTCCTAAGGGGCGACTAGGTGGCACAGTGAATAGAGCACCAGCCCTGGAGTCAAGAGGACCTGAGTTCAAATCTGGCCTCAGACACTTAACACTTAGTAGCCTTGTGACCTTGGGCAAGTCACTTAACCCCAATTGGCCTGCCCTCCCGCCTCCAAAAAGCTAAAAAAAAAAAAAAAAAAGAGGCAACATGGCATAATGGAGAGAGAGCAGGTCTCAGAGCCAGAAAGACCTGGGTTCAAGTGCCACCTCTGACACATACTGGTTATCCTACCCTGACCACGCCACTTTCAGGAAATCTAGGCTATTCTCTAAGACTATTAAGATACAGAGAAAAGTATTAACCTGCATTGCTAGAAAGAATTCCTTCAACCAATGATTCACAGACTCAGTTCCTATCCCGATTCCTAATGGTTAGATCTTCATCTGTTGTGTAGACCTCTTAATAATGAATAACCATCTAACGTGTTTCCAAGAAAGAAAATGAGTTATGATAACCATTTCTTTGCATCCTAAGTTTCCTGAAAAGGACTGGAGAGTTGATAGAAGCAGCATATCTTTGGAGGAGATACAAAGACTTGAGTCTCATGCAGTTTTTGACTGACTACTTTAAGGGGCCCAGAATCTAACTCGCACTTCTAACTGAAAGCAATAATCAGTGTAAGCCTGTTCATCAAGATTTCCAATTTATCACATTTTCTCCCTCACTTCCTTTCCTTAAAGAGGAAAGGAGAAAAAGTAAGTCGCAGTTAAAAGTCTTTGAGGAAAAAAAAAAAAAGGATTATCATGTGTATCTGCCCCAAGGGATTTTTGCTATATTTCGGCATCCTGCTCTGCCAAGCTCAATCTATCTCCTCTGAAACTGGAAAAATAATAATAGAATCTTTGGGTTCTGACTTCACCACAAAACATTTGCTGAAGCTGCTGGAGGCACTGTGATTTCTCTCTTAAAGATCAAATGAAGAGGAAAAGGATCCATATGCACAAAAATATTTATAGCAGCCCTTTCTGTGGTGGTAAAGAATTAGAATCTGAGGGGAAGGGCAGGTGGAGTCCCCATCAGCTGGGACTGGGTGGAACAATTATGATATATGAATGTGATGGGATACTACTGTCTTATAAGAAATGATGAAGGGGTGGGTTTCAGAGAAACCTGGGAAGATTTGTGAACTAATGAACTGATGCAAAGTGAAATGAATAGAACTAGGAGAACAATTTATATATAAGACAAACAACTCTGAAAGACTTAGGAACACTGATCAACACAATGTCCAATCACAATTCCAAAGGATTCATGATGAAACATGCTACCTAGTTCTTGATAAGAGAAGTGATAGACTCAATGCAGTTTGAGAAATATTTCAGTATGTACTATCAATCTATCTGAACAATAATATACAATAAATATATTTAGATGGATAGACACACACACGTGCATTTTACATGGCCAATGAGAAATCAGTTTTGCATGAGTATACATGTTTGTAATTAAAGTTTTGTTTTTCTTACTTTCTTATATTGAGGGCTAGGGAAGAGGAGAGGGAAGGAAGAGAGACGGATCTGAAAATAAAATTTAATTTAAAAATTTTCTCTCCTTAAGGACAATGGGAATACATAACTGATAGGAGGCTCTGTGTGTCCTGGAATGGGTTGATCAATATTACCTACCTGGAGGAAGTTCTGACTGGAAATGATGAGAGCTAGCTGAGCACTGAGATCTTCTGCTTGAGCCTGGCTTCCCCTTACCCCCTGGACCAGCTGAGGGATATGATCAGCCACTGCCTGTGGGAAGCAAGGAAAAATATAATTAAGCACCTCTAGGTAATCTGGAGAATGTAATTACGTTGAATTATCCAAAATGGGTAGGAAAATAACCTAGTATAGGGTTTTTCTTGCACGTGAAATTCATTTATATGATCTCCTTGGTAGGCAAAGACATGTCCTAGACCTTAGAAGGCATATTTGGCCTTAGGGGGCTTTACAAATACAGGGTTTTACTCTATAGTTAAGCTTCTCCCTGGCAGATGCTACTATAAGATATTGTGGGATGATAGCTAGCTCACAGAAACTGAACTTTCAACTTAACAGAATGTATGTGAATGCAACTTTGAATCGATTACTTTCATATAATTTGGCCATTTCCAAACCACAGCATGGACTTCATCAAGCTTCATCACCCTCCCATCAGAACCTTGGCCTCAACCCCTGGGATGCTGGAAGTGGAAGCTTTCACCTTATGTTGTCCAGAACCAGACTCTGCTTGCTACCTCCCCTTCATGTGTTGTGTTCTTCAATTAGAAATGTTTGCATTTCTATCTCAAGCATTTAGCACAGTACCTGGCACATTGTAGGCACTTCATAAATGTTAGCAATCATTCATTCATGCATAGGATCCTGGACTTAAAAACCAAGATGGAAGCATAATTTATGGCCAAAATGAAATCAAGTGGACCCATCAATTAATCCAAAGCAAGAAAGAAGGTAATGAATACTTTCAAAGTTAGGACTACCTGATCCTCCCGCATAAACATTCACTATGTACCTCTGACATGATACATCTATTCCATGAATTAGGCAGTAGAGACTGCCACAGTTTCTTTTTTTTTTTCTCCTTGTCTTCACCAAATATATTTCATTTCCCCAAATATAAAAGGCTTCCCAAAGGTGGCAAGAATCAGAATTCCATGTCTATAGAAGTTTACTATCTGCACACTGCTTGGCATAATTACTTTAAAAGAACTTAACACCCCCACCCTGGCTTTGCCTTAAGTAATGAGCCCTCTGAAGTTCATATCCTGCTCACCAATCTCATGACATTTTGCTCTTTAACCAGGTTCCTGAAAGCTATAACTCAGTGGGTTTTGTAGTTAGCCTCCACCTGGTAAATTATAAGCCTCCCCTTTTTTCTGGAAGCTATATTGACTGGCTTATTTGTTAGCTTTTTCTTTCTTTCTTTTTAAATAAGGGAGCCTTTTTTTCTAGAAGTCTATTAACTTGATTTTCATGCACCTCCTGAGAAGTGGAAATGCCTATTTCCATACCCCGTTGGGTTGCTTATTGCCTGATAGGGCCTGCAGCAACCAAACTCAGGGGGAGAACGGCAGCTCCAACAATGGTACAAGCTCACACACAGCAGTGCTCTCCCATACAGCAGCAGCAGCATCCACATAAAAGCAGTGTGAGAAGCCCCAGGCAGAAATTGGCTCTTCTTGCCTTTTCTTTGCAGGGCCTGCCTCGCATGTTTCTCAGAGCTTTTCCACCGACAAGCTCAGTGCTCTATTGACTAACATGGGGGAATATGGAATTTGGGCCTTGGTTTCAGAGAGCCGTGCAATTCCAATTCCTTTCAAAGATAAATTTGTTTCTGAGATGGTAGTAGTCACTCCCACACCCTGGACTGAAATCATTTAACAGATGTAACTTGAAGAGGGGGGAGAAAAAGTGATTTCAAGTTAAATTTTAAAATGTACCATGTTTTTTCCCTGATTAATTTTTTAAAAGGTGATTGTAAGAGGCTCTGATCAACCATGTTATAGACAGATATCTAAGAAATGGCCACACAATGTGATTTGACAGATCAAACCATTTTTGGTGCTTCTGAGAGACCCAAGCTCACTGTGGCCTACTTAGCTGAAGATGGAACCTCATAAAAAAACAAGAAAGAAAGGCTCCAATAGACAACTCCAAAGGAAAAGTGGTGTTGAAGCCAAGTGGCAACAAATGACTCAACGTGTGGGCTCAGGCAGCCAATGAGGCAGAGGGCAAGGTAGAAAATGAAACACTATTATGATGTGTAAAGGATGAATGAGAAGTAGACGACTCTTCAGAAGAAAGGCCCTTTGGAAATTCAATGGTTTATTACTGTTTTATGGCATCCGAATGGCTAAGCCATTGAATGGCTTTGATTTTTGCATCTTTCAAAAAAAGGGAGAAAGTAAATACAAGGACATAGGTATAAAGAAAGAACTGGTGGAGGGGGGGATAAAAAAAAAAAAACCAAATACTGACTGACAAAAAACAGACGCAGGAACACCTGGAAAATGTGAGGCATTGTGAATTGGATTAGTGGTCCTGAATGATATCCATTAACTAAATTAGCAAGGCACTTAGACGGGTAACACTCTTAGTATCATCTACAATAGACATTGTACTCTGTCAATCTAGATACTTACCTTGCAGCTCTGGACAAGTTGCTGGTGTGCCGCTGGGTTCTTGTTGGAAACAGCCGCGTTCTGGGATGCCGCAATTGTCTGAGTGGCAGCAGCTGCAGCCTGTTTTGCGGCAACCTTAAAAGGAGGAATCAAGATGGAAAGATTTTTTTTTTTAAGGTTTAGTCCTTGTTTCCTATGTGGAAAGTAGCTCAGTCCCTGCTGTACGTGTAAGAATGAGGACATAAGTAGATACCGACTTTTAAAATCACGGATGATTTTTAACAGTGTCTCTGGAAACCACCATAAGGTTCAATTCCCTGGAACAGTTATTAAGTTAGCTGGGTATCTGAAGTGCAATTTTCCCTTTGTCTTTCCTGTACAGGGACAAGAAACAATCCCACCCCCTAATGGTATTGATAAGTAGCACCAACGGGGAATTTCTTTAAAAATAATAACAAAAAACCCCATAATGTAGCACCTTCCATGCAGCTCTCTAGGTCAGATACAAATGTTTCACATTTGTGAATAACACTTTCAGCCTATAAAATGCCTTGATACAAAAGCAATGACACTATGGTATAATTCTGGTGCAATCTCCTACCTCCTTTCATAAAGAAAAAGGCTGAGTTCAACTTTCATGCTTGGTACATGTTCACATACAGATTTCAATGAACTGATCTCAAAGCTACTAATTAAAGGACCAGGATGAAGACTACTGCATGTATGAGAGATTGTTGTGTAGAAGGACTTGGCTTGTGCATATGTGTATGTGTGCACATGGGCAAGCACAAAATACACTTTTTCCCCATTCTATTTATACTCATTTTGGTAGTCAGTATACTCCTGAATACATGATAAAAATCTGATATACATCTAGATATATGGGAGGACTATACATTTAACTCTGATGAGAATTTACCAACATTTCTTATTTTTAAAATGTTTGTCTTTCTGCTATATATGCAATCGCCCTGATTCAAGAAAGTAGTATTCAACCATTCACTGGTAATTGGTCAACTATTCCCTCTGCTCCAACATTTAAGAGGATATCATAACAATTAGCTATCAAAATTTATAACCGAAATAAGCAATTTCATGAAAAAAAAGAATCACAGAAATGTAACTGCTTCTGACATTAAAGATCCTAGCTGTTTAAATATTTGCTTTGGTACGGATGATAACATGAGAACTTATGACAATCCTAGTTTCAGAGTTCTCCCACATCTGAAATCCCTTCTCCTTCCACAGAAGCAATTTCTTAGATAGGAATTCTCTGGAACAACTGTGCTAATGGTTAAATTTTTGACTGAGCTTTACTAATCAGAAAGATATGTTACAAATTTGTTTATTTGTACAGTGCCTATTTCACCTAAAAAGAACATGTCCCAAAAAGGGAAAAAAAAAAAAGAAAAAGGCCCGTTTTTCTGACCTCTAAGCGGTTGACAATTTTTTTCTTAATAGCATTCTGAGCAGCTGCATTAGTTGCAACCCGGAGTCCTTCTGCAGCTTCCCTGAGTCTCTGTTGTTGATCTTCGTTTTCTGGGTTAGCAGCAGCACCCTGTAAGGGTGAAAATAAGGATTTCAAGAGATCCAAGTAGTTCAATTTTGTCCTCAATTGTTCTTTCATCAATTTCTGTACTGAATATGGTTGGCCGATAGGCAAAGGTAATTTTCCCAAGAGATACCTTTAAGATCAAGAGGTTTCCTTTCTACCATCGAAAATATCTGCACGGGAAGTTTCAAACCTGCTTTTTGCTATGCTCTGAAAGTCAAAGAGAGATTCTTAAACCCTAAGACTTAAATCCTAAAGTGTTTTAAAAGCTGTCATGTGGATGAAGTATTAAACATATTCTCCTAACCCCATAAGGCAAAACTATGTGGAAATTACAGGGAGGCCGACTTTGGCTCAATTAGATAATTTTTATAAAATAGAGCTAACAAAAAGTGAGTATGGCTGCCTTGGGACGTGGTGATGAATTCTCCAGCCCTGGAGGTCTGCAAGTAAACGATATATGCTACATGATGGTCTTAATGTTTTAAGTAATAGTTGGACTTGGCCATTATAGTCCCTTCCAAAAGTATCATTTTATAATCCTTTTATTTTCTGTGAAATATTATGCTTGAAAAAAATTTAGGACAATAAAAAAAATCACTTAGATTAATTTCACGTTTTTAATTGAAAATGTGATTTACAACCTTGCTTGTACTAAAGTAGGAATGACCCCCACGGGATGTTTCCTTCCTATGGCATTGTAAAGGTTAAAATATATCTATGAGAAACTCTACAGGTGGGAGATAACATGTAAACCCTGAGGCTATAAAGGAATTGTGCTAAAAATGAGTATTTTACTAAAAACCCTATTTCTGGTCAAAAAGATGAAAGGGCAGTTCCCCTTCAGTGCATTAGTAAAAGATACTCTATAGGAGTAGGAACCAAGGGATCATGTCCATATATTCTACCACCATATAATTTTTTTTCTCTAAGTTCCTGGCACTTTGGGGATGATATTTCATTGTGGTTCAAGGATTGGGAGTCTGGGCTGGTTTTTATAAAGTGGAGAGGGTATGTGAAGTAAGGAGGAGGGAACAGATATATAATTGCTAATAAACGGCAGAATTTTTTTAAAAAATGTCTCAATATTTCTTTCTCGTGGTTTTTCCCATCTGTTATAATTCTTCTACGCGACATGATTAATGTGAAAGTATGTTTAATAGGAACGTATGTGTAGAGCCCATATAAGATAGCAAGCTGTCTTGGGGACGTAGGGGGGAGAGAGGAGGAGAAAATTTAAAATTTATGGAAGTGAATGTTGAAAACTAAAAATAAATAATTTAATAAAAAATGTCAATAATTTAACTGTGGTTATGTTCTCTTCTTCCCACCTTCCAAACTATAGCACACATGACTGAGTCACTCTCCCACCCCCAATCCCACCCCCTCCTTCCATGGCCTTTACATTGATAAAAATCAAAGAAAGTACACAATGACATTTATAAGGCAATGACTTGTGAAAGTGTGACATCTCCATCCTCAACTGGAACTCCATGAGATAAAAGGCTTTTTATCCTTATCTAAACTTTGTATCTTCCCTAATGCCTGGAATAGTGTTCACCACAGGGCAGGCACTTAACATACTTGCTGAAATTGAATTATTTTCTATGGGACAAACAGCAAGTTCATAAATGGCAAAGCCTGTTTTTGCTTTTTTCTGGTACTCCAGCACTTAGCTCCATGCATGTCACATACTAAGTGCTGTTTGATACCCACTTACTGATTAATTGGGACAGTGAAATAATGTTATTATATAGAACCCTTCATCATTTAAGTCTCATCATATAGTATACAGTGTAAACAAAAGATTCCTGGACTGGAAAGTCAGTAAACCCAGGATTCTAATCACAGAGTTAACACTATTTGGCTGTGTGAACGAGAAAGGACTTGTTTCTTGATCTGTTAAATATTCACAGATCAAAGCGTTAAGAGCTGGAAGGAAGCCTGGTGACCATCTAATTCAATGCTTTTATTTTAGAGATGGGGAAAGTGAGGCCCAGAAAAGCGTCTGGAACAAAGCAGAGGAAGGGTACCTAATGAGGGAGACTAAAACTTTTGGGACATCCATTTTTTGCAGGTTTTCCTTTCCTCTTCTCTTCCTACTATCTTTACAGTGTTTATCCATTACCTTGGCTTGCCAGCCAAAATTCCTAATAAGTCTTTATAGCTTAAAACTTTTCAATGATTTTTGGGACACAATATAAATGAAGCAGAATCTTTGTCAATAAGGTGTATACAGTACATGGATTATGCCTGATGGGGGCAGAGGGACAGCTCGAAGGAGGTTACTTTGTCCTCTTTGCTAAGAGATAAAAAGCACTACAGCTCTGCTAAGATGTTTCTTTTGACTCTCACAAGCTCAATATCTTCTTCAACCTGGCCTTCTGCTCCACCTGTCAATACGTTTTCAACAATAGTAAAACAGTCACAATCGTATGTTGGAAAGCTACAATGACCAAGCCTGGATACAAAAAGGTGATAGGAGAAAACATCTCCTTAGCTGCTTTGTTGAGCTAGGAAGGGAAGTGGATAAAGTTTCAGGTCTAAAGGCAGGAAGACTCATTTTCACGAGCTCAAATCTGGCCTCTGACACTTACTAGCTGTGTGACCATGGCCAAGTCACTTAACCCTGTTGCCCTCAGTTTCCTCATCTGTAAAATGAGCTGGAGAAGGAAATGACAAATCACTGTAGGATCTCTGCCAAGAAAACCCCAAATGGGGTCACAGAGGGTTGGACATGACTGAAACTACTTGGTAACAGCAACAATGCTATGCAGAAGTAGAGGTCTGGGAGCGTGGAACATGGCACACAAACAGTGGGAGAATTCAGGAATTTAGTTTTGCTGAACTGCTTTTTCTCCCTCTGTTATAAGGTTTCACTGGCTTTCTATGAGGGAGAGGGCATGAAAATATATTGTGAAATGTAGATATGGCAAAAATAATAACTTACTTTAAAAATAAAAATTTATCTAAAAAGAAAACTATCTTCTTTTAGATTTAGTAAAAAAAAAAAAAAAGCACAGATAAAAAGGAAACACAAATGTGTGGGAAAATCTCTTTGCTTGAAATTAGATGAATGGGGGAGCTATGTGGCCCAGTGGATAGAGCACCAGCCCTGGAGTCAAGAGGACTGGAGTTCAAATTCAGCCTCAGGCACTTATTAATTATGTGACCCTGGGCAAGTCACTGAATCCCAATTGCCTCAAAAAAAAAAAAAGAAAGAAAGAAATTAGATGATTACTAAAACATTAATAAATCTGGATTTAAGACCTGCTTTCTGTCACATACTAATGTATGTGACTCCAGGCAAGTTATTTGACCTTTCAAGGTATTATGCAACTCTCTAAGATGAGACACAGGTGACCTGCCCTGGTGGTGCAAATATGCCAAACTGATGAAATCACAGGTAAGGATTAAACCAAAAAATAATAAATATGTTGCAGCAAGAAGAACACTGCATCTGTATTCAAAGGAACTGGGTTCGAATCCTGAATTTGCTAACTGGTATAAACTTGATTAGGGAGATTAAATCTTTCTGAGCCTCATTTTATTCTTCTTTAAAAAAGGAAAAGTTGCATTAGAACATCCCCATGGACCCTTTTAATAGTAGATGGCGTTACCTCATAGGCACACTGGTGGAACAGCATGTAAGGAGAAACAAAATTCCTCAGTGGAATAGCTCACAATTCATTTTTCGGCACATCAATCCATGTTAATTACCTTTGCAGCTTCGACCATGCGGGCGGTGGAGTCCGCCAGGAGTTTTGCAGCCGCCAGAAGCTTTTTGGAATTTTCCATGTCGATTTCAGCCTCAGCATCTGACCTCATGGCGTTGACAAGGTCTGAAGTAGCTTGTGCTAGGACTCTGGCCTGCCGTACCATTTCACCTATGGGATGAGACAAATAAGAGTTGATGCTATTCAAACCTCTGTTCTCCTAGATATTTTAAAGGAGTCTGTTCACTCCTATTGAGGATACAAAAATGGAGAAGGTAAGCCCCATATAAAAATACTCAATCCCTAGACCAGCCTCTTGGAATAGCAACTGCAAACTCAACACCTCACCAGAAAGACAAAAGAAAACTCTTCTGTGGAAACCAAGCCTGCATGTCCTAAATAACTAGAATTTAATTATCTTCTGCACAGAATTAACATGAATAGAGAAACAAAATGGATTGAATTCTTATAGAAAAAAAAAGGAGCAACCTCTCCTTTAACAAAGCCTAGAAGGAGGCCGAGGTTGTGCAAGCTTTCATTTTTAAAAACACAAATACATGTATCTATTAAATGTGTAAAAAGAAAATCCTTTTGCTTTAAATTATTCATGGAAGATACAGAAAATATTCTTTAAAAAACTGTATACTATCATTTAATAAGTAGTGCTACAAGAGAAACATACCTGTTAGTCTGAAATATAGTTGTTCCTAATTTGAGCATAATCCCTGTAATGAACTCTATGAATTTTTCTCAATACAACAGACACCTCTTTAAAATTTATACTGAGTAGTCTCTCTCCTCACTCCTGCCCAAAATCTTTAAAAGAACCAAGAAATAAACATGTCCAAATCAAAGCCACTTACCAGCATCTCCCATTGAGCTGAAGATGCTTTCAGTAACACACATGATGGTGTCCGTTGCCTGGTCATAGCGGCCAATCGGTTCCCCTCGGCTGGCAAACTGCCGGACATGCTGCAGGAGGTCGTGTAAGGCCTGACTGACCACACTGGCTGCTGCACTGACCTGCTTCAGGAGCTCACTATCATCTGTGGCATCCTGGCAGGCTCGGACGCAGTTTTCCACTGAACGGTCAACAAGTTTTCCAGCCTCAATCAGTTGTTCCTGGCATACAGGGGAGCTGAGGGTGGGGCTCACTACCTGCAAGAGGATGCATACAGAGGCACTGGAACTCAGGGTGGTTTTAATCAACCCCAACTATATGCAAGCATCTCTGAAAAGACTGCTACAAGGTCTGGGTTTTATTCATGCTCCATAAATCATGGTATAATCTCCCTGCATGTGGCCCCCCCGCCTGCCTTCCTATCTTCAAATCTAGACTCAAAAGAGTTGATAATAGACACCACTATCCCTTCTTTGCAAAACTGGGTTGAAAGAGTGCCTATGAATGTGGAATATTGTATGGACTGACAGATGCATGTAACTATTGGTTGGTATAGTTAAAAGCTGCTTTTTTTCTTTTTAAAATCTTTTCCCCCCAAAGGATGGTTCACTGGGTAAGGGAATTAGGAACATATATCTTTGGAAATTAACCATTCAATAAAAATTTATTAAGTACTTATTATGTGCCAGGAAGGGTGCTAGGCATTGGGGGTACAAATACAAAGACTGAAACAATCCCTACTCTCAAATAGGTTATATGAACAATAACAGTTAATACTTATGTGCTGCTTGAGATTTTCAAATTGTGCTACATGCAATGAAGGTGAGAGAAAAACAAGGTATTAATACAGATGGAAAAATTAACTAAAAAACCACCTCAGTGCAAGGCTACCTCTTCCTGGAAGTATTGCCTAACTGCTCTCATCTGCTTTCTAGCCACTAAGTAAAAGTTAACCCAAATATGCACTGATTATTACCTTTATATGTTGTCAATTTCCAAATTCCTAAGCTAATGACAGGAGACAATGGTAAAGGTCATTCAAAATGGCAGATAAGCCCCCAATTCACTGGAGTATATTTTTGTATAGAGGAGAAAGTGGGTATATCCAGTGTAGGAATTTGTGACATTTAAAAAAGGGCCCACAAGTAATCAAGAACTGATTGCACATATTTCTGTATAGCCTCTCAATATGTATCTTTTGATTGCCTGTTGAGAATATATAATAGTAAGACCAACAGCATCTAAGTATACCTAAAATGTTTTTTGAGAAATTTCACTAAAAAAACTCATTGAGTATCAAATCACGTGAAAAGCTTTTTGAAAAATCAACTACCATGTTAGGTCCCAAATCCATTAAATACAGTAAACTCTAATTTATACAGGATAGTTAAGAAATAACATGCTGGCTAATTAACAGTTCTCATTATTTGAATGAGATGCTCTGGTACTTCAAATTGAATTAGAATGCAATAAAATCTATTCAAATATAATGAACATTATTTAACCTTTCTTAAGGGCATTTCAGGGTCTTACATTTTAGGGCCATCATTATGAACACCAATTAGCAACACATAGTATTCTCACCACCTTCCTCCCCTTAAAAAAAAAAAAAAGAGCTTTCTTCAAACAGACGATAGCACACTTTACCAATATTTTCTCATTTGATCATCACAAACACTCTGTGAGGAAGGTGTTATTACTATTAACTCCATTTTATACATAAGAAAACAGAAGGAGAGGACTAGGTAATGACTTCTGAGCAACTGAGGTCAAACTCAAACTTAGATCTTTCTGAGTCTAGATCCAATAAATACTATGCCACCTCGTTGACCAACACTACTAGGTAAGAGCTATGATATATATAAGTGTGTGTGTGTGTGTGTGTGTGTGTATACACACACATACACGCACACACACACATACACACACACACCAGAACAACACAAAAATCAGTATTTCTCATAATCTCCAAAACAAGTTCTTTCCAAGAGTAATATCTGGAACAAGCTTAATGGGTGGGAATTAACAGGCAAAATAGAAAGTTATTATTCTCTTATAAAAAAACAAAATAAAGTAAAACTACTCCCAAGCCAGACCACTAGATGGTTTAGTAGTGGATAAAGGGCTGGGCCTAGAGTCAGGAAGACCTGAGTTCAAAGCCAGCATCAGACTCTTACTCACCATGTGACTCTGGGCAAGTCTTTTAGCCTCTGTCTGCCTTAATCCAGGGGAGAAGAAAATAGCAAGCCACTCCAATATCTTCGCTAAGAAAACCCTGTGGACAGTACTGGCATGCTTTGGTCTATGGGGGTGGGAAGAGTCAGACAGGAATGAACAGCAATACCAAGTCTCAGGGATCTCTTGTTCCCCCAAAAGTCAGGGTTATATCTCACAGAGCTTACAAAAATGACTGTGTAGATCATGAGTGGTATAAGCCACTGCTTTTTCATTCACTCAAAATTTCTGGGAGGGAGACAGGAATAGAGATTAGAGCTGTGATTCAATTGCTATAGGGAACTCCCAGGTAAGTAAATTCCCTCTACCAAAGCAGGTTGATACCCACAATGTATACTCTTAGAAAAATGCCTAAAGCAAAGATGTTAAACTCAGTCTGTCTGCAAAAGCTCTGTCCTGAACCAGACTGAAACATGGTAATAAATAAATAAAATAAGATAAATAAAATAAATAAAAAATAAAATGAATATATAATAAATAAATAACATTTATAGTATTATTAATAAAATAAAAACATGGTATGACACAGATGATGTTAATTAGTAGTTTGCTAAGTCAATATATGGCCAGCATCGATCAGTTTCTCTTTGAGTTTGACTCCACAGGCCCACATCACTGAAAGGCTAAGGGACCTGTCCATAGTCAAACAGCCAGGATGAGTTAGAAGGAAAACATGAATTCAGGTCCTCCCGGTCTTGAGGCCAGTTGTCTATCCACTGCTCCAAGATACTTTCCTCCCTTAATAGTGAGAATGAGGCAGAATCAGGGAGACTACACAGGTCCCTACCAATTAATTCTCATTTAACTTGTTCCAGCTCTGAGATCCCTTGACCCCTACCCCCAAAAGCAACAGTACGTCAAGGCCATGCAGCTGGGGCCACTATTTCACTTCTTTAAGAAATTCGTGTTCCTTGATATCATCACAACAATATTGTTAACCATGAGATGGCTACTCAAGACTACCTACACCTTTACAAGAATGAGACACATAATTCAGAAACCTTTTCTGAACAGAATTTGAAAATACGAACAAGAAGTCCAACTGGGAAAACTGTCAGATTTATAGAAGTTGGTATATGAGCAAACACTTTTGTTGCTATTATTGCGTTAAGTAATGTCCAATTCTTCATGACCTCATTTAGGATTTTCTTGGCAAAGATGCTGGAGTGGCTTGTCATTTCCTTCTCCAGTTCATTGTACAGACAAGGAAACTGAAGCAAATGTGGTTAGGTGACTTGGCCAGGATCACACAGCTAGTAAGTGTCTGAAGTCTGATTTGAAATCATAAAGATGAATCTTTTCTTGATTCCTAGCTCAGTGCTCTATCCACTGCACCACTTAGCTGTCTTAGCACGCCAAAGAAAAGTACCAACTCCCTAAGGGTCAATGCACTAGTCACAGTTTGCAGGGGATTTAAACAGGACTGAGTGTCTAGAACATCACCCCATCAAAACCAGCTGGAGACACTTGAAACCATCCCGAATGAAAATTAGCACAGTCTTCAGCAGCCATGAGAGTGGGAGCCCCATAGCCAAACATACCCTTACCTTAGCACATGCCACCAGCTGGGAGGTTGACAGAGCACACTGGGTGGCAGCAGCGATTACCCTGTTCTGCAGAACAGTGTCCTCCGCCACCTGAGCAACATTCTTTGCTTTCAGCACCAGCATGGCAGCAGCATTAGCGACGGCTTTGGCTAAACTCATTAGTACATCCTGCAAAAAAGAAGCAAACAGTAAGGACTCTTATTTTTCCTTTACTTCCTCCCTTAGTCCAGGAATAAAATGAAAGATTTACTTGGGTGCTTAGAAGAGTCTTTCATAAATATGCTTTTTTTTTTTTTAAGTAAAGAGAGGGCAATCATAAAATAGGAAGACTTGCAATCCTGACATCATATTATTTTTCTCATCCAATAAGTAGCCTGAAATAAATCAATTTTGGGGAAAGGGTTTCCATTTTAATAACTGGTTCACATGTACCAGACTTTCAGAATTAAGCCCTTAATTTAATTTTTTTTTTTTTTTTTTACCATTTTTCCAAGATACTCTGTAAATAAAATGACAGAATGTTATAGTAGGAAGGGACCTGACAAATTAAATCAGAATGAAATCAGCTCAGGATTTCCTAACCCAAATGATATTGTGGATGGTAAATATTAATTCTATACAGTGAAGCACTGTCTGCTCAGCAGTCTCTAAATACTAACTTTCAATAGTTCAAGAATCAAGTACTAGAAGACAGTGTCAGGGTGGGAAAGAAGCTGATCACAGATCACCTTTTTTTTTTTTAACCTATTACAGGTTTTTTAAAGATTTTCCCTTTTCAGTTTCAAATATTTTTTTAAAATGGATAAGTTTTGAGGAGTGAAACCTTTGTTAAGAGAAAAGATAAAGTTTTTATTAAACGCTTACTACCATAGACCAGTAAACATTTTCCATGAATTAATAAAGACCTATTTATTCCAATACTGCCATTTTCTAAATGAGGAAGGAAACTGAGGCCAGGAGAGGTCATGTGAATTACTAAAAATCAAACCACTAGAAAGTAGAAGATTTGAGCCTTGAACTCGGTTCTTCTGAGTCTTGGGCTAGGGCTTTTTTCATGATGTCTCTGATGGTGAGGAAGAAAAAATTCAGAAATATAACCAACTTTCACAAATACTGTCTGCAATGCTTGTTCACACCTGGTGAATATGTTTCACTGTAATATGGAAAAAATTACTCTTTTTAGATAACTGCTTTTCCAAAAAGTTGAAGTTCTTATCAGCAAAATATGAAGATTTCAGCCTCCAGAGGACAATACCAAAGACCCATGAGAAGACACGATATCTTGAAGTTAAATATAGATTCTAAGAAATCAGTTCACCCTAAAGTTAGTCATACCTTCTGGGATGCATTTAATAGGAATCAAATATGATAGAAACTAAAAGGTTTTTTTTTTTAAAAAAAACTAGAAAATAGAAAACTTGTTCTTTTACCTTCCAGCTAAAGAGGGAGAGGTCTATGAACTCACATAAATAGGAAACACTTGGCAACGGATAGAATGTTTATGATTAGCCCTTGTCTGCTGAGATATAGTGAAATGGGTACTCCATCTGTGGAATGAAGAGTAATTTCACTTCTTTAACTAGATGTTACCCATCTGTCTAGTTTGTCAATTAACGATATGCTAGGTTTGGCTTATTTTCCTTGCTTTTAGGAGGCAAAGAAGTCCCAATCAATTTAAATAAACACAAGCATTTATTGCTTGTACCTACTTTGTGCAAGGTACCACGTGCATTTATTGTTTGTACCTTCTATGTGCAAGGTATCCTGCTAGGCATTAGGAAAGCAAAGAGGAAAACCAAAATTAGAAGTTTAAGACGTCGTGGAAACTACATTCTATTGAGAGTGCCTATGTGAACACATAGGTAAATATACAGAAAATGCAAAGTAACTTTCAGATTGAGGTACTATCAATACAGGGAAAACACAAAAAAATCTCATTAAGGAGTTGGTATTGAAACTGAGATCTGAAAGAAAGTAGGAACTCTAAAAGGTGGAGATCACGAGGGAACGTACTTCCCCACAAGAAATGACCAAAGGGATGGTTTCCGGGAGACCTGGAAAAATGTGCATGAGGTCGTACAGAATGAAACCAGAAGAACCAGAAAAACAATATGGTTAAAGACAGGCAATTCTGAAAAACTGAAGTACTCTGATCGATGCAATGACCAAAGAGGATTCCAGGGGACTGAATGAGTGTGTGACCTGCTACCTAACAGAGAGCTGATGTATTTAAGGTACAGAAAGAAGAAAAAAAGATTTTCAGATACAGGCAAAATGAACATTTGTTTCGCTAAACAAAGGCATATTTGTTGCAGGAGTTTTGTTTTGACTTTTTTCAACGGGAGGAAGAAAAGAGGCACTAGTGATAGGCTGTAACTACTCTTCTCATCCCACCCCCAACAAAAAGAGAAAAGAGGATAATGGAACAAATCTTAGAAGAAAATCAACAGAACAACAACACCAAAAAATGCCAGGAAGAAACACATATAAGCAGCACGATTCTGAAAGTTACACGTAGAACTTATTATTACTCTAAAAAAAAGGAAGCTATGTGCATAACCTGTATCTGATTGCTTTTTTCTCAGGGAGAAGAGGGAAGAGAGGGATAGAATCTGGAACTCAAAACTTTAAAAATTGTTTTAACATGTTATTCAGGAAAAATAAAATATATATTAAAATGAAAGGATGCTTTACTTAATAGAGTCAAGGTTTCAGGCACAATTCTCTTTCTCTATTTTACTTTGTATATGGAAATGGTTGTTTTATTTTGTGATTGTTAAGTTTGAGGTTTTAAAAAAAGAAACCTTTTTTTTTAAAGGACAGAGAACATTCTGGATGTAGGGGGTGGCCTGAGCAGAGGAACAGAGATGAGAGACGGAATTCCATATATTAGAAACAGCAAGAAAGCCAATTTTGCTTGATGGGGATCATACGAGAGAAGTTATAAGGCCAGAAAAGAAGATTGGAGACAGGTTGTAAAGTCTTTGAAAGCCAAATCGATGAGTTTGTATTTGACTCTAGAGGTAATAAAGAGCCACTAGAGTTTATGGAGCAGGAGAGTGAGACGGTCAAACCTGTACTTAGGGAATATCACTTTGGCAGCTGTGTAGGGAACTAACAGGAGAGAGCAGAGACTGGAAGCAGGGAGATCAATTAGGAGATGGTTCCAATATTCCAGATGAGTGGACCTCAACTAGGTTGTGACTGTGAAGGGACAGAAGGAGATTGCTATGGAGATAAAACAGATAAGACTTGGCAACTGATTTGATATGTGTAGTGAGAGAATGACTCAGAGACTGCAACCTGGGTGACTGGAAGGATGGAGGGGTAAGGGGAAACCCTCAAGAGAAATAGGAAATTTGGGGTAAAGGGAGGTTTTGAGGGAATAGTAATGATATAACTCAATTCGATTTAGAAATGCTGGTCCAAAATAGACAAGCCATTTATATTTTAAATAAGAATGTCAAGGCATTCCTTTCTCTGGAGAGAACAGGGAATAGAGGTCTCTATTAGTTCATCTGATAATGAAAAGTACTTTTAGTGCTCTAAAATTAGAGTGGGATTTTTTTTTGTGGGGGGGAGAAGGGAAGAATCAGTATCTCTGATGTAATATTTCTTACATTTCCTTCTTTCCCCCCATCTTTTGAAATATTTCTTGCTACCCTATTGTGTCACTGTCTTCTGTCTGGCTCATTTTAACTGTCAGGGCATTTCAGTCTTCGGGGAGGTTCTATTCTAAGTTGTCTATTGTTCTTACTTTTCCTTTCAATTCTTTCTTCCCCAATGCTTCCATTCTATTTCTTCAGTTTCATTTTTTCTGATCACTCTTACAGTCCCTGTGACCAGGTCATTTTTTTCTCTGAGGCTTCCTGGACTTCCAATGGGGCTGCTATTCTACTAGAGATTTACGACTCTGGGTGTGTCTCAAACCAAGGTATTTACTCGGGGTATTTGGAGTTTTCCTTTGTTTGCTCATCTTATCTACCTCAGTAACTAGATTGTAGGCCTGACTTGGGTCAGTCTCTGCAACTGAATGCCTGCTCCCTAGTATGGTGAATGATAGTAGGCCTCTCTTTTCATGGACTCAGGCTCTGAGACTCTGCTGAGCTCTTCCTGGAGGCTCCCCCTTGTCAAAGGGCTTAGAGTTTTCCTTTTCCACACGCTGTAGCTTCCAGTTTGGTGCTGGGCTCAGGAGGCACTGCCATGCTGGGCTCCTGCCCGTCTTTAGCCCCATGCATAGGCTGGATTTCTGTATGGTCTTTCTTCAGCCTCACTGGATCCTGCCTGGAACTCCCTGGATCTGTCCTCTCTTTAGCCACAGTCCTGTCTCCATGGACTCTCATACAGGCTCACTTCTATCTTTGACACTGAACACAACCCTAGTGAAAGACCATAACACCCCATGCCTGGACTATTGCAATAGCTGCTGATGGGTCTGCCTGCCACAACGGCCTCCTCATTTAAGTCTATCTTCCATTCAGCTATTGAACTGACCTTTCTAAAAGGCAGGTCAATGGCAGCTCACTGCCACATCCCATTAAGAAAACTCCAAGGGCTCCCTACCATCTTGAGGATCAAATAAAAAATCTTAATTTGGCATTCAAGGCCCTTTGAAACCTGCCCCATGCCCATCCCCAGCCCTTCCAGTCTTATTGTATGTTATAACTATACCCCTCACAAACTTAGCAATCCAGTGACACTGGCTTGCATATTGTTCGTTGCACAAGATACTCCAACTCCCAACTGTGGGCATTTTCAATGGCTATCTACCATGCCTAGGGTGCTCTTATATCTCTGCTTCCTGGATTCCTTCAAGAATCAGCTAAAATGCCACCTGCTCTAAGAAGTCTTTCCTGATCCTCCTCAATGCTAGTGCTTCCTCTCTGTTGATTGGTTATCTCCAATTTATCCTGTGTCTTGTTTCAGGGCAGCTAGGTGGCACTGTATGGGATAAAGAGTTGGGCCCGGAGTCTGGAAGCCTCATCTTCCCAAGTTCAAATCTTGTTTCAGACATAGCTGTGTGACCCTGGGCAAGTCACTTAACTTTGCCTCAGTTTCCTGATCTGTAAAATGAGCTGGAGAAGGAAATGGCAAACCATTCCTGTATCTTTGTCAAGAAAACCCCAAATGGGGTCATGAAGAGTCGGACATGACTGAAACAAGAGAACAATAAGAAAAAGCTTGTTTGTACACAATTGTTTACAGGATATCTACTTCATTAAACTGTGAGCTCTTTAACAGCAGGGACTGTATTTTACCCTCCCTTGTATCCTGAGTGCTTAGCACAGGGCCAGGCATGTAACAGGCACCTAATAAATGCTCACTGACTGACTGGACTTTGGGGATGGCCTCAGATGACTTGTACCCTGTTGGACCCACTGGGAATACCAACAGGCTGCTCTCTTGGGCTAGGCTCCTGGTGGCTTTGGGCTTTCCTGAGTATCTGTCTACAGAGGAATTATATAGTGCCTATGCTCCAAGCACAGTGCTGAGCACATTTTACAAGTATTATCTAATCTGATTCTTGCAAGGCAGATATTATTAAGTTCATGTTACAGCTGAGGAAACCAAAGCAAACAGTGATTAATTAGCAGGGTAACATAGCTAGTAAGCGTGAGGCAAGATCTGAGCTCAGGTCTTCCTGACTCCAGGCCCAGTGCCCAGTCTAGTGCACCACCAGCTGCCTCATAGGAGATTATCAATGGAAAATAAAGCATTTTGTACTGAAACCTGAAAGCAACTTCTGTGAAGAGGAGGTAGAGGAGGTAGAGTAAAAAGTACTCTGTGACTGAGGACTCCATTCCCATCCCTCATTTATATGTCTCTTCTACATTTCTCAAGGAAATCCCTCTGAATGTTGCATTTTTAGAATCCATGCGACAGCTGAAAGGAACTTCATAGATTATTTAGGTCAGTAGTTTCTCAAAATGTGGAACAGGGAAACTGGAGGGGAGGGGAGTCCCAAAAACCCTTACAGGGGACCCAGGAGATCAAAACTATTTTCAAAATAATACAAAGATGTTTTAATTTCTAATTTCATAAAGAATAGTAGACATAACCCAAATAGGAAAAAATTATCTAGTGTCCTTAATAATTTTTAAGAGTATCATGATGCAGCGTTGAGACTAAAAAGCCTGAAAACCACTAATGACTCATTACAGAGGAGAAAATAGGACCAGTCATGATAAATTTTTTCAGAATTGTTCAATGGTGTTCTTAGCACTGTTGCTATAACAAAATTCAGTATTAAATAATAAGTGTCTTAAAGAGCTGAGGCTTATGAATACTAAGTCCCATTAATTGATTTAAAAATTAAAACTGGAGCAATACACACACATTATATTAGCTACTATGGTTGACTCAAAGGACTGGAATAATTTGCAACTTCAACTCGAATCTTTAGAGATATTTTGTCTAATCTTTTCTGTATTAAGAAACCCACAGAGAGTTTAAAGAGGACATTTTTAGAAGAAAGGTAATGGATTTGACTCATTTAAGTACTAGTAAATTTGTAACCCAACTCCCTATCTATTTAACTCTTTCTTGTCTACCCTAAAGAAGAGAAATTTGTAATTCTAAAGTACTCAACCAGAAAATGTGGTTCTATTCTCAAAAGGTAAAAACTGGAGAAAAGGAACAAGTGCCTATCTGTTGGCGGCAGTGGGTTTTGGATGTTGTTCAATTAGGTCCCACTCTTTGTGACCTCATGAATCACAGCACACCACTCCCTTCTATCCTCCACTATCTCTCCAAGTCTAAGCTCCTGGTCCATGTTTCCATGAGACCACCCGTCATTCTGTCCCTTTTTCCTTTTGCCTTCAATATTCCCCAAGATCAAGGTCTTTTCTAATGTGTCCCATCTTCTCGTTATATGGACAAAGCATTTAACTTTCAGCTTCAGTATTGGAAGAGAAGAGTCTAAACTAATTTCTTTGAGTTTTGACTGATTCGATCTCCTTCCTATTCAATGGGCTTTCAAAAGTCTTCTCCAATACCACAATTTGAAAGCACTCAGCTTTCCTTGAAGTCCAACACTCGCAGCCGTACATTGCTACTGGAAAAACCATAGCTTGAACGACAGAGACCTGTCAGCAAGGTGATGCCTGATTTTTAGTATGCTGTCCAGATTTGCCATAGTTATCCTTTCAAGGAGCAAACATCTTTTAATCTCATGGCTGCAGTCATCATCTACAGAATTTGAACCAAAAACATAAAATCTGACCCTGCTTCCACTCCTTCTCCCTCTGTTTGCCAGGAAGTGAAGGGACCACTTGCCAGGATCTTAGTTTTTTTTTATTTTAAGCTTCAAGCCAGCTTTTACTTCTGTTCTTTCACCTTCATCAAGAAGTTTCTTAATTCCTCTTCACTTTCTGCCTTCAGAGTGGGGTTGTCTACATGTCTGAGATTACTGATGCTTCTCTGAGCAACCTTAATTTCAGCTTTTGATTCATCCAGCCTGATATTTAACAGGGCGTTAATAAGGTGACACTCTACAGCCTTGTCATACTCCATTTTCAATCTTAAACCAATCTGTTGTTCTACATTCAGTTCTAACTGCTGCTTCCTGGACTGCATACAGGATCCTCAGGAGACAAGTAAGACGATCTGGTACTCCCATCTCCTTGAGGACTTGCCACATTTTGCTGTGATCCACACAAAGGCTTTAGTGTAGTCAATGAAGCAGAAGTAGACTGTTTTTCTGGATCTCCCTTCATTTCTCCATAATCCAGCAAATGCTGGCATTGGGTTTTACTGCCAGGCATTTTACTTTGTTTCTCCCAACACCCAGCATAGGTGACCAGATTTCCTGCTTTGTAGAAGAGGAGAAGTTTTCCAAGGGAGGATCTCCTCCTCTGGGTAGCCTGTCTGTAATATGTAGGCAGAAAAGCAAACAGGAGCCCGCTTTCAGGGCTTCAAAATGGTGATACTGGCAGTACACCAGGCAGGCTACAGAGAGAACCTGGAGCTGTTTACCAGTGGACACATCACACCGTTGGTCAGGAGAGGGTCACACATCTGCTTTTACTTTAGGTATACTTTTAGAGTTGGACAGAGTATAATCACGAGCTCTTTTCTAAATACAAAGGGCAGATTTAAAGCATATGCATATCTATGCATAAACATAAAAAACGATAGCTAATAGCAAGAATGTATATAGTGCTTAAAGTTGGCAAAGCACTTTATGAATGCTACCTTGTTATACCTAACAACCCTGGAGGGCAGGCCCATTTTATGAGGAAACTGACACAGACACAAGTTAAATAACTTGCCCAGGGTCACACAGCTAGCCAGGTGTCTAAGGCCAGCTAATGAATTCAGGTCTTCCTTACTCTAAGTCCATTGTTCTATCCACTGCAGGGGGTGTGTGTGTGTGTGTGTGTGTGTGTGTGTGTGTGTGTGTGTGTGTGCATGTGTGCGTGTGTACATACACACATAGCACAGGAGTATAAATGTAGAGCTCTGAGGGGACCTCAGAAAGGAGCCTGGACCACCCCTCCACATTTTGCAGAAGAGGCCCAGAGGGGTTAAGCAGTTTGCCCAACGTCACACAAGTACCAAAGGCAGGGTTTCCATACAGGTCCTCCTTCTCCAAATACAGTTCTCCTTATACTGTCCCACGGTATGTGTAGATGTTCACTCACTGGGTAGAGTTTAGTAGGAATTCTTTTTGTATATGGGTTGAACTCGATGAAAATTGAAGCAACTAAGTGGAGCCACAGTGTGGGCCCGTGGTCAGAAAGACTCATTTTGCTAAGTTCAAATCAGGCTTCAGACATTTATTGGCTGTGTGACCTTGGGCAAGTCACTTACCCCTGTTTACCTCAGTTTTTTATCTATAAAATGAGCTAGAGAAGGAAATGGCCAACCATTCCAGTATCTTTGCTAAGAAAACCGCAAATGGAGTCACAAGGCATCAGACATGACTGCAATGACTGAACAGCACAATAAAATAGCAAGATGGATACTAAGGTTTGTCCCAACTCTCTAATTCTGAGAGAAAGAGGGGGGGGGAGGGAGGGAGGAAGAGGGAGAGAGAGAGAGAGAGAGAGAGAGAGAGAGAGAGAGAGAGAGAGAGAGAGAGAGAGTTCATATACAAGAAATGGGATAATAATGACCATACAGAGATCAGGAAGCCATCACATTATCAAAGAAGCATATACTCATAGATAGAAACACGTCCAAGACAAGGACCATGAACTTCATCCCAAAGTTTTTTTTTCTTTTTTTGGAGGGGAGGAAGGCAAGGCAATTGAGGTTATGTGATTTGCCCAAGGTCACACAACTAGTTAAGTGTTAAGTGTCTGAGGCCAAATTTGAACTCAAGTCCTCCTGACTCCAGGGCTGGTGCTCTATTCACTGTGCCACCTAGCTGCCCCCATCCCACAGTTTTGTGGTCAATGTCTGCAGGATCACCTGAGGGAGGGGGTGGTTTGTCAAAGAGAAAGGGCAGGGAAAGCGAAAGGGAGGCCATGTTCTGAGTGGTACCCATGCTGAACTTTGCACAGAGACTCTCTTTCTTGAACTAGTTTACATAGAAATCAAAACACACAAAAGTGACTAAAAAATTTCTTGACCTGGTGTCAGAAAGATATAAATTTTCATAATCTTCTAGTCTTTGCTTTAACTCTGAGGCAGGGGGGAGGTAGGTGGGTGAGTGAAGCTAGTTTTAGTTTTGTTAGTTCGTCATGTACTTACTTTCACTTGGAAAGGCTCTTTTTGGGGGGTGGAGGGGTTCACGTGGGAAGTTACAGCTTTTGAGTCTGGTGAAAATTTGAATTTAATTCTTACTTGGAATCGCTCATCAGTTTCATTCTCTCCGATCTGTCTCAAAAGATCCCCGCTGGCTTGACCAATACTTCCAGCGGCAGTCAACACAGTCTGTCGAGGCTACAAGCATTTAAAAAAACAAGAACAAAAAAACTGAGTTGGAAAAGAATATTCATTCACCAAAAAACCCTTGTAAGTGCAGATACAGATTCTTTCAGACATAGGGGAACTGGCAGGATTTCTCCAAACATGAGAATGGAAATGACTGGAGTTAGTACAAAATGCAAGAAGAACAGGGAATATAGTCATTGTTTTTATCTGAAGAACTTACAGATCTTATAGATGGAAAGCCACTGATGGGAATAAATAGAGTTAAAGTCTTCACTGATGGCCAAGGACCAGTTAACAAAGTAGTGCTCACTTCATGTAAAGAAGGGTCCAAAGTGCTTAAATCCTTAAATGTATGGTGTCTTTTAGAGGCAATGGGGCTGTATCTATTCCAAGTACTCCTTCCAAGTCACTTAAAGCAAAAGTACTAGCCCATGAGAACTGATTCAATTCCATAAAACTAAAAAAAAACATGACTCTCAAAATCTCCACCATTTCCTCATTAATTTGAAAAACTCTCCCATGGAAAGAGTCAACCTTACTCTCACTGAACTTGGCTTAGGGAAGGAATGACATAAATTCTAAACTGGGCATCTTGCCACACAGGAGAATAGGGGGAATGAGGATGAGAGGTAGGATGATGGAGGGGAGGGCACGGTGGCGGGGAGGGTTGATGAAAGT
>CM053589.1:94325629-94393659 GCA_028646515.1 Pseudochirops corinnae
CACATATATTGTATGTGTGTATATGTAAGTGCATGTATATATACACATATACAGTCTATATAGGCATATAGATGTGTATATGTGCATACACATATACATGTTGTTTCCTTCAATATAGTACGAATTTCTTGGAGACAAGGATTTTCATCTTCGTATTTGTACCCCTAGTATTCAATATAATGTCTTAGTAGACACTTAACGAAGCTTGTTAATTGATTTTTTGAAGCAAGGCCAATCTCAATCAATAAATGAGCACTTATTGAGGGCTTGCCATTGGACACTTAAGTATATCAGACACCAGAATTACAAAGGCAAAAAAGTGAACAATCTCCACTCTGAAGGAGTGGACATTAGAATGGGAAGATAAATACACACACACACACACACACACACACACACACACACACACAAATATATTATATATATATATATATATATATATATATGCATATGTATATATACATATATTTTGTGTGTGTGTGTGTGTAAAGCATATATGGAAAAAATATGAAGGGAAAAACTACAAAGTGGTTTGTGAAGAAGGGCCCTAGAAGGTGGAAGCATTAGGATAGGCTTCATGGAAAAGGGATTTCCTTGCATTGCATCTTGAAGAAAAAAAGATCTATGAGGTAGAAAAGCAAATGACAGTGACAGTGTGAATTCCTTATCATCAAAAGTATATTTAAGAAAGGATGGTCCATCTGGATGACCTTCTTAGTCACTGCTTAAATAAAATAACTTTTAAATCATCAAAGGGAATTTCAACATTTTATGGCATTATTGGTTAAGGCCCCATCTGGTACATAGAGTGTAACTCTTACTGCTTTAAACATAATGTAATGTAAATGAGACCTGCAGGATGGAAGGCAGATTTTCTGAGTCAGTTTCCCTTTCACTTCTCTGATAGGACAAGGTCTGATACTCTAATAACTTCTGCCCTTAAAGATAGTGTTACTTTATGCTCTAAAGAAAGAGAGACAAGATGGATCCATCCATGGTATAACTCTCCCTCTTGAGGAATATATGCACTACGAGGGGAGATTCTGTCTTAACATACTTTATACGATATTGCCATGAGGAGAAAGGGGTTTTTAAGTACTTTTACATGATGCATGATGTGGCTGAAATGGGACCAAATCTTTTTTCAAGATCTCCAGGGTCCTACTGGAGAAGGTGAGTGGGTTGAAGCAAATCTGGTAATGGATAAATATAGACAGTTTCCCCCATATCATGGAAGTCTGTTTTTTCAATCAAAGAGCAATGGGAGAAATGCTCTCGCACTCCACAAATCTCTATCCCAGTGACTCACCAGCTGTGAGGTTAACAACTGAAGCTGTTCCAGCCGTGATAGCATCAACCTGAGAGTGGATTTCATGTTTTGATTCATCGACTTTGTTCTGAACCCATACTCTAGAGGCCTGCAAAACAAGAGAATCACCCAAAAGAACGTCAATTACATGCCAAATTAAAGGAAGAATAAAGGGACCTGTTCCCAAAAGACAGGAGCCAACATTTCGGATTTAAAACAAAGCAAAATCCAAAACTTCTTGAACAAAGGAAAGGGAGCCAATGAAGCATTTGAGTTTGCTTAAATAATTTTCTCTGATGTGTCTCTTACTTTCTCCCAGATGCTAGCTAAGGAGAAGCCTTTTTTTTTTCTGGTTATTTCATTAAAAATCATTACTATTCTCTAATTTAAGAATCCTTTCAGTGGAAGGTTTGATGACCTTATTCAGTCAGATCAAGTTTAAGTCCTGAACCTAGTGGGGAAAAAAAACTCCCAAACTATTTAGTTTCATGACACTGACAATATCAGTTAATAGTAACTCTCTTTTGTTCAGCAGGGTTGTGATAATTTACCGGTGTTCTTTTCAGGGCAAGGGCTACCTTTCTAACGATTTGGATCTGTTAAGAAGTGATAGCTGTAGCAAACAAAACAAATGTTTTTCAGTTCTGGATTTGTGATTTCATTGGTCTATGGAATTCCTGGTGTGAAAATTACCTCCAGTGATGAAGATAGGTAACTCTTCTGGGAACTGCAGCCTTGAAGGGTTGCCAGAGATACAAAGAGGTCAGGTCACTCACTCATGATCAGGGAGCCAGAACGTGTCAGTAATAGGGACTGAAATCATGTCTTCCTTACTTTAAGGCTCTATTCACTATATTATTGATTATAGCAGATTCTCTCCCACCTGACATTTAGAAAAACTTGTACCGTTCTTTGTACCCTAGTGCTTAGCACTAAGGTAAAAATTTGGGTCTTCCAGTCTTATCCATGTCATTAGCTAGCAGAATAACCTTCAGAAAAAAAATTTCATCCTTCCAGGTTTGAGCTCCTCCTCAGTCAAAGAAGAGGGGACTAGATGCATTCCAGCTCTTAAATTTTAAGACTCTAAGACGTTGGAAACCTTTATTAAAATGTCACTTCTTTTCTTTACTATATATGGGAAAGAAACATCAGAATGACGCTCCTGAGGCCCTGTAAAATCTTGAAGCACATTCTAATCTCCCTTTAATCTGCAATTACAACAGAATGAGATTAAAGTAGGTACAGTATGGGTCTAGTAGGAAATCTACTTGTAATTATTTGAAATCTGATGGCCATAGTAATGCTTATTTATTCAGAATATCTCAGAAGACACTAGTCTCCAGTCATGCTAGATCAAAAGAGAGGGTAAACTATGCTTTTCCTGAGCCATAAGTCTAAAAAGTAAAATGTCAATAAATTATGATACTCTAATGACCCAGAACTGAAGGCAACAGAACAGATAACCAGAACTGGAAGAGTATTTTTCTTGGCTCAAGAACATCACTGTATTTCTATTGCCAGCTAGTCCTCCCTTGTGTGGCTGACAGTGATGCCAATTAATGTTAAAGAGATCCAAACAGCATTTTCATGATATCAATATATAAATATCCCAAATGATGTGTAGGAACTCAGCTAGCACTCACTGTTTGAGCCTGCTGAAGTTTTGTTTTCAACTATGGTCCTCAAGGCCATCACCATCACACAATATGGCAAACTGGAAAGAGCGCTAGGCTTGAATTCAAGAAATTTGGGTTCTGTCTGTCTCTGACACTTACTAACTTGCTAATCAGTTAGGTACCAAGCATTTATTAAGTGTTAACTATGGGTCAGGTGCTGTGCTAAACACTACGGGTACAAAGAATGTTAAAAAAAACCCAAAACACCTCCCCTCAAGGAGTTTATATTCTAACAGATGAATTAGCATGAAAATGTCTGTCTGCCTGTCTCTCTTTTCCTCTCTCTCTGCGTGTATGTATATGTATTTATATATGATATATACAGAGTACATGGAAGACTATCTGAAATGGGAAGGCATTAGTAGCCAGGGATGGCAATAGGAAAGCTAACTGAATAAAGTAGAATTTAAAATGAGACTTAAAGTAACAAAGGAAAATTAAAAGGTGGTAATGAGGGAAAAGAAGAAGCTAGGTATGAGATATTACCAGTGAAAAGGCACAAAGATAGGAGATGGAGAAACTACAAAAAGGGCAACGTAGTTGGATTATAGAGTGTGTGCCGGGGAGTAGGGTACAAGAACATAGGAAATTTAGGAAGGGACCAATTATATACGGTTCAAAGAGAGTAATTTATGATCGATTTGGAAGCAACAGGAAACCACTAAGCAGAGATGGGCTGGTGTGATGCAGGACACATCATTTCAACTCTCTGGGCTCAGTCTCTGTACTGTCAAGTGATGAGGTATATCTGGGCATTACGGTTTTTTCCAGCTCTGACTCCGTATAATCCTGAAATCTCAGGGTTCAACTTACCCATAAAACTGTATCTGCTCCTAAGGGTTCAGCTAAGAAACGACGACCCAACAAGAGACTCCAAACCAGAAAGCTTTCCAGTGCCAAAGTTCAGATACCATAAATTATCTGGCCTTCTGTCAGATATGAGATGTGATGAAAGACTTATTAAAAAACACTCACCATATCTTGCCCAAGAGGTGGTAGGTTATCAACTTCACTGAGATCCGCCTGAGCTTGCTGAACCGCATGCATGCTTGTATTAATTGTTCCCATCAGGGCCTGCTGGGCTGACGTCTGGGGAAACAAATGGATGTGGGGAATCCCAACAGAAAAAAATCTCCTTTTGCAGAGAAAGTCACACTGTTCTTACAAAACTCCATGTCATTCTAAGTTTTGGCATGTCTTGGTTGAGACTTTGGCAAGTCTTGTCATGGCCTTGCTTAGAAGACTAAAAGACGAGGGAAGAATTTTTAACAGCTCTAAATCGGTATGTTAGTGAGACGGCGTAGTGGATGGAGTATTGGACTTGGAATCAGGAAGACCCCAAATTCAAATCCTGCCTCATCTGCTTAGTAGTGTACAACCATGGGCATATCATCAAATCTCTCTTAGTCTCAATTTCCCCATCTATAAAATGTGGGATAATAGCAGCACCTACCTTACCAAGGGGTTGTGAAGCTCCGAGATCATATATGTAAAAGCACCTTATAAATCTTAAAGTATGCCATACATGTTAGCTACTATAACTACCTTGTAGCCCCTATCAGGTTAAACTCAGTTTTGCCTATTTCTTCACTTGGGCTTGCACTATTTCTTAAGACTCAACCCAAACCTCTTCCACTTCTCTGCATTTCCAGCTATCCCTACTCAGGTGGTATCCTCCTCCCTCTGCCATTCCTGGTTCCAAATATTTGAATGACTCATCCTTTAATGCTCAAGTCTAATGCCATGTTCTGGTTTCCCTTACTTTCCCTGGGAAGACAGATGCCTTTTTTTCCTCTCCTTGAATCTCTCATAGCATTTGGTTTCTGCCTCTCCTATGAACAAAACATATTCTATTTTATAATAGCATATTGGTATATACATCATTTCTCCCATATTATAATACATATAAACTGCTAGAGAGCAGAGTGTGTTTTATTTGTCTTTGGACTTTCCACTATCTTGTACCCAGGAGGGGTTAATATAAATGATTATTGAACTAAATTCTAGCCAATTTGAATTCTAAAAGAATCAACAGCTCTTGGCAAGGCCCAATTGCTTCCCTGCTTATAGGCTTTGGAAATCCCTTGTCCAATAGTGTGGGTCACCTGGTAAAACTGATTGTCAAAGTGAGTTCAAATAGCTACTTGTTTTAAAGATTAGGGCAATATTTGTGAAAATCCATACGCATTATCTGTTGGATTCCTCTGTAGTCATGTATTAACCTTCAGCTGGAAGTCTATCCTCAAGCTCATGTAACATAGGTTTGGTTTGGTTTTGCTTTTACTACAGATCCATGATTTCAAGAGAATAGGAAGGACATATATATTCAACCAATATAGATCATCAACTGGTCTGCCATTTCTAGTTTTAGAGAGTGGCCTGGAGTATCCAAGAGGTTAAATGAGTTGCTTCAAAAACCAGTACCTTCAAAACACAGTCAGTATGTGTCAGAAAAGGGAATGACTCCAGGTCATCCTGACCCCAAAGCTGCTTTTCTATTCACTACACCAAGATGTCTCTCAGTAACAATTTGTTGAACAGGATTTGGAACAATTAAGTAATTTGGTTAAAATACATTTCTAATTCAAGACAAAGTCATGAGTTTAACACGTAAACAAACAAAATAGGTAAGCCTTGAGCATATCCACTTTTGACCGTTCTCATCATCCACTGCTCAAGTCCATGACGCTAGTGTTATATGTAGGACCATATGATTGATTATGTATAGCTCAGTAGAACTAATCAATATTACTGGAACCAAACCAACAAATAACATATGTGTCTTCCTTCAAGGTACAGCTCAAATACCACCTTCTGTAAGAAGCTCTTTCCTATTCTCCCCAAATGCCAGTGTCTTCTATAGGGTTACCATATATAAAGCCTGCAGACTATTTTGCATAGACTTACTCCCACATTAAAATACAAGATCTGTGAAGAAAAGTATTATTTTTGCTTTTTCTCTGTATCACTAGGGCATATTCTCAGGACCTAAGCCATACTAGGCACTGAATAACTGTTTGATTGATGTCCTACTGGTCATCTTTGAAGAACAAAAGGAACAGTACGTGGATGGTCAAAGAAACTGTAAGGAAAGGCTTACCAATGGAGGCATGTGTCCTCGATGCATCTGGCCAACCATGACCTGCTGCTGGGGGGAGGGCATACTGCCAATGTTGAAAGTTTCTGGCCCACTGGAACCAGAACGCATGACAGCTGGCAATGCCACAGAGCCGTGTTCTACTTTCCCAGTTCGGTTAAACTGCTGCTGTAGGATGGTGGACCTGGGGAGGAAATTTTGAATTGCTTAGTTTCTGTCAGACAGCCACCTATATGGAATACAGTTTACTTTTAAATAATAAAATAATGTAAAATATCACAAGCATACCTTGCCTCATACAATAAATATCTTCCTGAAAAAAGGTTTCATAGCGAACTAAATTTCAGTAAATTGAATTGTACTTTTGAATGTAACGAGAGTAGTTCACAAGGAGAAAACGATGTCAATGCTATGAAAAATTAATCTCAGAAATACAAATAATCACCTCTTGCTTTATCTATTACAACTTTCATATTTTTACATATGTGGGTTCCTAACATACAGGTACAGTTCATTTGTAACATATTGGCAATCTCTGTGAGTTGGTATGTGTTATCTTTTGTCCTTCGGTGAATGCTACACACTCAACTGAAAACAGTGAAGTTATATAAAAAAAATAAAATGGAAGATCAAAGACTAATGAATAAATGAGGGGACAATGCTGAGTTGTCAAGTGAAGCCTTTACAACATGCTCTGCTTTGACATTTTGACATCAAAAAGTCTCATTAAACATAGCATCATGATGTTATTTTTCAGTCAGCAAAACAGTAAGTAGGAGTTTGGTCATCCCAAACTGGGCCACGTTCTGGAGGCACCATGCCCACCCTGTGTGTTGGCCCTTATGGACTGATCAAATGTAACTGGAACATATCTCAGTGACCCCATAAGTTAACTCCCATACCATCAAAGCTCACTCTCTGGGAGTGGGAGTATTCAAGGGGTCCCAAGCAATGACATCCTTATCTCTTTGATCAAACTGAATCGGGGCAAGGAAAACAAGGTGGTTATGAGATGGGTTAGCAAAAGCAGTAGACAAGATCCCTATAGTCCAACACATGTAGTCTGAACCCCAGCTACTCTCTATCAAGCACAGAGGAAAAAGAAAAAAGGGCTAGTCTATGGGTGTTTCTATGTGCATCTTCCCAGGTGTCCACATCAAAGAGTTCCCCACTTAGGCCAATGAAAAAGGGGTGCAATGGTGGTGGGATTTTCAGCCAGGGTGTTGCCTTAAGGACAATGCTTAGGCAGGAACTAGGCGCTGCATGCAGGAAATGCTAAGAGATATTGGCCAGGGTCACCTGAGGCAAGTTCCTTCCCTAATCTTAATAAATACCAGCAGTGAATTTGCTCATTTACATTGCTGGTCACTTCTAATTCCAAGAATTTATAGTACTTTTGCCACAGGCCAAGCAAAAACTTTTTTCACATCGGATTGAATTCCAACTTCAGCACTAATACTTGGGAAGAATCAGAAAATAACTCTGAGAGCACATCAGAAAGGAAAAGCAAGGTGGGGGAGGAAGGCAGGGGTTCGGGAAAAACAATGGAAAACATTATGACTTGGTTATGGCCATTGGGGAAAAAATACACATTGGGCCAGGTGCTACACATAGATCCATTAAATAAAAGATATCTGATAATTTTTTAAAAGGCTTTATTGGAGAAAAAAGCCACAGATAGACAAGTTCTCCCCTCTGGTAATAATGCATGTGGAAGCTCACTTAGTAGCCACTGTTTTGATACCAACCTAATTAACAAGATAAATGTGAACAAGGAAGAAGGCTATTCAGTGGCTCTGTTCCTCCAAAATGAAATCCTCCGCCCATCTTCCCTCACAGAACAGCAGTCTCTACATCACCAACTGCCAGTACTAGTAATTATAGCGGAATGGTCTAGACTGTTTTCATTTCCTTGGATGATACCCTGAGGCAAATCAGGTACAACTGACATTTACAGGGAATGGGAGAATTGAATCTGGAGCATAGTGAGTTCAACCAATGAACAATGGAAAAACAGTATGTGTGATCATGTACAAAAACCACATGGCTTCTTGAGCACTCTAAAAAGCAGACATCTATTTTCATATCCTAAAATCAGATTATTTCTCTTAGTTAACGAGGAAAAAAAAAGCATAGCAAGATAAATGTCAACTTTTAAACTTATATCCACTAGTAGGCAGGCAATCTTTCTTAAGCTGCCTTACCAATATCAATGAAGAACACAATGATTACTATTTGTAAATGCTCCAAACTCAGTGCTTGCTTACTCACACAAGGAGGCACAGAGTGGTAAAAGTTCACACAACAGACTTAAGAATCAGAGAAAGGATCTGGAACACGGCTTTGACTTGATGACAAGTTCAGGACTCTTATGTCTCATTGACTCTCATGACATTATGACCTGTTGCCTTAACATGTCTGTCTAGGGAGCAGAGGGAGAACAGGTGATTGGGGAGAACGAGGGAGTACACTTGTCACTATTCACAGCATGATGAGAATTTTCCTAAGATGCTTTTATAGTCCTGAGGATGTGGAAACAGTGAAGCAAATGGTGCTTCTACCCAAGGTTTAAGTTAGGTAAAGTATTGAAGGAAAGAGGATAGAAAGAAGGCTGCTTTGGTATTCTTGAGAGACTGGCTATAACACTCTGCAGGGAGCAAAGACTCTGAGGCTAAGGGTGGTGTCAGGTGCCGTGGATGACTGGAATAGTCCCAGAGACTAGGGACTCTTTGGGGGACAAACATGAGGAGAGTTGTAGTATCAGAGTTTCTTGAGGTGCTGAATATGTTTCTCACCAGTACAGGGCTCCTTAGGTTCTACTGACAAGATCTGGTTGGGGTCAGGGAATGCTGTATTTACTACTACTGTACCATTTGGTACAGAGGAAAGGGCACTAGAGGTGGTTTCATTCGTGGCTTTGAGACTTACATCTATGTGACTCCAAAATGAAATCCTCCGCCCATCTTCCCTCACAGAACAGCAGTCTCTACATCACCAACTGCCAGTACTAGTAATTATAGCGGAATGGTCTAGACTGTTTTCATTTCCTTGGATGATACCCTGAGGCAAATCAGGTACAACTGACATTTACAGGGAATGGGAGAATTGAATCTGGAGCATAGTGAGTTCAACCAATGAACAATGGAAAAACAATGTTGTAATTGATACCAACCTAATTAACATTGTTATTATTAACATTGTAACAATGTTATAATTGTTATTGTGAATTTATATGTTATTCAATGTTATAATATGAATTCAATGTTATAATTAACATTGTAACAATGATGTAGGTAACAATGTTGTAAAAACAGTTGTAATTCCAATCATTTAATCTTTCTGGGCCCTTTATAAGTTTCTCTTTTGTAAAATGAGGGGGCTGGACTAGATGGCCTCCAAGGTTCTTTCCAGTCCTGATCCTCTAATCAATTTCCTTTAATACAGGTAATGTCTAAGGGAAGCTAGCATGAGAATACAACTCCTGCTGTATCATAACATGGTAATTCACCATATTCTATGTACTCTGAGCCAGGATTTCACTTTAAGTTTAACATCATTCATGCTATATAAATGAGTTATTTAAGTATGGCTAGAATTCAATATAAGATATCCCAATCTGATAGGAATAACTGGATAGAAATCTAATAAAAATAATGATGCCCCTTTCTGTTAAAAACAACTCTTTCCTCTGTGAACAGAACACTTACTTTTTTGGGGAAACAGATTCTTCTAACATCGTTGACTCCTCATCTCCCTCTAATCCAAATCTATCTTTACTTTGTTTCTAGGAGAAGACAGAAAACAAAATTCCAGAAAGTCAAATGAATGAATCCTTGACCCAGTCACCACAGAAGAGTTATGTGTGGGAACAACATAACAAGATATCCAAGGCCATTTTTCTAATCAAATTAATAAGTAAATACCTTCTTGAGGATGATGTCAATATAGCCTGCAATAAGTTGTGATATTTGCTCTCCTTCAGTTGTTTGTACAGAATAATAACTTTCCTGATACTCCCCAAAATCCTAAAGAAAACAGTATTAATAGAAATTTATGAAAAATCAACACCAATTTTTAAAGAGGGGGAAAACAGAAGATGGAACCAGAGAGACAACAGACATACCAGTTTTAATTTAACCATTACTTTTAATAAATTTATGGATTTTAAAAAATGCATATTCATTTAGGGCTACTATGGTCTAGTCCTGTAAGAAGTAAGTGGAATGATAATTTCTGCTGGGAGAGGGGAGGTTTCCAATTACATAATGATATGAACAAATGATCAATATATAGAACTATTGGTTTTTTCTTCTCTTAATTCCTTTAATTGACTATTAACTGGAAGTTATATAGACTTTATATAGACTTAAGGAAGGATGATAAGAGTCAGCTGGTCAATCCATTTAAGTATCTACTATTAAGTAGTGTGACAATAGTTAAGTACTGTGATAAATTGCCATACAGAGAGTAATTTCCTAAAAAATGTTTGTAGAATTTCGTTTGTAGAATTTAGTAGAAGCATAAACCAATGGTTAACAGTTGTAAAAAGATGGAGTACTATCAACACTTTGGTATTTATATAACATGATTCAGCCCCAAACCACTCCACCCAGCCATGTTTTCCTTGCTTTTCCAGGTGAGTAAGTCACTAACGGTCATAACAAGAGAAACCACAAAGACCACCTTTGGCCTCTTCCCTGCCTATCCCTATATGCCTGTTCATCCTGACACTGTACCAGAGTAAAGCTCTTGGGTGATGCTGCCCAGCGTTTGACAGTAGTAAGGGGCCACTCTTGCAAGACTTCCTTGGTCTTTTCATCCACGCGCATCACTGAATCCTTGGTGATGCCCAGCAATCGGGGGACCAATTTATTCTTACCCTTCATCTTTTCCTGAAATAGAAGATAAGACTTATTGATCCTACTAAAGAAAAAAAAAATCTATTTATATATACCTGCAATATTAAGTTGAATGATTTAATTTCATTTAACTTGTGTTGGATGTGGTTTGGGATAATATGAAAATTTTAAAAGTCAGATTACTAAAACATGACAATTAATTCATGGGATATGCAACTGGAGTGAGCTTATTGGTGTACCTTACATTTTTACACATGAAGAAAGTGAAACCAAGGAAGGTGAGCTTATTTGCTACCAGTCAAAGAAGCAAAGATTCAAATTCACATCTCTGATTCTAAACCTAGAGTCCTTTCTACGACTCCTTGTTGTCTCTTCACCTTCTTTGGCCATCTAGAGCTCTACTTAAGTGGCTTTACCTGTACCTGATTCCCTAAACAATTATTTCATTGAGTTCTAGGCACTCTCTCTCTCCAGAAGCTTAGATCTCCATAACCATTGCCTTGCTCCTACCAGGAAACCTCCATGTTTTACTCTCCCTTCACATACCTCCCAACTGATTTCCAGCCACACCTGGTGGTCTGAAGCCCTGGGACAACTCTACTCCCACGCTGAATCCCTAAAGACAATGACAGCCTACCTAACTTTAGCTCAATGACAAACACATTTCCACCCTATCTTACCCTTTCCATCCAGGTAATTCTGAATCTCTTGTTGCCACTGTTCAAACCCTGTTCTCCGCCACCCAATGACTGCTCCTTTATCCCCACCCTCAACCAGGCCCCCTAAAGGTCCACTCTAAAGCTACTCAACCTTCCCCCGAGTTCAGGAAATGTGCTTTAGAGGTTAAAAATTAGTTTTCATCTTAATTTTTTTTTCATTCTATCTTCTTGTACTTACAAAGAGATCTGATTCCCTCCTAATGACACAGCTTCCCTTTTCCAGCACTGACCACACTTTGTTCATATACCAAAACCACTGGTCAAGGTGGGGAAGCTAAAATACTCCTCAATCCTGACTGCCACTATCAGGCTTTCCCTCTATCACTATCAATCAGTAACTGCTTCTCCTCTGAGGTTCATTCAATCCACACTAATCATTCAATTAGGATATGATAGTTCTTATTTACAGATCTGTAGAAGTCTCATTTCTTCCTCAACAAACCTGAGTGACTAGTTCACAGTCTTCCTCTCCTCTCCACCTCATGCCCTCATACTAGAGGATTTTTAACATATATTGATACTCCCTCAAACACCCTAAGCCACCAAATTCATCAACTTAGTCATTTCCCCGACTCCACCTCAGCCACATATACATATGGCTCATATCCTTAATCTTGCCATTACCCTCAAGTGTGCCATGTCCATGGTTTATGAATGCTGAAATTCCTTTACCTGACTGTGATCCATTGTCGCTTCTGTTCTCCCTTATGAATACAAACTATTCTTCATACTCACTGTGACCTCTAATCCCCCTCCCCTGTGTTCTTTCCCAAGCCATTACCCCTTTACTAGTTACACTCTCTTCCCTTCCCCATCTCATCTTCTCAGTGAACCAGCAGCCCCAAGTTCCTTGCCCCCTTATTCTGTTGAAGATTTTGCCCTGCTAAACCCCATTCACTGCCTTCACTCCTATTCACAAACTGTTAAACAAAGCTGGAGAAATTACAAAACGTGCTGAGTGGGAACACTTCAGTGAGAACACTTCATAATCTCAACTGGGCTCCCACTATGGCAAGGCAATCCTTCTACATGTCCTTAATTGATTCACTATTGCACTCACTGCAGTGGCTTATGCAAACTTTTTTTTATCCCCCTTAAACCTCCTATAGCTCCCCTATTCCCACCCACTCATATTTCACTGAGAAATTTAAAACCATTAACTAAGAGTTCCCTTTTCTCCCCTCCTCATCTACCATCACTCAGATGCCTTCTATTATCTCTTCCTTCATCCATTCTTGAAGAAGAGGCCCTTCTTACCAAGGAAAACCCCTTTACATGCACAAATCATTCATTCCACCCCATTTCTCTAGCAAATTGCCTCCTTAATAATCACTTTTCTCATTAATTTTCTCTCTCTCTTCCCCACTCCCTCACTCCATCTCTCCCATCCTCAAAAAATCCTTCACTTGACCCATCTATCTGCATCCCCACTAACTAGCTCCTATACTTCTCCTCCCATAAATGGCTAATCTCCTTGAGGAGGACACTGGCAATGCCACTACTTACTTTCCTCCCACTCTTTTCTCAGCTCTCTGTGGTAGGGTTGCCAATGCCTTCAAATAAAACTGGACCCTTCAAAGTTGTCAGTGATCTCTTAATTGCCGAGTTTAATGGGATTTTGTCAATCCTCATTTTTCTTGAGGTCTCCATAGTTTTTGATGTTGATCCCTCTCTTTCTTGATGTTCTCTTCTCTAGGCTTTCCTGACACAGTTCTCTCTTAGTCTGCTTACCTATAAGGCCGCTCCTTCTCAGTCTCTTTTGCTGATTCCTCAACCAGGTCATTCCTATTAGCCATGTGGATTGCCTAAGACTCTGTTCCAGACCCTCGTAGCTTCTCCCTGCTTATTATTTTGCTTGCTGATTACCATCTGTATGCAGACATCCAACTCTAACCTATCCCTTGCCCTCCAATCTTAAATTATTGAACTGCTTATTAAACATCTTATACCTGGGGTCCAGTAATCAACTGAAACTCAATATATTCAAAACTCAGCTAATTTTCTTTCTTCTCAAATCCTCCCCTTTCCCCAGCTTCTCTTCCTTTTCCTTCATCATCTTCCCAGTCACCCAGGTTCACAATCTAGGTATTATCCTCTATGCTTCATTCTTTCTAAAGCCCTACATACAATCAGTTGCCAAGTCCTTTTATTTCTACCTTCCTAACATCTTCTGCATATGACTTCTCCCTTCTGACACTACCACCACCCTGGTGCAAATCCCAATCACTTCAGAGAGAAAGGCAGATTTCTCCAAATGTTAGAGGGAAGAGTTGTTCCAAAAAGACTAGGGAAGACAGGATATTTCACAAGGAAGGGAAAAGATGGACCTGTGATTTCACTGATACAGGGAACTCAGATAAGGAAACTCCCTTTACCAATGCAGGCTGGCAATTTTTAGCTTTGGGTAGTTGCTCAGAGTGCAGAAATATTAAGTGATTGGTAGAGTGTAAGGGGTAGGACTTGAATCTAGATCTTTCTGGCTCTAAGATGGCTATCTATCCCCTCTGCTACACTGCATCACAAAGGAAACTTGTTCCAAAAAGAAGAGAGAAGACTGAAAAAATAGTGATACCTCTGAGAAACCAATCAATCTATCTATCTATCTATCTATCTATCTATCTGGCCATGGAGAGAATGCAACATTTCTTTCAGGCTAGGAACCGGTTGAGAAGATGATTGTTTGCAACCTATAAACATGCATTTCCTGTTCCCTATCATTAATGACTCCAGCTATAAAAGAACCCTCAGCTGCCAGGTGATATGGTTATCATATATGATAGAGGAGATGTGGCAAGCACACTCCATTCCCTCAGCAGTTGGGATGGGGTGTGGTATGAATGCGGTAGAAAGTAAAAAACACATGAAAGAGAGAACAAAGAGAAAAGAACACAGACTGATAAGGGCAATATTGGTATCATGTTAAATATCATGTTAAATTTGGTGTATGCTAAAAAAAATGTTGTACATTATACATTTATGGTTTCATATACTTTCCTCTTTTAATATGTCATATATATGCAAATAATATTTGTGGAAGACTATCAAGGTCATAATTTTTTTAAAAAGATGTTCACTCACTGGGATGGATCTGAATGACAATCTTCATCTGGGTCCTAGTGAACATCTCCACATACTGATTTCAGTACTCTCCAGATTTCTATTTTTCACCTACTTCTTAGCCACCCTTGAAGAACCTCTACCCTGAGAATCTGCTCTCCTGATTGGTGACCCCTTCCTGGGAACCACCATTTTAGGAAGGTCAAGAGCCTTGCTTCATCTCATGTAAACATGGATATTCTCCAGACTTCTCTTTCTCTTCACCTGTTGCCTTGACACCTTCCTCTCACCCCCAATTTCCAATTCCTTTAAATGTACTATCTTCTGCCATTAGAATGTAGAGCCCCTTCAGAGCAAAGTTTGCCTTATTTGCCTGTATTTGTTTCTTAGCACAGCGCCTGGCACACAGTAAGTCCTTAAATGTTCTATCTACCTATGCATTGACAGATGTGACATCTGTTTAAGTCCCTCAAGTTTTAGTGAGGAATGGAGAATACAGATACACATGGTGGAGCAGGTGAAGAGAATCATGCATTACAGGAACCATGACTTCAGTCAATCAAATATTTATTGAGAAAAAAAATATTTATTGAGTACTTAGTATATGCCAGGCACTGTGCTAAGCACAGGGCATACGAGAAAGGAAAAGGATAGCCTCTACCCTCAAGGTGCCCACAATCAAATGGATGGAGGGGGGGGGCAGAGAAGATAATAACCCCCTGTAATGGTAATGGGAATTTGAAGATCTTCCCTGCTCCTTAATAAGCCTAAGTTGAATTTGAGGACCTCTTCTGATTTGAAAATATACTCTGCCCCCTAATAGGCTGAATGGGGTCACATAGAGCCTGTGGTGGGAAGTTTGCTAAAGGGTGGAGCAGAACCCACAGGAGAAGCTTGAGTTTCAGGAAGGCACAATTTCTGTTACTTTGTAATAAGGCAGTGGGTCATGAGGGTTGTGATGTTCTCTGACCCTGGGGAAGGCTATATATACCTCTGAGGTGAGGTTTTGCTTTGGGACTCACTTTGGGAAGAGTTGTATGTTTTGGCCAGATGAGACTTTGGGAAACCGCTGAACCCCCGGCTTTTAAAAACTAGATGTTGGTGCTTCTCTCTTTGGTGACTAACTGTATGCATGTGATGGTCAGACAGCTAGAAGCCCTGTCTGTTGGTCTGCTGAACTGTGTTATTTTCTCTGTCTGTATTTTCTGCTTGTAACTTCTGTTTGAATTCTCTGAAGTTTAGGGTGCTGACTTTTTCCCCCAAACCAGGTAAATGATATATGTTTGATTAAACTAAGATTGTTAACCCTTTCTGAGTTGCTTTCCTTTAGAAAAGCAGATCAAAGAACCCGTGCTAGCAGCCACCCTGGTTTTGCTAGGGTGTTTGCTGCTACACTCCCCAACACCCCCTCAAAATTCAGTGACTTCTGAACACCCATCTACATGGACAATAGCTGCCCTGTGCTTTGTACACAGTATGTAATCGATAAATTTCCTAAAATACTCATAGTAACTCAAGAGATGAAGGTAATAATAATATGAATAAGCATGGCACACTGACTATTTTAGATATGAGCAAAAGTAGAGAGAGGGAAAAGCAGAGAAGAGTTATGAAAACTGAGAAAAACATGATTTTTTTAGCACTGAGAATTTATTTTTATTTTATTTTACCTTTAAGAACTATCTATTGACATATCACAAATAAATAATTACTTATTAAGGTAAAAAAAATAACCACTCAATGTGATATTTTCCAGAGGGGCATAATTTTTCTATCTCATAGCTTTTCTATACTTAGAACATTGTTTGTTAGCACTTTTTGTGATAAGAAAAAAAATAGAAACAAAGAAGATGCCTGTTGATTGAGGAATTGCCAAAGAAAAATCGTGGTTCATGATGGTGATGGAAAATTATTACTGTGCTGTAATAAACAATTGATTATGATGAATCCAGAGGAGCATGGATTTATATGAATTTATAGAAAGTAGTAAGACCCTTGAAGAAATAAATATGTGTATATGTACATATATACACATATATAAAGTACCTATATACACATGTATAATGTACATATATACACATATACAACAACAACCCTGTAAATGCAAAGAACAACAAAACAACTGAAATCAAATATTGTTAAATTAAAATAGCCAAGGTTGGTCCCAAAGAAGAGATATAAGAAGACACCTCTACCCCTGTGATTCTTGGCAGAGGTGAGGGACTGTGGTATAGAACATTGCATGTCACATAAGCACATATTGGTTAGTTTTATCATTTTTTTTTTCCTTTTTCTATTATAAAGGATGGGTCTTTGGGAGAGTGGGGGGAAGGGTATAGTATGAAAAAAGTGATATCAACAAAACATTGATAAAATTTGTTTTAATAACTAAAAATTTCACTTTTCCTAAATTACCAAAAAAAAAAAAAAAAAAAAAGGAGTCACTCCTTCCCACCTACTAGAAGTAATTACAGCAAAGAATGGAATCTTGAGGACTATAAGACACACCACAAATGCTAAAGCAATGATGGGAATGTCATAGCTTCAGTTTTCTCAATTAAAGGACAACATTCCAGTGAGACAGAGTTTAACAAAATTAGCTAGGGGGTTTGGGAAAGAGAATTTTAAGGAAGAGGGAGAAAGGCAGAAGGCATATAATGAAACAGTTATGACAATAAATGGGCCCAATGCATACCCCAAAGAGTCCAGAATACTGGCAAGGTAATTTGGAAAAAAAAAAAAAAGGGGGTGGCTCCAATGAGGGGCATTCAACCCAGAGTGAATCCCATTGCTTAATCTAATCTGGCTCTAGAAGCAACAGACAGATGTCCGGATAGAGGTGTGGAGGCTACAGCCAGTTAATTTGCAAGCATAGCACTGGCACACACTGCTGACAAGACCCAGGAAAGGAATGGGAGATAAAATATGGTTTGCAGCTGTTCCTTCCATGCTTCCCTTTCTCTCCCCTCATCTGAAAAGCTCCACTGTGAGGGGTGCCTGTATGAAAAAAAAGACAGGGAGCAGAGAAACCTGATGGATTACTTTAACACATGTCAAGAATATTCTGGCATACAGAAAAAAGCCACTGTAAATAAGTCAACAAATTAAAATGGAGTTTCCTATTAGGAGCTATCAGCAAAAAAATAAAATACAATAAATAACCCAAAGAATATTGAAAGTAGCAGCTGAGACTATCATTATGGGATAATCCATTTACAGATGCACCTCCCAAAACTCAGAACAGCTGGGGAGAGTTCAAATTGTGAATTGTGTCTATCTACATAAGGGACTTTTTTTTTTTTTCCTTTTCAGGGCAAACATATTTGCTGAAGCTGAAATGTTTGATATACAGTACAGTCAAAACTAAATTAGCAAATTCTACAACCAGTCACGCCACCACCACCATACACATTCATATATTGACCTTCCCTAGGAAATTCAGAATAAAGTCACTATATACCGCCTCAAGAGAATTTTTTAAAGAGTTTGTTATTTGAATTCTGCCTTTTCCAAGGAAACGTTCTCTAGGAGGACTACTTTCCCTTTGGTTTTCTGTAGGGGTCCATAGCTAGTTTAACTATATTATGAGACAGGTGAATTTGTGTGTTACACAAAGAAGGTGTGGAATCCCTGAAGCCACACTTCCTCCATCTTTCTCAGCCATCCCTCAAACCTCCAGCTAAAATTAGGTCCTTTTGCTAGAAAGTCCTGCAATTACTATCCATTCCCTCTGATACAAGCACTGCTGATAACTACTCTGAATTTCTTTTTGGAGAGGAAAAATACAAGCATTTGCAAAGTACTGGGAAATACATGTGTGTAACTGTGCACATCCGTGTGTGCTTGTGCATTGAACATTCCATCAGAGCTCTATAGACAGGTGCAGTGAAACTGCATTCAGATTCAGACGGTTCAAATCCCAGCTCTGTCAGTCACAGTATTATCTTGGGCAAGCCACTTACTCTCTGGGGGCCTGGTTCTCTCATCTGTGAAATGAGGGTATTGAATTAAATGCACTCTAAGATCTATTCCAGCTCAAAATCTATCATCCTATGATCCTTAGGAAGCCTATGCCAGACAGAGTAGAACAAGTTCCCAGGAAGAGTTTGAAGATGAGCAGATTTAGCAGGGAGTGTGTGGTCTGGAGATAACAACTCTCTAGACTTCACCTGTAAAATGAGGAAGCCTGCTAAAATAATCAACAATCCTGAGAATCTGCAGAAGTGTAACAGGATTATACAAGGATATCAATTATGTTGAAATAAAGATGGAATTTTTCCCATCTGAGTTTATAGTCACTCAGAAATCTATTCATAGACCCTTTGGGGGCCCAGAACCCAGGGTAAGAGTTTCTGCATATGAAATGAAAAGCCAGGCTTTTCTTTATTAACAAAATTATCTTTATAAACAAAAAGGTTTACAAATGAAAAGTCATATTTAAGTGGCCTGTCAGTTCACTCTATTTTTGACTTTTATTTTGGACACTGCCACAAGTGAATGAAAGGCAAAAGGCCCTATTTCCTTGTCTTGATCAGAGCTAGTGGATAAAAAAGCCAGAATAAGGGAGAGAAGTGCCAACTCAAAATCTTACCCATACATTTGAATAATATGTGGCTCAGAATAACAAAATAGGATAGGAAAGGATATCTAGCACTTCTCCCTATGAAGTAAGACTTAATAGGTATGCCTTGCAAAATGATGCAAAAAACATTAATTCAATAGAGAACACTGCCAGATTTTATTATACTTGACATTTAAAACAGATGGTAACACCATGAAGGGAAGAAATACTTAGGATTATGCAAAAACAAAACATGAGTAACTTCAATAAAACAGTCCAACTCGTCCTTTCAGACAACCCCCCACGAATTTTCAATTTTATGTAATATAATACATGCAACATAAACATTTAAATGTTTCAGCTGATTAAAATTTCAGATTCTTTAAATTTATGGTTTTTAATATATGAATATAAATATTTGTAAGTTAAATTATTTGGAAACCACTGATTTTTCTCTTTACTTGCTAAAGCACCCCAGTATCTCCCTTTCATAATTTAATACCTAAATTAAGTTTCAGAATTTAGGACTTGGAAGGACCATTACTTGGAGGCTTAGAATTCTGACTCTCTCAGCTCATTTAAAAAGAACAGAAAAAGCACAGAAAAAGGAATCATTTAATAAAAGATTAAAGCTTTAAGTATTCCATTAACACTTTACAAAAGAAAAAAATGTAGAATTAATGGAATTCCAATGATTAAAGTCAAATAAAAATGTATATAAATATCATTGATAGATCCTTCCCTTTCATCTCTAAGACTGGGAGAAAAGAAACTCAAGATGCTTGGGGTCCTCATTTTTTCTTAAAAGCACTATCAAAAGCATTTATTGGCTTGAGCAAACCTTCAGGACATTGTTCCAACTCAAAGCCTTCATGCACCCTTAGCCTGTGAGCTCACTAAGAGCAGCCTCTCCCCCCCAATAGTTTTTTGTTTTTCTTTCTTGCACCATCCTTTTCCACAGTGCTTGGTACACAGCAGGCACTTAATGAAAGCTTATTGACTTGACATCCTATGAACAATTTCTACACTACAAAAAAAAACAACAAAAAACCAGAAAGTGAAATATACTTATCAGTTTCAATCATGATACTTTAGGGGAATAGATTCTGTAGGGTAGGGTAATAAGGTTCCAAAAAAACCCCATATCCATTAAAAGAGTTAAAACAAATTAAACCAAAACAAATAACAACATATGCAGAATTATTCACGGGATGATGAGCTGGAAGAGACTCTAGCGATTAAGTCTAGCCTCTCGGTTTACAGATGGAAAAACTGAGGTCTGTAGAGGTTAAGGGACAATTGCTAAGTCACAAAATTATTAAGTAACACCTGGGATTTGGAGCCAGACCAGCAGGTTCCATATTCACCGGTGATTCCATATCCACTGTTGTTTCCATACCACCACACTCTGCTTCTGCTATCTGTACTCAGTGAGTCACAGATCATGGATGTTAATTGCCTCTGATGAGTTCATAGTCTCAGACAAACAACACTCGTGAGATCAGATGAAGAGTCATACTGCTCATAAGAATCAGAGCCAAAATTCAAACCCAAGGCTCCTGACTTGCATAGTATTCTTTTCCCAATATATCTCACCACTTTGCACATAGTTAAGCATCCTGATCAGCCCATGAGATGAGTAAAATGTAAAACTGTCAGCACACATTTCAAAAGAACACAAGAGACAAAGTGTGGGCAGAATGGAACAGCTTGACAAATACACAGCTCACCTTCACGAGGAAAAAGGAGACACCGTACGTCCGGAGAGAACGTGCCAGTTTTACGTATTTCACCTTGGCTTCTATTTCTGACATTTCACCACAGTTTTTGTGCTCCTGCAAGAGTACAAGATCCCAGGGGAAAGTTACTGCATCCTTCCATTAGGTAATCATTTGAGCAATCTCTATGGCACATTAGGAAAATGTACATGCGTGATCCCATTCAGGGCAATCTCGTCAAGAAAACAGAGGGACTAGGAGGACAGAGGACATGGAAGATTCTATAGATGAGGGAGCTCATGGCCTAGGGAGGTCAAGGAGGGTTATCATTTCTTTCTGTTTTTTAGTTTATTTTTTAAAATTCTGAACTAAGAAAACATAAAATAAAATGTACATTTCTACATACAGAACAGAACAGAAAAAGATTATAAATGAAATTGAAGATCTGCTATGGATGCCTTGCTTTTTAAAAAAAAAAAATGTAACAAATTAAACCTGCAGCTATCAAACCTGTCCTGCTTATTTGTGATTCTTGTTCTCCTTCTGTTTTCTTCTATACAGTTTTAAATGCATAAATGAACCTCTTTTTATGTTTCTTTTCCTTCCTTATATATCATCTCTCCTCCTCATGAGGGTGGTTAAAAGGAGGACCATCATTTTGATATACTATTGAAGGTCTCCTCCCTTTCTCCCTTCTACCTTTCTCATTTTTATCTTCTTTTTGATCCTAGGTCTCCCTACCTCACCCAGATTTGGAAGTACTTCAGCCTCTCACAGACCCAACAGCAATAATGACCAGTATGGAAGTTTTAATTTGCTCCTCCTCAGACAATGCAGTATTCTCTGCTCCTGGAGGCTCATTACTGGTGCGGTACTTAGTATGGACACCCAAGTGATTTTAGCTCTAATGAAGTTTAGAACTCAACTCTAGTGATCCACCAGCCCCAGCCTCCCCAGCAGGTAGGTTGACAGGCATGCGCCAGCCATGGCCTTAAGGTACAAGAATCACTGAAATAAAAATGGTTAGCATGGATTATGGAGTTACATTTTTAAGAAACCTGACACCAACGGGAGGTGTGAAAATGGTGTGTTTCCTGACATTTTACATGCTTGGAATTCAAGACTAAAAATGATGTCTAGCTAGGAGTCTTGGAATGAACATTTCAAAGCAAAGATAATTCTTAAGCTCTCAACAGTCCCCTTTAAAGAGATTCATCTGTGGTAACCTAGGAAATGAATTAAACTCTTGTCTTTTAAAATACACCTGTAGCATAGGGGCTAGCGAATGAAAATGGATCTGTGACGTCATGGATTGATATAGTGAACAATCAGGTGTGAATACTCCTCTATCAATATGGGTCAGGATCTATGCAACTCAGAGGCTCAGTGAGTTGACTACTATGTACAGAGGGTAAGTGACTTGCTGAAGGTCATGCCGCCATTATGTGTCAGAGGCTGGGTTTAACACAGATCCTTCTGGCTTCAACTGGCTCTCTGTAAACTATGCCATTATCACTCTCTAAAATAATGGCTCTCGTATAAGGGTTTCGGCCAAAAGCAAATCAGAATGAAGAAAACTAATTAAATAAATAATTAAAAAATTACATAATAAATAAAATTAAAAGATAAAACATCTTCTGCTGCACTGTGACTACAGAGCATCTGGTTGGCTGCTACTGAGAAGCTGTCTAAAAATTAAGTATGAGTATGTTTGTCTGAGAATAAGTAACCTTCAACTAAAATCTACAGATTAAGAAAATAGAGTATACTTAAAAAAGAGTGGACAGTTTCTTTACTCTTGAGTTATTGATAATCAATGACATAAATTAGCTTCTTTACTCTTCAGTTAATGGTAATTTATGACATAAGCGGAAGGGATGCATAGGGTACAAAGTCAGGATGATGACAAAAGCCTCTCAGGTTAAAAAAAAATAGAGAAAGGTATTCAGAATAGAATATGAAGATGATTACATTTTCAGTACCTGAAATATTCTCTTTTCAGCTCCTCTTTGCTTGATGTATTCTTTGGGCAGAAATTCCTTTAGACTGAGGGGAGAAAAAGGTAAACCATTCAGTATGTTGCGATGGATACAATAAAAGAAAAAAGGAACCATTGACAAAATTTCAAAGTCAAGGCCCTACCCCAATTCCATCTGTTCTCTACTAGTCTCGGTACAAGTCAATTTAAAAAAAAAAGCCATTAATTAAACATGTACTGTGTGCCAAGAAATATGTCCAGTAACTGGGATACAAAGGTGAAAAACAAAATGGTACTTATAATAAACTTCAAGGTACTTATAATAAAGAAGGACAGAGAAGTGGGGAGAAGGGAAGATAATACATACACACAAGTAAAATAAGATACAATTTAGAATGGGAAATTAACAGAAACGAATTATTAAGTATGAAAAAAGACAGCAGGGGACAGGAATGGGCAGGGATGGAGTTGGTGGAGTCAAGAAAGGCTTCAGAGAAGAGGGGCGGATGAGCCGGTCTTTCAAGGAAGACAAGGATTCCAACAGGTGAAAGAAGCAGAAAGATAGGGTCAGATCTCTGAACTAGGAAGACTATGCTAGGTACCTACATAAAAGATAGATCAGAGAAAACAGAGGGGAGGAATGGAGACCTGTTAGGAGGCTTTTACATAATATTCTAGGCCACATTTAATGAGTTCTGGTGATGTGAGTGGAGAAGAGTGGAAAAGATGTGAGTGGAACTAGGTCACAAATGAAAAAAAAAAAACACCTGAGAAAGTCAGATCACATTCAATAAAGCAAAACCACTTCTTGAATCCACTAAGACAAATATAAATGGTTCCTAAATTCACTCCTTTTTGTAGACAAGGGATAAGCAAATTGGTTCTTTCCTGGGGCTTTCAAATTTCCCACTTGTAAGCAACACAACACTCCAACCACCTGAAAAAAAAAATCAAATTCGGACCAAAGATAAGCCCTAGGAAAGTCTAAACTTACAAGAGAGCCACAATTGAGTAGTGTTTGCAATGCTCTGATGACATAAGAAGTTCCATTCCTAGAGGGCATTAAGTTTTACAAAAAATACTTCATTAGCCAAAGTTGTTGAATGTCTGAAACCAAATGTAAATCAGTACTCAGGAGAGGGCTTCTGACTTTTGAGAAAAGAGATCTGGTCAAGTACACTTGTTATCCCCATTTATAGATATGGAAAATGAGGTTTTGGTTAAGTTCTCCCTATTCGTCTAACCTCTTAGTTCAGGCTGTCTTCATTTCTTATGACTACTGCAATAGCCTCCTAGTCACACATCCTTTCCAACCCATCCTCCACATAGCTGCCATGATATTCTTGAACTACAGGTTAAATCACATCTCTACCTCTGCTCAAAAATGTTCAATGGGCTCCCTACTACTTCTAGGATAAAATTCACAATCCTGAGCCTGGCATTTAAAACCACCTATCTACCTTTCCAATTATTTCCCATTATTTTTCATTCCAGTCAAATTAGGCTTCTATGTAATACAAGTACTACTCTTTCCATTCTATCCTACCTCTTAGGTTTGGTACAATTGTTCTTCATAGTCTGGAATGCACTCTTTCCTCCCCTCCACCTCATTACAATTCACTTTCCTTGCAGGCACAGTGTAGAGCATGCTGTATCCTCCCCATGTAAGCTGCTTGAAGGAACAATCTTGTGTTTTTACAACCCAACTCTGGCACAGTGCTTTTCATTATAGGTATTTAATGTTTGCTGAATCAAATTGAATATAGTGTGACATCAGATCTATCACAATCACTTCTGGACAGTATACTTCTACTGTTTAATGCAGGGTTAGGGCACAAGAACTTTTCTGATTATCCTAATCCCTCATTTTTTGGCCCCGAGATGATTTCTCTTACCCTTTTGACCCCTAAATACTAAGGTCTTTTCTTAGTCTTCTACTAGTCTGTAATTCTCTCTTTTAAAAAAATCACAGTCATTCTCAAGATTTCATCTGTTGTTCTGTTCCCAAATTTATCCCCAAATCTGATTTCTCCTTCCAATTACAGACTCAACCTTCCCATTTCCTTTTGGACAACACCACCTGAGTGTGCCACAGGCAACTCAAACTCAACATGACAGAGAAGTAATTTCTGATTTTTCTCCCTGAAGCTGCTTCTCCTTCTAACCTCCCTATTTCTGATGATGACATCACCATGCAGGTGCTACAGCCCAACATTTATAGGTATATCTCAACATTTTTGACTTCTTCCTCTCAATCATTTACCAGAACCAAATTAAAAAGAATTAAAACAAGGCAAGTCCTATTGAGTCTCTACCTGTAATACCTATCATATCCTTTCTGTTCCCCTTGTTAGCACTTGAACAAAGGCCCTTCTTGCAGTAAGTTTGGATTAATAGAACAGAAGCGGTACGCCCAATGTATTTTGTAGGAGCTTTATTTCGGAGGTGTCTGCTATGTCAAAAGCAAATGTTTTAAAAAGTAAACTTATCATGTAGTATTATGTGTTATAATTATTTGTGTTAGTAGTTTATTTCCCTGATCCACAGTAACAGGAACTGAAGTTTAACAATTTTTTTAAATATATGTTCCCAGCGCTTAACACAGGGCAGGGAATACAACAGAAGTATGTTCAATGAATGAATCAATGACTGATTAAATAAAATAGCCCAAAGCATTTTTAATGAATAATAACATATTATTATTAATATACATAATAACCTTACAAAGGGCGCCATTAATAGATTAAGTGGATTGGGAAAATGCTCTTGAAAAATATGGCATCTTAGATAAGTTTTGAAGGGAGCCAGAGATCATAAGAGAAACAGGCAACGGGAGGGAACGTGCCAGAAATAGAGGACTGCTAGCAACCAAGGCACAGTGATCACACACACACACACACACACACACACACACACACACACACACACACAACAGGAGGGGAGAGATCACCTCTGGCTGGGGAAGAGGGAGGGGAAAGAGATCAGAGAAAAGCTTTCACTCAGGGACTGCATAATTCTATTCATTTTCTTATGTGGCTAATAAACTGACTCTAATGTCAATTCCCATAAAGACTCAGATCAATCTGTGCAGCAATCACAGCATTACTGAAGTAAACGTATGGATTCCAAAGGTGATTACTTCAAAGGACAGCCTCCCTTTGGATGTTAGCATCTGGAATGTTTGCTAAAATAATACTTCTTATTACTTTATAGTAACTTGGTCCCTAGACAGGCGTGAATATGAAGACACTGCTTAGTGGCGATCTGTGATTCTGCTGGTGTAGAGAATTCTCTGATATGGAAACTCTCTCTCTCAATACAAAACCTTGTAACTTACAGTCTAAGATAGTGCCTGGGGGTGCTGAGAAGTTAATTCATTTGTCCTTCTTCATAACATAAGCATTTTATCAGGGACTGAATTTGAACCCAGGTTATCTTCCTGATTCCAAGGCTCCTTCTCCATTCACTACTCCAAAGGTAATTCCAAGAGAGTTCCAGAAAGGTCCAGAACAATGGACGTGTCATTGGATAAGTATTAAGGTTGCAACAAAGGTGATTACTTTAAAAGGCAACATTCATTTGGATGTTAGCATCTGCTATGCTTCCTAAACAATTATTCTTATTATTTTATACTAACCTGGCACCTAACCTGCCTTTGCATTTATAATACAGATTGATTTACCTGAGCACAGAGGCATATGCCTACAAAAGCAATCTATGCAGGGCACTGTAGAAAAATGAAGAAGACAGCATATGAATGGATGTACTGGTTGTAGAGGTAAGGGAACGACTGACTGGAGTACCCAGGTAGTCAGTTCCTAACATCAAGATGGGAAAGAAAAGAGAAGGGTCATACTGAAATAGAAAAAATGACACAAGGGAAGATGACAATTAGTGGTGATGGGTATACAAGGCAGGGTACTGTTACAGTCATTACAGAGTAAAGGATAGGAATAAAGAATAAAATGGAGGCCTTCCAAAAAGGGTGTTGGGTCCCTAGATTTTGAATGTTTGCCTCTCCTTCAAAATTAATACTGTCAAGTGGAGACCTGCAAGCAGGAGGCCTAACAATGGACTTTACATTCCTTGAGGGCTGGGACAAAATCTTATTTAAACTTTATATCCATCCCAACGATGAGTACAGAGCTTGACACATAGCAGGTTCTTAATGAATGAGTTTGTTGAATAGGAATGAATTTATACATGTTTCCAAGGCCATTTGGGCTTGCCCTATGATTAAATGAACATAAATATTGCACACAGATCATGTCTGGCACAATTTAGCACTGAATCTCAACCTTAGCTTTAAGTGGCACAATCTGAACCTTACATTGTTCAGAGAGGCTCAGAGCTAATTGCTATTAAGGAGAGGATGCAGGAAACATGGTGACATAGGACTCTTGGAGTCCTCAGACAGAAGATTCTACTAAGAAAACTTTACACTATCCCAGGGCCATCAATAAATGATAGCTGATAAAATGGGAATGCTGAGAGTGAATTTGGGGTTGGGGGACTGTGGGGTGGTAAAGGATGGAGAAAGAAGAAATTATATTAGTCCAGAAACAAAAAAATGAATGGAATGATCTTCCAAGAAATGGCTGCTGTGTTCCCTTGCCTTCTCCCTGCTTTCTCCATTGTCTAAGCTTCTATAAGTACCCGACTAAAGCTCCTAAAGGAAGAAAAAAAATCCTTTAGTGTATGCTCCAAAATAAAGCAACGGCCTCTAAATTATTCACACAAAATCTCAAAGAGGGAAGACTCCAAAGAGCTTAAGAGAAAAAAATATACAATTAAGCAGATGCCAAGGATAAAACTGATTTATGTCCTCTTATGTTGTCAAAAGCTTTGCTCAGTCAACAACAAACTTGCTCAGAGTTTGTAGTGAAAAGTTTCAAGTTCTGCCACTACCAGACATTCAGAAAGTGAATTATTTTGTCTTGTAGGAAAATCACTATCAAAGCATGTTTAGCCACCATGAGATGAATATGTAAACTATGGGAGAATTTTCTTCTCCCTTCTTACATTTTCAGCCAGACAAAAATCTCTATGTGATCCAACAAAAACCACTGTGGTCCGACAAGATGGGCAAACAACACTAATTAGAAGATCCTGTCAATTCTTATTCTGTATCTCCTGCATGTGTTTCTTCCTCTCCATTTCCACTGCCATCACTCCAGGCTAGACTCTGATTACTTCTTGCCTTAACAATCACAACAACCTCCTAAATGGTTTTCCTAACTTCACATTATTTTTGTTGGTGGTGGTGTTTTTCTGGAGGCATGTGGGGTTGTGACTTGCCCAGGATCACACGGCTAGTAAGTATCTAAGGCTAGATTTGAACTCAGGTCCTCCTGACTCGGGCTGGTGTACTACCTACTGGGCCACCTAACTTCCCCTAACTTCATATCCTCTTACGCTAATCCATCTTGTATACTACCAACGGATTAATCTTTTAAAATCCACATTTTGAATGTTATTTCCTATTCAAAAATAAAATTCAATGAAAATGTTACTATAAGCAAGGGAATAAATTAGGCAATATAGATGTACATATGGAAAAGGTTATGGAACCTGCCCTCATGCAGCTTAGAGTCTAGTAACAGGAGATAGGAAAAATACACAAAAATTGGAATAAGACCGAATCTGAGAGGAGTATAAAGAAGTCTTGAAAAAAGTGCTTACATCTTGGGGGGATGGAAGGAAATTCTTGAGGTTTCATGGAGAAGTTGGCACCTGAGTTGAACTGTAAAGGAAGAGAAGGATTTCAAGGACATAATGTATCATAGGCGTAGGGGAAAACATGCATAACAATGTATATAGGCAAGCGCAGATTGAGACTAGTATGGATTGGCTGGAATATAGAGAGCATGAAGGGGAGTTTTGTGACATCAGGATTGAAAACACTGGCAAGAGACAGATTATGAAGGGCACTGATTGCCAGGCTATAAAGTTTGTATTTTATTGTAAAAGGAATAATATTCTGCAAGTAATAAGTAATACCTCTAACACTGTATAAGTGGTTCTATCAGTATTCTATAAGTAATAGGAACACTAAATGTTTAAGTAGGGGAATGGTATGGTCAGATCTGTGCATTAGAAAAATTATTTTGGTAGTTGTATGGAAAAATGAATTGGAGAACAGAAAATCTAGAGGAAGAGAAACAATTTAGGAGATGGTAGTTCATGAGAGATACAGGAGGTCTAAACCTAGGTGGTATAATTGCATATGGAGAAGACAGGATGGATACGAGGGTTCAGAATTTGAACTGAGAAGACTCAGCAAAGATAAGCATGTATGTGGGTGGTGCTGGGGGAGACAAGAGAGTGCAGTGACACCAAGAAAATCACATTCTGGCACCAAGTTTGGGAAATAAAAAAGAGGTGTCACACTGGAGTGGGAAAAAATGACAGAGAAGGGATGGCATGGTAGGATCAAGTCAAAGGGGAGAAGATTTTAAATGTCAGACAAATGAATCTATACTTTATGACAGTGCCTAACACATAGTAGGTGCTTCTGATTGACTACAAAAAAATATCAATATTAATATAAGAGAATTTCACTAAGGTACTATGCAAATTTACAAATTATAGGGCATTAAAAATGAAAGACCAAGGAACACTTTATACATGATGACTGAACTTCTACTAGAGATGAAATGCCTTCATTATGAACAGAAAATGGCTGTAGATCAGAGAATAATTTTTTTAAACAACTAAAATAAAATTTTTAAACACAGTAGTAGGTAACCAGTGCTATAGGCATTTGTTATACATTGCTAGATGAGATGTATACCTATAAAGTACAGATTTCTATCAAAATATGCCTGAGAAGCAGATTCTGATGACAGTGACATACTACAGTGTTGCAAATTATGTTTAACACAAAACTTTCTTCAGACAGCACATATATTGGTCTGTGAGCATATAGTATATAAAGATGCATATAAATGGACACATGATGCTCATGGCATTATTATGGAATTTATGCTAGTAAATAGGATTTGCTGAATAAGTAGACTACTTCCTTGAAGACCAGAATATACTATTAAGGAGAAAGTAGGGTACATGTAGCTTTACCCGTTTTAATTTAATTAAAATGCTGGGCACATTCACAGGAATTACCACCTGTATGGTATATAACAAGGAGAAGATACAATCCAATATCAATGTTAAAAGAAAATGCCTCATTACCCATGCTAGATTTAGTCTAATTAAAAAGCAAATCAAATTCCTTAGGGGAAAAAACCCACCAGGCAACAATAAGCTTGTTTTAATTTGGAATCAGAGTTGAAGTACATATTTTACATCTTAGAAGATTTAAAAAACACAATTTCAGAGTGTTTGCCAGCTCACATTTTCAAATGAAAAGACATTATCAATGTATTTGAGGAAAGACGTCATTCTATAGGACTCCTCTTCCCAAACCGTCGAGCATTGCTGAAGAAAGTTAGGAAATCAGGCTGACAGGACCAGCAATAAAGTTCCAATGGGCCCAACCTGCTTACTGGCCCCAGTGCTGCTTATGGCTGATTTATTATTGAACTCCCCACCATGCTTATTCTAAGTCTTTCCCATTCTTCTTCTGCCCCGAACTGCAGTTGCATGCCCTTTTCCGAAACTTTTATAGAGTATATTGAGGCAATCCACACTAATCCAATACAAGTTCCTTCAATTTCCCTCTTCAGCACATCAATAACATCAGAGACTCTGGTTTATTCATCTTTGCGTCTCTCAGTGCCTAAACAGTATTTTAGAATTAGAAAACATTCAATAATTAGCTAGAGAAATAAATCATATTTATGCCTATTAGAAACTAAGTGACTGGCTGATAATTAAATTGTATTCCATACTTGGGGAAAAGAGGTAATTTTATAATCAGATTCTTAATCTGGAAGACCAGTGATAAAGGTAACTCTTCCATGAAAGCAAAACTATCTTGAGGAAGATCGAAGTGTTTTGGTCCCCAGGGGGACCACATAGGAATTCAAAAGTCACAGGTTCCAGCATAACAGGTAAAGGAAGAATTCAATCAAAGTACTCTTTCTGGGCAAAGAATTACCTAAGAGAGTGAAAATATGTTTGCCTCTTTTACCAGTTTACCGATCTTTTACATGCTGTGATAATGTTTTATTATCATAAGGTGTAACAACTCCTGTTTCTTGGTAGATGGATATAAATATAGTACTATAATCAACATATCTGGCAAGAAATGAGTGAGAAGGATTTAACTTGGGACTCCTTTTTGAAGCCCATGAGAACCAAAGACAGTTTAAAGCTATGAGTGGTTAAAAATAGGGAAATCATTCTATTTAAATTGCTGTTTTTAAAGCCGTTTCCCTTCTTATATAGTTCATCATTAAAGATATCAAAATGAAAATAGAATCTTCATTTCTCAATAGCATAATTAAGTTACTCTTGTACAAACAGCGAAGTGGTCTTCACATAGCTTCAGTATGGACAAAGTTCCATTAGCCAGGTTAATAAGCACTACTGATTATTTGGCAGTGTGACTTGTTTGGAGAATAGAGGCTGAAATAAATAACAAGAATTCCTCATGGGAAGTTTTTTTAAAGCAACTCTGAGAATCCAGGTCATGATACAATATTCCAATATAAATCATGACTTTGGAGAGATCCCTGAGATTCACTAACCCAAGGGCAGGATTCTTTTAAATGGCATAGGCTAGACAAAATAATAGTGAATGGATGGGCATTTTCTGCCCCTGAGAAGGATTTTAAAAAATAAAAAAACAAGGTTTCCTTCTCTCTCAAGGGCATCTACTATTATCTTCCATTTAGATGGTATAAGACTTTAGGGCTGAGTCAGCATTTTCATTATTCCCCTCAGAAAAGACTTGGGCACAATCTAATTAATGACCCCATCTCCCCGGCACAACATATTCTGAATTCTCTCATCAGTTGTGCCTACTCATTTAGTCCCACTCCCCCAGCTGACATTCACTTCCCATTCCTGCTAATTTCTCTCCATACTCAACTATAAGTAGCACTCTTATATTGACAACTCCCCTGCATCTGAATGATTGATCTGATTATTTCAACTACATACATCAAGAAAAAAATGAAATAGAATCAGGGCAATAATAGTCAAAGGATAAGAACCTGCTACTGTCAGAGGGAAAGAACAAGACCTTGCAAAAATGCACACTAAGTGATTCCCTGACAGAAGTGATCCCTGGCTGAAGGACTAGGTTGTGACTGGCAATTGTATTCTGCACCGTTCATAGTTAATATATCCCTGTAATTCAGGCTCACGGAGAGATGATGAATAAAACTTTAGGATTTCTTGCTCCTCAACTGAATATCTGGTATCAAGCCATTAGCAGAAAAAGAGACACATATCACACATTTACCAGAATCAGATTAACAGTCAACCAGGATTAATTAAATAGCAATGTACTAACTAGGTCTTGTGTCAAGAGCTGGGGATACAAAGACAGACAAAAACAGTCTTTGCCCTCAAGAAGCTAACATCCTATTGGGGGAGAAAACATACAAATAATGGTACATGTGAGATAAAGCACATTATAAATGAGAGAAAATGTCAGAGTGAAGGCACCAACACTGGAGGGATTGAAGGTCGGGAAAGGAATCCTGCAGAAGCTAGAATGTGAGCTGAATATTGAAAGAATCCAGGGAAACCACCATACCAAAAGTATTTGGTTTTGAGACACACAGAGAGAGAGAGAGAGAGAGAGAGAGAGAGAGAGAGGAGAAAACAGAGGAAGACAAGGAGGAGGAGAGAATGAACAAAATAAAGCCACTTACTCTAAGAACCCAGGTTTATGTTTATGCTCTACATGAGGTCCAAACTGTATCTGGGCTTGAAATCCACCAAACTCACAAGCTTTCTCAAAGGAGACTGGATGGGAACCATTGAGGATATCATCTCGAGCCTGCAAGGCAAGAGTCAGAAATGCCAGAATCTTGTAAATGCCACCATCCTACATCAATACCAGTTATTATTACCATGCATTTCATTATCAGGCAGGATTTCTGCCTTTAATGGTAAATGAAGCTTTTCGGTGACCTCAGGTTCTACAACTTGTCCCTCTTCAGATTTTATTAAGTCCTCCACTTCAGCTCTTATTTCATATAATCTGGGCTAAAGGATGAAGTTATTTCTTAAAATTTTCCTGCACTGATCTGAAATATGACTTAAGAGTTCAGGACACCATCAACAAAAAGCAATATGATGCTCCCAACTCAGTTTTCAGTTTTGCTATGATACAGAACTGGTATGTAATGAAAACATGGATATATTTAATCCATTTCATGCACATTCAAGGTGTGTCTACCTTAGGGTCAACACCATCTTCACTGAAGCATTTCTATAAGCTGGGACATTGACATTTCTCATTTGTTCTGATGTTTCTGACCACACCTTGGCAGAAAATGAAGGAGTAATACTTGTTCTTTGGTCTTCTACGTCAATCTGACCATCTCAAGAGTTCCAAGTAGAAAGGGTCAGCCTACAGCCTTAACTCTGGAGTAGTTGCTATCATTCTGCCCAGGGTGCTATCCATTTCAGAACCCAATTCTTCAGAATTTCATTCAAGGTTTTTATTAATATTGTTGTCACTATCTTATACTCCTCTTTTTTTATAATAGTAGTAATTATAATACAGGCAGCTAGGTAGCTCATTGGATAGAGCTCTTGGACTGCAGTCAGAAAGACCTGAGTTCAAATCCAACCTCACACATTACTAGCTATATGACCTTGGGCAAGTCACTTAATGTGTTTGCCTTAATCAAATGGAGAAAGAAATGGCAAACCACTCCAGTATCTTTGCGAACAAAATTCCATGGACAACACTGGTGTGCTATGGTCCATGGAGTCATGAACAGTCAGTCACAACTGAACAAAAACAATAATAATTATAATTATAATAGCATTTACATAGCACTTTAAGGTCTTCAAAATATTTAAATATTATCTCATTTTATCCTCACAAAAGCTCTGAGAGGCAGATGCTATTATTCCCCTCTTACAGTTGAGGAAACTGAAGCACAGAGGGGTTAAGTGACCTGCCTAGGGTCATGTAGCTCATAACTGCCTGAATCTGGATTTGAATTCAGCACTTTCTGATACTCCATGCATTGTGCTGCCTAGCAGAAAACATCTGTGGACAAGCTACAATCCTGCTATTATTCTTTTAGATATAGCATACTGTTGTTGATAAAATGATTTTTAAAAACTGATTCAGAATACTGAGACATAAATTCATCTTCAGGCGACTCACTAGAATTATCTTAGGGACAATTCTTATAGACACGTACCTCATCCTGTTCCTGTGTAGATTTAATGACTACCACTAGGACTCAAAGCTTTCAAGGCTTTTCATTCCATAAGGTTTTGTGATTATAAGTATATGTCAAGGTGGCAGCTAAAAAAAGTTATACTTAAATGTTTTATGGATCACTGTTAAGACTGGGTGATCATAGGCAACACTTCCATCTTCCAATGCTGTGCCAGTTTCATAACGATTTATTTGCTGAATTCTAAAAAATATTTTGGTGTTTGTATCTGTAGTATGGGGACTTGTTATCTGTAAGTCTGCAAAGGATAGCAAGCTTCTAGTAGATAATTCCAGCCACCTGATTGTCTAAGTATCTGAATAATTTCCGTTATTTCGTGGCATAATTTGAATTGATCAACAAATGAAAGCCTAGGATAAGAACCTTTCTAGACTATTTGGTTGCAATGATCTAATATGGCAACATTACTCTGCTCTGCCTCTATAGCAGATCTGTATGATTCAACTATCTGTTATGATTTCTTTGTGGATATTATTATTGATTGAGTTCATGTGCATGTTACCCATGGGGAACATTTTGTTTCTACTCTGAGATTTTAGGTGTTACATAAGCTTTGTTTGGAGATAAACCACTTCTAGCTATACGTGACATATATATCTTATAAGGATATGTCTATTACCCACTATTGCTTTGTGAAGCTCTGCTCTCTGTTTGTTCTGAAAGTGTGTTAGTAAATTTTTAATCTATTTGTCATGTGTTCTGAGAACATCTATCTGTCAGTCTTCCTCCTGTCTGGCAAGGAAGTATTCATATTTTTATACCTGCCTTGAATTGATGAGCCTTTTTTATTTTGCATTAAGCTTTGACTTTAGGATGCTAGTCAGTCTCTTAACCTAAGTGTCAGCTTTCTCCTTGATAGTCTTGTCTCTGATTTGTCTTGCCTAGTGAAATTTTAGGTAAAGGAAAAGATAAACATTCTCCCAAAATGTCAGTGGTTTAAAAGGTTAAGCAGGGAGAAGTCGTAGATATTTTTAAATAAAAGATTTGTTGAAGATGCAAGAAGGCAAAGATGATCTTGAAAAATAATGGGAAAACTGGAAAATATCCACCAAATTATCAGGTTGAAAAACGTAGGTCTTATTAATGAAGGTGGTCATCTATCTTTGACTCATATAATTCAGAGCAGGAAAGGATAGCAATACTTAGCCAATCCAATGCCACCATTTCACAGTTTAGAAAACTGAGGCCCAGAGAGAGGGGCTGACTTGTTCAAAGTTACACAAGTAGTAACTGATAAAGATGAGAGTCAAACTTATATTCTTTGATAAGACTCTTTCCACTGTATCACCTTATTCCCTCATTAACTTAAGTTCCTTCCAATATCACAAGGGAAAAAGTCAGGTAGTGAGGCAGCGACTGCAAAATCAGTGTGATCATTGAGGGAAAAAAAACTCTACCTTCATCTAAAGAAGAACTCATAGAATAAAACTACAGCCTGTCCTAGAGATCAGCAATACATTTTCTATAAACTGAATGCACTTATAAACTGAAAGCATCAATGTTCACAGGAAATGGCATGTGAAAAGACTAAAAGCCCTAGAACTCACTAACTTATCTTTCCCCCTCCCTTTTCCTAATTTTCCATTCACTGATCTCCACTTTTACCATCCTTAATTCGTTGTTTCCTCTTCACTAGCTAAGGAATCCAGGGCTAACTTTGCTTGTGCATTTCTGATAATTGTCCCTCTAAGCATGGTTACTTTAACAAGTATCTCAATTGGCTTGTACATGTTTTACATTCCTAGAATTAATGTCTAGTGTCAACATTTACAACAACTTACAGGTCAACATTTAGCCTAGGACCTTCCAGATCAATGTTTCATCTAGAAAAGAATCTCAAGTGGAGCAGAATTGTCCCGTTTTCCATTAGATGGCTCCCTGTGATTACACAGACCAAAAAAGCGTCCAGTGGGTGGAAGTAATGCTTTCTTATGTACAATGGGTACTGGAGGAAGGCTTTTAATTACTTAACCCAACTAACACAGAGCCCACCTCCAACTCTTTGTGACACCCTTGCCATGGCTTCCCAATGGTTGCTTAATCTGAATTTGTAGACTTACCATACCTGAACATAAAGCAAATTCAGCTGCACAGGATCTCTTGAATCTACATTCTGGTCTGAATAAAAGAATTTCCGTCTAAGCAGTAATGTTTCATTTTCATCCACTCCTTGTTCTCTAAACGTTCGACTGTGATCTAGCCAATTTACTGGAATGCAATGAGACTTGTGTCAGTGAAATGTGTTTAAATCGCTTAATTAAAAGAATTTGAAAAATAAGCCATTTGATAGAGACTGTTATTTTTGATGTTCAACTATAACAGTTAGAAAAACAAAGGTAAAAACACTCAGACCAAGCTTAAAATTTGATGCTTTATTGGAGAAACCATTTCCTATTTGTTTAAACCCTATTAGGCCCTGTTTAAATGCTTTATTTTTTTCCAGGCTTTTAGTTTTTACAACACTGTCTTTTTTGAATATTTAAACTATGAGAGCTTAAAACTGCATTACAACTTTTGAGATACTTTACATAATTCCCATCTAGTCAGCCATCTCTTGAAATAAAGATTAAAAAAAAAAAAGCAATCACAAGCTAAAAATTTTCAAAGTGTTTTTACATCTTTCATAGGACACATGGGGAAAAAAAAAATCAAAAAAGGGATTTTAGTCCAAAAAAAAGTTTGACTTGTTATTTTCTATCATTCCTAAAGTTTGCTGAAGCATATGATGATAATAATTCCAAGTTAAGAGAGCCAGGAAAACAACATACATAGTGGCTATGACAATGTAAATGATAAGTATAAAACAGTCAAAAATTAATGTGGTGAAATTAAAACAAAACAGAACGAAAAGTTTGACCCCAAAGATATGAGAAAACGCCCCATTCTTCTTTTTTTCGGCAGTGCCCTATCCAAATCCAGAACCCTATCTGCAATGCCATTGTGTCTTTCCTGATTAAGACTGGGGAAGGCCATTTCAGATTGTGAAATAATATGAGCATAAGTAAGGAAATGCTGCTGCTGGTGGTGATGATGATATCTAGCATTTACATAAAGTTTACAAAGCGTTTTATATATATATATATATATGATGATATCTAGCATTTACATAAAGTTTACAAAGCGTTTTTTATATATATATATATATATATATATATATATATATTTTCTCTCATTTGACCCTCACAAAGACTCTATGAAATATGCTACTATTTCCCCGTTTTTACAGATAAGGTAAGTAAAGTCTAGGAATGTTGAGTGACTTGTCCAGGGAGTTATACAGCTAGTAAATGTGTGAGGCAGAATTCAAACTCAAGTCATTCTGACTCCAAATTCAGGGGTCTATCCACTTGGCCAACAGGATAAGTAAGATGAGTCTGACTGGAGCAGTGTGCCTGGGAAGCCATTAGATAGGAGACTGGATAGAGGTACTCAAGTTACTATTCCTTTAGCCTATAACCTAGTGGGCACAAAGGTAAGGCATCTAAGAACAAGCAGAGAAATGTGAGCATATGCCCTGGGCAAAGGAGTCTTGAATTACATAAAGGACAGAAATATAATGCCACCCTTTGCTACAATGTGCTAAGTCAACCTTCACCCTTCCCATGCTTCTTGGCTTCTTCCCTACACTTACAATCGTCATCAGTGTGAAGCTTGGCCTTTAGCTTTTCCATCTTTCTTTCATCTCGTAGTAGTGTTCTGTCTTTTTTGAGTGTACCCGTTCCTTCCTCTTTCTTCTCTTCAATTATTTCTTGAATTAATGAATATTCTTCATAATTGGTTATACCTAAAACAAAAAACCCAAATATGAATTAGAATAGCATTTTTAAGACTGTATTTTATGTAACCCTGCTGTTCCAAACCCTGGATGGGGAGTTCTAGGCAAAGTGTCAAAGCTAAACAAGACTGATGGGAAGTTATTTGGAAATCAAAACTAACCTACATTAAAAATCTAGAGAGTACTACCCACTTGAAACTTTAGCCCAATTTCTGTTCTAGAAACAACTCCCCCCTCCCACACACACACACACACACACACACACACACACACGACTTCCTATCCCTAGCTAACACACAGTACTGTATTCTTTCTATTATGCCTTGTTACAGCTTGACTTAGATCTGTCTGTATACTGCTATCATCCTTTTTCACACCCTTTACCCATAACAGCAACATCTGCCCTCAAATCTTTAGTCAATAAGCACCAAGTTTCTAATACATGACTTCCCTAGTCTCCCCACACTCTAAATAACATACCCCAATGGTCCACTTTTCATACAGCATCTGATGCACAACTGTTAAAACTCACATATCCTGTAGCTGCTTCACACCTGGTGGCCTTTCTTCATATTATGCCTCCCATAGAGAAAGCTTGTACCTATTCTTCCCCCACTCCTCTGGGTGTCTGAAATTAATTCCATCACAAACTGGTGTATAACCCGAATATATAGCCAATGATAATGATTTATGAAATGGATTCTGCCCTCCTTTCCTGCTCCAAAATTTCCCCAATTCACTTTATTTTGGAGATAAGGTATTCCCTATTGCACCCCCCAACATCCTGGTCCAGCACGTGTATGTTCCATCAAAATACCTCAAACACCAAAGTGTTCTCTTCCCAGTTTAATAAATTTGCCATATTTACATAATCACACATTTGCATAATTATTAACCATTAATATACATGATTATTTTAATAATTTATTTGCATGACTACAATGACCATAATTATGAACAGAGCTAGGGTGAGATAAGTGTAGTCAACAATCCATATGGAGTCAGAGAACATAAGGTGGAAATTCTAGCTTTGTTACTTGACCTTAGGAAACTCAGCTATCCTTAGTTTCCTCATCTGTACAATGAAGTGATTAAGAGACTTTTGAGGTCCCTTTTCAGCTACAATCCTACCGACACCTTCATTCATCTAAAGATCTGCATTTGTGTCTTGTAATTATGGAGTAATAAAAAGCTCCTACTAGGAAAGCAGGAAAATAAGATTCATGCTATTGTCAGAAAAGCAGGTTTCATTGAGGATACACCGAAAACTTCGAGTCCACACCACAGGAAGTTATCATTGTTATACTGTGCTTTGCCATGGTCTTAAAATATTTGCACTTCAGAGCAAGTACCTCCTTTTAAAAGGAATGTTGCTGAATGGTACCCTGAAGCCAGAAGATAATGGTACACAGTCAAAAGATCTGGGTCTAGTCTCATACTTTTCTAATTAGGTTATTTTAGGCAAGTCAGAACCCCGGTGACCTCAGTTTCTTCATCCAGAAAATGAGAAAACCAGACTAGAGTATGTTTATGATCACTCCTAGGTCTAAAATTCCACGGATTAGGAATGGAGATACTGAATATCATAGGGGTATTTAGCAGGAGTTATGAATTGTTTTTGTGTATGGCAAGGACACCTTCTCAGAACATTTTTTAACACATAAAATAAAACAAAGTATTATGGAAGAAAACAATTATAGTGAAATACAACTATCAAAATACTTTTTAAAAAACCCACAAACAAGGTCAGGGCTCCCATGTTGAAATTCTGGCACAGAGGTAGAAAAAAGGCTAAAGGAAGGCCTCATGGTTCTCTTTAAAGTATCTGAAGGGTTGTTAAACGGAAGAAGGAAGAGACCAGGGGAGGGGAACCTGAGGCTTCAAGGCCATATGTAACCCCCTAGGTCCTCAAGTGCAACACTTTGACTGAATCCAAACTTCACAGAACAAATCCTCTTAATAAAAGTATTTGTTCTGAAAAACCTGGACTCAGTCAAAAGGTTGCACTCAAGGACCTAGAAGGCCATAGGCCTGAGGATACAGGTTCCCCCCCTGGAAATAAGCCCATACGATGGGCTGTATACTTGTGTATACAAACATATTTATTGAGGGAATTTGTTTTGCTAGACAATGCAGACTTGTTACAAGAAATTTGTTCTTTCTATTCAATGGAATGGGGGATGAGAGTGAGAAAAACTTTTTTATTAGAGATGGGAATGTCACAGATGTGAAACACCGCATGTACTTTAAGATGAGGTTGTATTATTAGTTTCGCTTAACTGCTTTACTTTGTTACAAACAATCTGTCACCAACTGGAGTAATTTGTAAATGTTTGCAAAAACAAAACACATCAATAAAACTTAAAAGAAAAGGAAAGAAGGAAAAGAAAAAAGGCTACATCTCTGTGTACCAGGAATATAAAAAGGATTTTTATACTGGGTAGGCAATTAGAATAAAGAATCTTAGGGTCATAGAATTTTAGAGCTGGAAGTGAAGGGGGTGCTGAGGTGCCTTTGTAATATTTTGGGGTGACTTTGTCTTGAATCTCATTTGTGTTTGGGCACCTGGGTATGAGACAGCAGTTTGTGACATCCGCCTGTGGAAAGTCACCTTTCCCCCCCAGCTGTAAAGCATTAACTCTGTCCCTTCCCCGGCCCCCAGCCTGTAAGTATCTTCCCTGAAGCTCCTAAACTATAACACGCCACACCTATGAATTCTTAAAAGGATTCCTTAGTTAGAGAAAGGATTACCCCTTTTGTTCTAGTGGCCAGCTGTAAGGTAACTCCTAACAAAAGAACTCCACCTTATCAAAGGGGGACCTTTCAGGGCAGACAGGCTGGGTGCTCCTCCCTAACTCCACCTTTGTATGACTTTGTTACTATATAATCTGTACCCCCAATCCCCACACTTCGCAGGACTCCCCTTAATTTCCTCCTGTACCGCTGACAAGCTTAATAAACTCTTTTAAAACTGCCAAGACTGCTTATGCCTGGTAATTCTTTCAGACTGATAGAACCCTCAAAGGATTTCAATAGAAATCCATCCTATCTAACCCTCAACAGAAGGAAATTAATTTATTCCAATCACCTTCTAAAGGTGAATAAATTAGAGCCCTCTTCCCGCTATAAGACAAAGTGATTTGACCAAGGTTAAATATATACTTAATAGGAGAGGTAGAATTCAATCCCTCTACTCTTCTCACTGTATTCTAACACAGCTTTTATGTCCCTAACCACAACCACCACCACCACCAGCACCACCACCACTGTAGGCATGTAGACATTGGTTTAAGGTTTCATGGAAGAAATAATGGATAGAAAGCTAGCATTAGAATCAGAAAGAAATGGGTTCAAATGCCACATCTGACAACTATTGACAGTGTGGCTAGAATAATGCAATTAATTCACCTTTCTCAGTGCCCAAGGCAACTCTAAGTCACAGGACAGGTGCCTTTCTAGAAACTAATGAAATCACAGGTCTTGTCACTATCCTTAAGGCTTGCAAAGCAATTTACATATATTATCACATGGAATCCCTTAAAAAAAGATGGAAAAGTAAGCTGTACAGGCATATTCAGTTTACAAATGAGGAGGCTTTAAATGCAAGTGACTTAGCCAAGGTTAACGTATCCATGGTAAAGGTCAGAGGCAGAATTTGCATTCTGATTTCTCCACCCTCCAAGCTGAGTCTAGCATTCTTTCTACTTTACCATAGGGGTAAGGGTGTGGGGAGGGGGGTTGAATGGAGGTAATCAGGGTTAAATGACTTGACAAGATTCATATAGCTGGTAAGTATTTGAGGTCAAATTTGAACCCAGGTCCTACTGATTCCATGGCCAGGGCTCTACCCATTGCACCACCTAGCTGCCCCTCTGTTATTAATACCTCTAAGATTTTCTGATCTGATCTAATTTTCTTTCATTTTCTGAAGGGCAGATATACTGTCTTGACTCTTTTTAACTGAATTAAGACTGGGCATATGGCATTCATTGGACATTTCAATTTTTAAAGGGAAATACCAATTTGATTCAGGAAGCATGTACATAGTGTGGGCGTGGGAACTGGTTCCTTTTAGTAATCTAAAGCATTTGGTAGGGTGTGAGCACAGAGGAAAAAAGAGCCATCCTAAAAAGTGAGAGTCAGGCATTTGAAATCTCACCTATCCTGCTACAAATTGTGACCAGTAATTCCCCAACAGTTTTGGAATCATCCACCATCACTGTCTTCACTGATCCATCCAGCATCCGTATTTTCTGAGGTCTTTGTTTCTTTTTATATTCCAAAATATCCTAGAGAACAAAGCACAGAAACATCTTACACCGGCTATCCCTTGATGGAAATGCGGATTTTGAGTAGAGCAGGAGTTCTTATTAACCTTTCTTGTGTGTCATAAATTCCCTTTAGCAGTCTGGTAAAGCTTATGGACTGCCTTCTCAGAATATTTTTAAATGCATAAAATAAAATGTATAAGATGACAAAGGAAATCAACTACAATGAAATATAATTATCAAAATATATTTTTAAAAATTCACAGAATCCAGATTAAGAATCATGGAAGCAGAGGCGTGAACGAAGTTAATAACATCAGTTGCTTCCACAGGCAGCTTTTCCTCAGTGAAAGCCCTTTTGTTCCACAAACACTGAATGGACTACAATCTCTAATTTAAAATCAATTCATTAGTGCTTCGTAATTGCTTTAATTAAAGGAAAAAACCCAAATACCAACTTAATATTGAAATTGTATCCACATAATTATAGCTTACAATTACTCGAGACTTTGTGTGATTTATGGCTTATGTTCTATCCAGTAGGATTAGCTCATTTTGATTTTTGAGGGAGACTCTTCAGAGGAAAGAAAATTTCAATCTAAGAATTTTCCAAAAAGACTTTGATAGAGTCCCTCTGTTTCCACATTCAATATGAAGACTAAGCAAGAAATATTAGGTCTGGAAGCCATATTTGTATATGTATAAATAAGTGACCTCATCTTTGTTAAGACTCCCCAAAATGCAATGGTGGAGGACAAAAGATCTTTCCTTGACAACATTCATGCAATGCTTACATTGGAGTTTTCACTGAATATTAACCAATCTAATTTGTCCACTCCAGTTGTTGGCCTTCATGCATCAGAGAGCTATTATCTTAGGGTTGATTAAACTGAAAGGAATGTTTAACCCCTTTTCACAGTCTCCCTCCCTTCCCAAACCTTTCTTTTTGCATTAAAATGACTTGTTGTTATTAAAATTGTTTTGTTGCTTTACAATGTATTCAGATGCAAAAGATACTTGAGTCCCACTCTTCCCAAAATGATCAGAGAAATTTAATTTAACTTTCAAATTCATTTTTCATCTCCCTTCTATCCTCCAACCCTCACTCTGAACTCGATATCCCATTCCTAATTATAGAAATATACCCATACTATCCACCAGGAGATGCCCCATCAAAACTCCTGGCTACAGAACTTAGCAGGAAACAGGATTGTACCACTGGGGTGTGGAAAATATTTAAAACACACACACCCAGGGCAACTCCAATGCCCCCATGGAGTTTTGAGAATTTGGACTGTTGACATTTTCTAACTTCCTCACAGCCTCCCCCTTTAAAGAAAATTAGGACTGTTTGAGAGTAAGTATTGCCCTTGGATCAAAACAAACGATTTTTTTTCTTCTTTTCCTCCAAGTACAGTAATATTTGCTCTCATTAGAAGGCCCCAAAATAAAGGCCCACAGGAAAACAAGAACCGGGAAAAACATACCCCATTCCGCAGCATGTAGTAGTCCAGCGTTCTGCCCGCTTCCAGCCAAATGCCTTTCCTGGGATCCTCATCCGACAGGAATAAGCCATAGTCAGAAGCTGAGAATTGAAATGTAGAAAGAAAGTCAGAAATACGGCGACTTTGAGACCTTGGAAGATCCACTAATATATGCACTGGCTTCTGTGCACTGTCTGTTGACTTGGCAAATGTACTGGCATCCTTAACAGGAGAGAAATGTTTGCTTTTGGCAACTGTGGGCAGGGTCTTTTGACGACAACACAAGCTGTACTCAATGCTAAAGCAGATCAGGAGGCGTACGAGCAGAGCTGTTGAAATAATGAACCCAAATAAGATTAGGTTTCATTAAGTCACTAGGCTGAAAAGTTATGTTTAACATTGGGGAAAACCTCAGAGACAAAATAATCCAGGCTCTCCAGCTGAAGCTGGCCCTCATCCCTATCAGCACAGGTCCTCAGGACCAGTGACCCAGACTACTGTGAAAGCCTCTTGGAAGGTCTTTCTGCCTCAATTCTTTGCCTCTCCAATCAGTCCTGCAAATTACTTCAAGCTTATCTTTCTTTTGCATAAATTTGGTCAGATCATTCCTCTAAGTTTCTCCAGTGACTCCTCACTGTCTGCTGAGTAAAGTTTAAATCTTTTGCTAGGCATTCAAAGCCCTCAACAACCTAATGTCACCAAAACTTTTTACTTTTGTTTCAAGTTATGCCCTTTCACAAAATCCAGACAAAACAAACCCATCACAGAACATATACAGTAGTCTCAGATCACCCCCTTCTTTCCCTTACATGCCCCTATAGCAAAGATGCATTTTATCCTCTTTCCCCATCCTTTAGAACTCAATTCAAATACCAATCCCCCCACTCCAAATTCTTGAAGCATTTGTAGATCCTCCCTGGTCAAAAGGACCTTCAATGTTTTTAATCCCCCTAATGCACTTATGCAATATTGTATATCACAGTTAGGTATAATCTTATCAACCAACAAACTCCAAAATGAACCATGTTAACGACTAGGTCTTATCTAAACTCCCTATCTCCACTCGAGTCCAATACAATATCTTTATACATAGTAGGCAATGAATAACAGATCACCCAACGAACTGAATGAAATGTTGAACCAAGAGTGGGGAATCTGCAGCCTCCAGGCCACATGTGGCCCTCTAGGTCCTCAAGTACTGCCCTTCAGCTGAATCCAAACTCCATAGAACAAATCCCCTTAATAAAAGTATTTGTCCTGTAAAACTTGGACTCAGTCAAAAAGCTGCACCCAAAGACCTAGAAGGCCACATGTAGCCTCAAGGTCGCAGGTTACCCATCCCTGGTTCCAACCCCATAAGGGTAAGGTGGGTTACAACAATACAAGAAAGATAAGGGGTCAGGAAAAATGCTAAGGCAGTATATTTGTCAAAGTTAAGGAAGTATATATTATATGAGGCAAGACTGATCTACCAAGTATAAATAACACCAAGAAAACTCAGTAAGAGGTTGGGATGAGATCTTCAATTATCTTCCCTTCATCCCACCTCCTCAGTTACATGTATACTGGCGTCTCTACAGAGAATGATGATCTAAAGACACCTACAAAACCCATTTTTCAATTTACTCCATAAGCCAGACGTTTTCCAAAATAGCATAAATTTACCCAAAAAGCAAAGGGGAAGAAACTGACTGTGGCTCCAAAGAGGCTATTGGGAACCCCTTTAGAAATGAGCCTTGGAAACACCCACTGTGAGGTTGAGTCTCTAAGATCTCTGAAATTGGCAAATGCTAGTTTCTTAAACGTTTAACATTTCCACCAAAGCCAGACAGTAATCTGACCACAAGAAAAGAAAAAGAAAAAAAGAGTCAGACAGAAGACGTAAGAATGAAAAAGTATTCAGAGAAGAGATGGTATCAGGGTGGTATCAGACCCCTAGAGGAGAAGACTAAGAGAGAGAGGGAGGGAAGGAGGCAGGGAAGAGGGAGAGAGACAGATACAGAAAGAGTGAGAGGAGGTTAGAATGCCAAAAATGTTTATTTCTAGACTGCATTTATTAAAGTTCACTAGCTAGTGAACTTTTTTTTAAGTATTTCTACACAAATTTCCTCTTCACACAGGTCTAGTCCCTGCATCCAAAATCTCTGAACTCAGTTATTTGATTTATAGTCTTCAAGGTTGTAAGATACATTTCCCACACCTTGAAGACTAATTCCTTGCCAACTCCGGGGCTTTTCTTTTCTAAGCTGTGAGGCATATAAACATAATGAGAGTGCAAGAGAAGACAAAGAAGAAAAACAAAAGCAGACAGGGCTCCTGAGTTACTCTGTGATCCATGGGCTCACTAGCTTCAATTTGTAAGGAAAAACGGACGTGTCGCTACTTATTTTTAAATAACATTTAAGTATCACAAAAGCCCACGAAGGGCTAACCTGATAAGAATTATCTTTGTCCTTATGACAGTCAGAGAAATAATAATGATCTTCTCAAAGTTAAAAGCAGTGAGATTTTTGTGCACGTCAAAATTTGGGTTGTACACTACGTACAATGTCCAAGTAATCAATAATTCTTCAGAACAACTTTCACTATGATTTATAGACTGGTCCCTATGCTAAAAGAGATTGTTGCTTAGTTTAAGGAGTTATTTCACAGCTAGGTGGCACAGTGGATAGAGTGCCAAGTCTGGAATCAGACTTCAGGCACTTACTAGCTGTGTGACCCTGAGCAAGTCACTTCACCCTATTTGCCTCAGTTTCCTCCTCTATAAAATGAGCTTGAGATGGAAATGGTAAACCACTCCAGTATCTTTACCAAGAAAACCCCAAATGGGGTCCTGAAGAGTGGGACATGATTGAAATGACTGAACAACAACAATAAAGTGGCATACATAGTGCGTGAGAGTTCTAAACCTGAAATCAGGAAGGTCTGAATTCAAACATGATCTTAAGTCATTTGGCTAGCTGTATGGTCCTGGGAAAGTCACTTAACCTCTGCCTGCCTCAGTTTCCGCATCTGTAAAATGGGGATAATCACAGCACTTGTCATTCAGAGTTGTCTTGAGCATCAGATCTGAGATAATATTTATAAAGTGCTTTGAAAATATTAATACACTATATACTTTTCAGCTATTAAAAAAGTAAAAATATTTTAAATATTAATATTATTGTTGTCATTACTGTTTTACTTGAAAAATTATATATACTCAAGTAAATCCCTTGGAACTTAAGTATCTTCATTTCAATTTTTTTTTTTTTAATTTAGTAATCACATACTATGTAGATCAATTTATTCTAAGCAATTCAGTGTTACTGCAGACCATGGAACATCACAACCACAAAACAGTCAAGACTGTGGGTAATAGAGAGAGATGCAGTGAATTTAAATAGGCCATAAAAGATAATGACTAATGACTTAAGAGGAAGAAGTAAGAAGCATTACAGATATAAATGAATAGGAAAGAAGATGGGTCAAATGTGGAATAAGAGACAGATGATGGACAGCCAATCCAGGAATTAAATCAACAAGTATTTACTAAGAACGTTCTATATACCAGGCTCTATGCTAGGTCCTAGGGGTACAAAGACAAATATGAAGTAGTCACTGTCCAGAAAGAGCTTGTATGCTATTGGGGTAAATGGGTACAAATATTAAATCTACACAAAATACACAGAAAGCAAACAGGAATAATCGTGCTCAATTAGAAGTTCCAGAGAAAGGCTTTCTAACCAAGCTGTGCTAATGCTCATATCCTTCAGATCATGGATGTATCAAAGTCACGCACAGCATTGAGCATACAAAGATGAAGGATGCCACAACCTCCACCACACCAAGAAGTGTGCAGGGTTGCCTCAGGGATGGGACCTGGTGCAACGGATACAACACATATGAAATCAAGTAATATCAAAGATGAATATGATAAGAACAAAAGAGAGATTTAGATCAGGTATTTTAATAAAGCTTGAAAAGGTTTTAATATGGGTGGTGTAGATTTGGGGAAGGGGGTAAGGCTTGATGATGAGGTAGCATCAAGGCAGCCTCAGAAGGAAGAGAAGAATTTCAACAGAGAATATAGAAGAGAAGGGGTGCTAGGCAACGGACAATGTAGAGAATCAGGAGAGGACGGGAAGAAACCAGGGAATGCTTTGCCTAGAAGGGATAGCTAGCTGTGAAAGGAAGAAGGAAAAGATAGGGTTGAAAATGCAAACCCAGACTACACAGACGATACACTATTCTCACCAAGCAAAAGAGTTTGCATGGTATCTCAGAGATAACAGCAACCTAGTAAAGGTTTGTGAGCAGAGGGATGACAGAATTATACATTAGGAAGATTAATTTGGCAGGTGTGGGAAGGTTGGGTTGAAAACTCGAGATCCTGCAGACAGAGAGGATGGTTAAGAAGTTAAAATACTGGTGCAGATAAAAGGTGAAACAGGCCATAACTAGTTGGTGACTAAGTGACTGGAGAGGGCAGAAATAAAAGATCTTATAGAAGCAGAGTCTCCCATTAAGTTCTACTCTCAAGGCATTACTGTGATAGGAAGGTGAATATGGATGTTTGAAGCAAGGCAATGAATGGTAGCTTCTATTATGCTTAAAGAGTCTGAATTATAGGTCTAACAATGGACTGTGTCTGATCTTCAGAGACCTTCTAAGCTAGAAACAGAGAAGTTCATCACCAATAGCTGAGAAGTAAGTAATGAAATACTTGGTCATGGGAACCTATGAAGCAAAGAAAAACTATTAAATGGTCCTGAGGCCTTGGTGACTCCTTCTGCTTTTGAAATGATGGAGGTAGAGTGGTGGGAAGGGGGTACAAGGTGCTAAAAACCAAACAAGCCTTAGGTTAGTTATAAATATTAATTTTATGTTAGTACTGTAAATGAAATCCTTGGACAAAAAGCAATAGAGCTGAACCACACCAATATCAACATTCTCACTATAAAGCAAAACCAGAAAATATAAGAAAGTTTGAAAACTTGTAGGAGTTCTTACCTTGGGGGGAGGGGGGGTCAGTGAATTTGCTGTTTAAAATATTTTGATAACTACATTTCAGCATAACTGGTTTCCTTCATAAACTTATGTATTTTATTGTGTGCATTTAAAGATATTATTCTGAGCAGAGTCACATAGATTTCACCAAACTGCCAAAAGGTATTCAGAATACAACAAAAGTTCACAATCTGTGATCTAAATGGAAGGAAGCACCGTTAAGTTCTTCCTGGTGAGGGAAATAAAAGAGTTGGTAGAGTTGGTTTTATCATGTGGCCTAAAGTAACAAGAAACATTCCACAGGATACTTGGCCATCTTGCCTTGCAGCCCTCAGGATAAGAAAAGGAGGTAGCTGAAACAGATTAGGGACGGGGGAAGAGATCTATGTAGGAGGTAACATGATTTTGAAAGGGTGGGATCAGTTTTTAAGATATCTGAAAAGGGACAAGATGTCAAATGATTAGGGAAAAAATCAGAGTATTAGTACCATCCCCAAAAAGCAATTAAGAAGACCACCAACGCATGTACCTACTTTCTCATCTCTTCCGTCTGTATACTAAAATCTGCTGAAGATCAAGCGTTCATAGTCTTCCATTAAATTTTCTAAGTTCCTCCAAACTTAACGTTTTGCCTGTCTCTATCCCATATGTATGTGTATTTTATATATATGTATGTATGTATGTATGTATGTATGTATGTATATACATATAAAATACACACCACACACATATACACTTGTTATATTAAATGTAAAGGTAAGCACAAGTGTAGGGTAAAAAATACACTGGAAAATATGGCTCAGGATTAAAAAAAGAGAGAGATCAATGATTTTTAGAATATTGAATCTCATACCTGAACATAATAAATTGATGCTTCAGAAGGAAAGGTGATAAGCACAGTTATGTACCAAACATTACCCAAAAAAATATTAACTAGATGGATAGTGACAGGAAATGAGTGTTTAACAATATAGGAGTCATTTTACAGAATGCATACTGTATGCCGTTTCACCATATTAGTCATTCAGAAGGATAAATATGAGGATGCTATCATAAATTCTCCAGCTAAACCCACTGACAGCGAAAAAAGTCAAATGAACAGAGGAAAAGGCATAGACACAGACTATTCCCATTCCCTATAGAAATTTAGCTGATATGAGGTAATCAAAATAAGAGTCCAGAAACCACCAGTGTAAGCAAACATTTAATTTCCCTAAAAAGTGGAAAAACATGTAAATCAGAGGGCAATCAACTCATGGATAAAATGTTTTAAAAGGAGATGGTGGGAGATCATGAGCTCGCGAGATCATGTCTCACAAAACAGAAAATTACAGTAGATAAATCTTGAGAAAGTTTGGGTGAGGGAAGAATAATCATGAATGTTAATAGATGAAAGCAGAACAATAAACAAAAAAAGTCCTATCAAACAAAGTTTCCACGGGGACCTGTTTTCATAGTCTCTGTTAAGTAGAACAACTCCATTTGGACTTTAATATCTCAGTCTTTGATACGGCATATGAAATATTAACAGTGATGCTTAATTAAAATGAAAAAGGAACAAGTGGTTGGACCAGACCAAGAATAAGGGGAAGAGAGACATGCTGTAGATGACACAATTTTCAAAGGAAAAAGGGGTCAATTTTTATGATATCTCAAAAGAGGATAAAATAATAAATGATTAGGGAAAAATTCAAGGATAGTATTAGTTTCCTCCCTTCCAAAAGAAGAGCAAGAAGAAATTAATACCAGTTCATGTTGCCTCTTTGTAATATGTATAGGATAGAAGAAAAAATGATCTACACAGGCATGAAAGGTATACTTACTGAAAGGAGGAGAAAAAAATAGTTTCTCAAAAAAAATTCTAGAACAAATTTTCACAAACAGCTGCTTGAAAGGGAATCAAAAGACTCTAAAATTCTGTTATTTGTTAATTATACCATACACTATTCCCTAACACATAAAGTCACAGATACCACTTTACCCAATGATACTTTTGACAATCAGAATCACAAAATGGAGTGATATGCTCAGCAACAGTACATACCTTAGTCAAAGATGGTGTCTTGCATAGGATCCAATAGTAAGGACTGCCTATAGACCAGTGGTTCTCAACCTTCCTAATGCCACAACCCTTTAATACTGGTATGTGGGCGTATCTGCATGTGGGCAGAGCCACCTGGAAAGGGATAGAGGAGCGGTGTCTTGGTTCCTAAGATCATCGGAAATATGACACATATTTCCGATGGGCTTAGGAAACCCCTGTGACCCCTGTGAAAGTGTCATTTGACCCCCAAAGAGGTTGCAACCCACAGGTTGAGAACCACTGCTATAGACAATAAGGAATTCCAGGTGCTCGTTTGCTAATGATATTGTATTTTCAGCTTCTCTCAACTCCCAAAGAACTACATGAACTCTATGGTAAAGTTCATGGTGATTCAAAAGAGACCCACCTAACAATCAATACAGTCTAAACCAAATGGAGAATGGCTACTAACTACCCAGATAATGACTTAACAGCTGAATGAGAATTCCACTGAGTTAATTCATCAGTAAAATTATCTTGGTGAAATAATTCAAATAAGCAATGAGCAGGGCCCAGAATTGTATAGGAGGAAGAGGGTGGAATAGACTGCAATCAGGAAATTACTTAGTGATTTTTATGATCACAAGCTGTTCCCTTATAGAAAAATCCATCTAAAAAACATTCTTCTATGGCTGCCACATGGCTACAAATCATGAAATACAACAAGTTCAGAAAAAAAATCAAAGTTTCAGGTAACTAAAAGGGCAATGGAGAGATAAATGGCGGGTATAAGAGATGTAAAACATTACCAACAATGCCTTATGTGCAATAATTTCAGTTCTCTTGAACATAACAAACATATAGCAAAACAAGTATTTACATATACAATGTTGAACAGAAGAAAACAATTACATATGAAACTGAGTGTCTCTATTATGTAAACTGCAGTAATTTGCACAAAATATATCAAACAAGAAATGTATGATCAGAAAAGAAAGTAGGAAGAAGTACGGGAGGAGAGTTGCAGATGGACATTCTCAGTGCTTTAGTGGTCTGCACAAGAAGAAACAATGAAGAAGGGGCAGCTAGGTGTTGCAGTGGCACTGGCCTCTGAGTCAGAAGGACCAGAGTTCAAATTTGTCCTCAGATACTAACTAGCTATGTGACCCTGGACAAGTCACTTAACCTGGAGAAAGGAAGGAAGGAAGGAAGGAAAGAAGGAAGGAAGGAAGGAAGGAAGGAAGGAAGGAAGGAGCAGTGAAAGACTTCAAAATTATTAGTATATTCTCTTTGTAGGACTGATGGGAAGATGTAGCCAAGAACTTAACCAGATATGAAGTAATTGTTTATTATCTTCACCACTGGAGGAAGTGCATCAGTGAGGTCATAGATCTCCTATAGTATTTAAATACTGAAATCATAAGGCTCTGACAACTAACTGCACTTGGAGAAGGATGAGGGGGTAGGAAAGGATCAAAAATTACTCTGGGGATTCAAGCCCATAATTTAGAGCAGATAAATATCTACTGTAAATATTGATAATGGTGACCAATTACCTCATATAAATAATAAATGTACTAATCTGAAAACCATGTCAAAATCAATGACATACAAAACTTCCAAGAAGTGAATTTGAAGAATGTTAGTACGGCAATAGTTCAAACAAGTATGGCCTTAAATACAATCTGTAATAACATAAATTTCTTGGCTTTGAAGCCAAGAAAAATAGCTTTGTACAGTTCTGTCTTTTGACAACTGGCATCCCTTTAGGAAGGAATCTGAAGTGGTGATTTTCATAGTTTCAGAAATCTTGAGATGATGTCTGCTAAGTTCATGTGTATGATGTTTATAGCAAGAAATCTGAGCAGACTGTGAAAAGCTGTCATGTAACAACTGTTAAATATGATACTATGGTTTTAAATACCAAGAAAAATTAATTAATGGTTATAATAATAATTGGGCCACATTTTTATAGAATCTTAAGATTTTTTTCTTTTCTCTTTTTTGGGGTGGGTGAGGTAGAATGTGGTGTGGGGTGTGGTGTGGTGTGGTGTGGTGTGGTGTGGTGTGGTGTGGTGTGGTGTGGTGTGGTGTGGTGTGGTGTGGTGTGGTGTGGTGTGGGGGGTACGTGTGTGTGTGCGCATATGTGTGGTGGTGGTAGTGGTGGTGGTGGTATAAAGAATGGGTCTTCAATCTCACCCAAGCTAGAATGCAGTGACCACTCACAAAGCTAATACCAACAAAGAGTGTCACAGAAGCTTTAACTTGCATCATTTTTTCTGTTCTGGGCGGATTCACTCCCCTCCTTAAGCTGCACTTAGTGTGGATATCTGATTGGCTTTAACCCTTCTGCAGCTGTGAACTCCCAACAATCCACCAGCTTTGGTTTCTCCAGCATTGGGGACTACTGCTACTCACTACCAATATCATGCCCAACCACTTTAAATCTTTCAAACTGTTACCCTATTACCAACCTTGCATAGTAGATAATAATATAATTAGTAGCAACTACTATATTCAGGTTGGTAGTCACCAACACATTTTCATAACAACAATAGTTAAAAGGAAATGGAGTGAACTGCTTGGAAGGGCAGATTATAATCTAATTATGGAGGGCTCAGCCTAACAGAGGGAAAAGGTCAGAAGTACACTGGGAAAATTACTTTGCCACCTCTGTGATGAAGGGCAGCTAAGGAGGCTCAGTGGATAGACAGCCAATATTGAGTTTAAATTCTGCCACAGTCGCCTACCAATTGTATGACCCTTAGTCACTGTCTTCCTGGGTTTCCTCATCTATAAAATGGGGATAATAGTAGCACCTACATTTCCAGTGTTGTTATGAGGATCAAATGAGATAATATTTGTAAAGTGTTTTAGCACAGAACCTGTGTACATAGTGGGCAATATATAAATGTTAACTATTACTATTAATATGAATGGATTAGAATGTAGAAATGCATAGGGATGAGAGGGCCAAACTGGAGTCTATTAAAACATTCCATACAAGCAAGGATGGTGTTGTGAGTAAGGAGAAGGGGGAAATGTTCTGAGAGATATCACTGAGGGAACTGGGACCGATAATTGAATGGAAGATAAAGGAGAAAGAGTGAAGGATGGTACTGAGATTTCATGTCTAGGAGTCAGAGAAAGGAGGACATCAGTAAAAACAGGGAACCTGAAAGGAAGGGGTTTTTTTTGGAAGAAGATAATAAGTTGGTTTTCAACACAGCAAGTTTGCTTTGCTTATTAGACTGCAGTGGTTCTCAACATTCCTAATGCCGCAACCCTTTAATACAATTCCTTGTGTTGTGGTGACCCCCAACCATAAAATTATTTTTGTTGCTATTCCATAACTGTAATTTTGCTACTGTTATGAATCTATCTGATATGCAGGATGTATTTTCATTGTTACAAATTAAACACAACCCACAGGTTGAGAACTGCTGGCTTAGAGGGATATCCAGATGGAACTGTCCAGCAGATGTCAGAGAGCAGAACTTGGAAATAGGATACTTGGGTTTGAATCTTGATTCTAACAGTTACTAGCAATGTGACTATAGGCAATTAATTTGTTATAGCCTTAATTTCCTCATCAAAATGGGAATAATACTTGCAATATCTGTGTCACAAAAATATTCTGAAATAAAGGATTTTGTAAACCTTATAGGACTATCAAAATGTGACTTAATATTACCTGGAAACAGAATTAGCAGTAATGCTCCATGAAAATTTAGGTATTAAGTCATGACGTACCTTGTCCAGTCTGTGCCTCGGGTACCCGCTCCCGAATGACTCGGCATGCATCATACACTGCCGTAGATGGTTCAAACTGCATCGTCTTCACTACATTGCAGTGGCGGACACAAATCTTTAACGACAAGGCCACCATTTTTCAAGGTGATTTGAAGGCTCCCCCTCAGAACTGCTGAAAAACATAAAAATGCACATTAGGATTTTCAGAACATTTGTTAATCTACAAATGGCAGCATGATACAATAGATGAGCTCAGGAGGCAGCTGGTAACACCATGGTGCACACAGCACTGGGTCTGGAGTCAGGAACACCTCAGTTCAAATCTAGTCTCAGATGCTGACTAGCTGTGTAATTGGGTAAGTCACTTAACCTCTGCCTCCATTTCCTCAACTGTGAAATGGAGATAATTAATAGCACCTACCTCCCAGAGTTTTGTGAAAATCAAATAAGATCTGTAAAATGCTTGTTCGCACACTGCCTGGTACATATTACAATACTACACACTTAACAGATGTATATTTCCTTCCCTGGACCTCAAAAAACCTGAGTTAACATTCTGCCTCTGAAACAAACCATGAATCTAATGTCAGATGAGTCTTTTAAACTCTTGAGTGTTCTAGGCAACTCACTCAAGACAAAAATTTAGACCATTATGGAGTGAGGAAACTCACTTATTTTGGAGCTCTGGACAGCAGTAAAATCACATATCCAGTCATTATCCCTGGCTTTCTATTAAAATTTTTATTTTATTTTAAGGTTTTTTTTCAATGCACAAAAATATATCTTCTCTCCTTCCTATATACTCCTACCCGCAACAAAAAAAAAAAAAATAGAAAAGTTCTCTTAAAAATTAAACATAATCAAGCAAAATAAACTTGAACTTTGCCAATGTGGACATTTATTTTGCTTGGCATATGTATATAAATATATATGTATGTATGTATAACGTGTGCATGCACATGCATGCATGTATGGATGTATGCAACTATCTCATATATGCACTCTAAATCTTTCATCGTTCTGTCAGCAGGCGAGTAGCATGTTTAATCATGAGTTCCCTGGAATCCTGGTTGGTCACTTCACTGATTACAATTCTTAAGTCTTTTAAAATTATGAGTATTCACAAAGTTGTGATTGTACAAATTACTGACATGGGTCTGTTTACTTTGCTGTATCAGTTCATGTTAAGTTTTCCCGTGTTTCTTTGAAAATCATCCTTTTTTATCATTTATTACAAGAAAAGTAGCATTCTATTCCTATACTATAATTTGTTCATTCATTCTCTAATTGATGGGCACTCTATTAATTTCTAGTTCTTTGCTACTACTAAAAGAGCTACTATAAATACTTTTGTATAGATCTTTTTCCTCTTTCTTTGATCTCTTGGGTACACAGGCCTAGTAGAGTTATCATTGGGTCAAAGGTACACACAGTTCAATGACTTTTTTGAGTAAAGTGATAAATTGCTTTGCAGAATGGCTAGACTAGTTCACAGCTCCACTAAGAGCACATTAATGCATCTATTTTCGCACAGCTCCTCCAACATTTGTCATTTTCACTTTTTGTTAATTTTTGACCATAAAGTAGTAACTCAGAATTTCTCTGATTTTCATTTCTCTAATTATCACTAATCTGAAGCATTTTTTCATAAGGTTATTAACAGTTCAGACCTATTCCTTATTAATAAAATAGAACAACCACACTACTAAGATTCAAAAGATCTAGGTCCTCTGTCACTTACTGGATGCTAGGGGCATGGAATGATAGCAGATAGAGTGCTTAACTAAGAATCAGGAAGTTCTAAGTTGAATCTCACCTTAGAAATATGAGCTGTATGACCTAGAGCAAGTTATTTATTTTCCCTCAGCCTTGGTTTTAACATCTGCAAAATGGGTATAAATAAACATAGGTTTGTTGTGATGATCAAAAGAGACTCTCTCTATATATATACACACATATATATTATGTATATACATAATATATATACACACAGACACATGTAATATCTATATATATTAATGTGTGTTTAATAGCTAATGTTTCTAGAGTACTAAAGTTTATAAGACATTATATATGCATTTATAATATATATTATATATTAGTTATAATTTTAGTATATTATATGCATATGTAATATTTTGCAAACTTTAATACTTTAGAAATATTAGCTATGATTTTATTATTCACTATACCTCGATGGCCTTCCCCAAATCATTCAATTTTTACTGAATGTTACACCTCTGAAATGAGGCTAATGATATCTGTCCTGACTGTTTTACAGGGTTGTTATGATCAAATGGGGTTAACCTCCCAGAAATAATCATTTCCATTTTCATAGGACTTGAGAGTTTAAAAAGCACAGTCTCATCTCAGGTTATCCTCAAGGCCATCCTTTGAGGCAGGTGGTGCTAAAGGCATTATTATCTATATTTCAGAGACAGAAATACAAAGGCTCAGGAAGGGTAGGTAGATAGTGTCAGATTCCAACTCTCTTCTAAATTCGTGTCTCCCTTTCCACTACACTACACTGCTACTCTGTTGAACAAGTGAGAGATGGAATACGAGCTGATATTATCATTAATGAGGTGGTATCTGAAACTTTAGCCCAAAATGGGTCACCTAACTTTATTCCCCTCCATTGGCTAAAAGCAATTCATGTTTGGTACATGAACCATAGTTCATGTTTGGGTTTTCTTCCAGCTGAACAGATTCAAAAATAGATTTGGCCCCGGTTGAAACTGATTCATGAGATTATTTCTTTCATTTTTAAACAAGTTAATTCAGGGTTCAGCAAATGAGTAGTTTGTTCTAATTTGTAGGATGGCTAAACAGATCAAATGAAATAATATAGAAAGCACTTTGCAGGCTTTAAAGCACTATATAAATGTTGGTTATTAGTACATTGTCATTGAACTGATTGTTTACTTTGTAGAATCCAATAAAAGCATGCCACTGGCTACAAGGAGGACCAGAAAGTGTGGGTGGCTCACTGCCATGGACTAGTGATAGTCAATGGGAAAATTCTGCTACACAGAGGAATGCATATTATAACTAATGTTTAAATGATATGCAGGACTAGCATGGATACTATAAATTCATGGGTAAATCAAAACCACATTTTACTAAATAGCTTATATTTGCTTCAAATTTATAAGAACCCCTAGGAAGAGCAGCTAGGTGGCACAATATAAATAGAGTACCAGGTCTGGAGCCAGGAAAACTCATTATTAAGTTCAAATGTGGCTTCAGAGACTCACTAGTTATGTGACCCTGGGCATGTCACTTAACCTTGTTTGTCTCAGTTTCCTCATCCGTCAAAAGAGTAGGAAAAGGAAACAACAAACCACTCCAGCATCTTTATCAAGAAAACCTCAAATGGGATCACAAAGAATTGGACACGACTGAAAATAACTGAACCACCACCTAGGAAGCAGGGGAAAAGATTTATTAAGTTCATTTTATTCTTACTATTTTATACCTTGATAAAGATATTAGCAGGCAATGAAATTGTCAGATGTCAGTGAGAGCAAGATGATTCATTAATTGGATAATTAGCCCCTGAATGACTAAAAGTGACAATACTAAGATTCAGGTTTATTAGTATGTTTGATAACTTGTATGTTATGAGCAGTCATACATGACTGTTAGTTGGATTAAAAAAAGCTTTAAAAAAAAAAGCCCACTCTCTCGCTGTGCAAAATAGGAACATTGGAAACAATAATTGAGGCTGGTCAATTCAAAGTCATGATAGGCTGTGCTAACACAAATTTATTCTGAAAAACTAAGGAAACTATTTACTTGAAAACTGTCAAAATATATTGTTCAAAACACAAGAAGTCTCTTCAGTAGCTATGTGCCCAATACCAAATTAATTTAGTATAGCCTAAATCAACTTAAAACATGAGAGTGACTTAAGCTATTCATGTCATTCTGCGCCACCACCACCCCGCCTCAGACTCTGAGTTGACAGGCATCTCAGAGCACACCTCATCCAACCCATACCTGAACAACAAGCTCTTCTCCAACACTCCCACATATCTAGGCATTCAGCCTATGTTCTATTTCATTTATTAAGTGGCTACTACTACTACTGATGCTGCTACTATTGTTGCTACTACTGCTGCTAGTGGTATTACTACTACTACTACTACTACTACTACTACTACTACTACTACTACTACTACTACTACTACTGCTACCACTACTACTAGCATTGAGGATACCAACTCCAAAATGAAATAGCCCCTGCCCTCTGGGAGAGACACAGAGATATATACAAGTAGAAGGTAACTAGAGAAAGAAGCACTAACATTGGGGGAAAAAGAACTCCATAGGAAGGGGCTCCTGAACTCTTAGGCTCTTAATAGCTAGTGGTAAGGACTGGAAGGAGTACTCTCCAGACAAGGGGCAACCTCTTCAAATTAACTGAAAAGAGAGGTGGAATGTTGAGTTTGAGGAATGTTTAGTGTAGCTAATAGAGCTAATGCATGATGCTATGAAAAGAGACTAGAAAGCTAGGTTGGAGCCAGGTTGTGGGAGACCTTTAAATGGCAGGCTGGGGAATTTATATTTTATTTTTAAAGGTAAACAGCAGCCACAATGGAGTGTGATGTGGTTAAATTTAGGTTTTAGAAATATAATTGACTTACTGACACAGGATGCTAATGACACAGTGAATAGAGTGCTAAGCCTGGAGTCAGGAAAACCTGAGTTCAAATTTGGCCACACACACTTACCAGACTCTGTGATCCAGGCAAGTCACTTTTACCTGTCTGCCTTGGTTTCTTCAACTGCAAAATGAAGTTAATAACAGCATCTACCTCCCACTTGTTGTGAGGATCAAATGAAATAAGGGGCTTAACACAGCTTCGAACACAGGAGGGGCTTTATTTTATTTTAAATGTTTCATATAACTATCAAATACATAAAAGGCTGCTACTGGCATCCAGGGGCAGGTAGGTAGTATAGTGGACATAGTGCTGAGTCTGGAATCAAGAAGTCACTTAACTTTGCCTCAGTTTCCTCATCTGGCAGATATGCTGGAAAAAGAAATGGCAAATGACTCAAGTATCTCTGCCAAGAAAACTTCAAATGGGGTCACAGGAGTAGGACATGACTGAAACAACGGAACAACAACATCAGGGTGCCCCATACTCATACTCTCATCTCTGTCCACCCCCAGAGTTCCAGTCTTCTTTTTTCCAGGCTGGACAGTTCCTCTCTTTCCTATATCATACTCATAACTTAAGTCAAGACTCCAGATTCCACTTTATAAGGAATGCACTGATCATTTAAAAAGAAAGTACATTTAGCTAAGGCCTTCCGAAATGACGACATCAAATCTGAATTCCCATTAAATGAATATAAATACTTAGGAGGGCAAGGTATAGAGTGGTGGTCTCAGAGTCAGGGAGTCCTGAGCTGAAGTTCTCTTTCTGACACGTGTTGGCCATCTCACCCAAAGCAAGTCATTCCACTTTCCTCCTCCTGTCCTCTGATGCTACCACCCTGGTGCAGGCCCTCATCTCTTCTCAGAACAAGTTTAATCCCTTCGAAATATAACAGCCCTACGAATACTCGCATGTCCCTCCGGAATCTTCTTTTTCCCAGGCTAAAAATGCCTTAATTCTTTACATGATACAGATTTGAGGCCCATCAACCTTCGATTTCCCTCGTCTCAACATTCTCCTGTTTATTAATTTCTTAAACTGTGATGTCCAGAACTGAACAATGACAATGGCAGCAAACCATGGGACAGTGATGTCCCTTCCGCTCCTTTATTCCCCTCTTAACACAGCCAAGTAACTACATTAGCATTTTTGTGCTGCCGCATCTAGCTGCTGACTCCTACTGATCCTGCAATCTACTCAAACCCCAGGATCTTTTCAGAACAACTGTTATCTGATCAATTTAAACTATCATTCCAAGTGAAATTGCAGCAATGAAGATACAAGACTCCTTTCCTTTGGCAACAAGCTTTCAAAGCAACTAGTATTTACCTTGCCTCCCCTTCCTCCTCTTCTCCAGTTACCTAATATCTACCCACTTGAAATTCTACCTCTTCACAGAAGGCTTTAGTGATGCCCCCCAAAATCCATTCTCTAACTCCTTTCGTAGTTAGTATGTAAAACAATCCATTCATACTGGGTTGCCTAATTGAACAGTAGTCATATTGGTATTAACATTGTTACGTGAAACATCTTATTTTATAATAAACTCACATGTGTATATGTGTGTATACATGTGTATAAAGTATCCCAAAATATTGTAAGATATAATTACATATAATAACCACCACCACCAACTCAAACTTTTAATTAAGCACCTAAGGCCAAAGAACTGTGATAGGCACAGGGCATACAAAGCCAAAAATGAATCCATTCTTGCCCTTGAGAGTCACTGGAATGAACATTCATTGAGAAAGTCTTGCTTACAACCCTCCTTATACCAGTAACTGAATCTCTGTTTTCTAGTAAGATCTGAAGAGTCAGTGCACTAGGCCCAGAAAATTAGCGTAAAAATCATCATTATTTAGAAGAGTCCGGTATCACTATCTGGCCTTGCTTACATCAACTAGAAATAACAGTCAATAAAAAAGAAAGAGCAATAAAAAGAAAACACTGGAAATGATTAACCTGTAAGTAACACAGGTGTGAAATTATCAGCTGGACAAGTAAGTCAATAAAAATTCCAGTGCCGTGTGTTAGCAGACAAGAGCAATATTCCCTGCTCTTAGTCACTGAGGGAAGCACACTCTGCCAAGCCTATATATTTTAAACATTATCTTTAATCGAAAGGACGATTATTTGGCATTTTTGCTTGCTCCCACCAACCTACCATTACTTACGGTCTCTCTACAATGGCAAGCTTCTAGCACATCACCTTAAAGTAACGTGTGTCTCATTTGTCATCTGTCATTAGGACCTGTCTACATTAAATGTCTGAACAAATTATGACATGTGAACGTAACAGAATATTATTACACCGTGAGAAATGGCAAAAGGGTCGGTTTCAGAACAATCTGAGAAAATCTGTATGAAGTGATACAGCATAGTGCTACATACAGTAACAACACGGCATAGAAAGATGACGTTAAAAGACATAACAACTCTGATCAATGCAATAACCAACCATGATTCCAGAGGAACAGTGATGAACATCTTATCCATCTCCTCGCAGAGAAGTGATGGAATAAAGCTAAAGAAAAATACATATAGCTTGAGACACAGTCAATATGGGAATTTATTTCCCTTTCCTATGTATATTTATTACAAGGATTTTTGTGTCTTGTTTTGTATTTTTTTTAATTTAGAGGGGGGAAAAAGGAGGCTACCAAGGAAAAGGAGACCAAGGATATGACAACAAAAGAAAAATAAGAGGTCATTGAAACCTTCTGAATATATGTATACGTATATATGTGTATGTGTGTATACACACATATACACACAGATAGACAGATAGAAAGACAGACAGATAGACAGACAGACAGACAGAAGGAAGACCAGAAAGAATCACAGATGAGCAGGAAAGCCATGAAAGTTATGTGTTAAATTTATTAAATAGATCTAAAATAAATTATATTTTTAAAGAAAAGCAAGCTATACATAAGAGAGATTTGCAGTTTCACGTACAATTCTCTTGACTGTTCTACTATATAGCCATTTTATTTGTTATTTGTTAAGTTGAGCATCTGGAGTTTGTTTTTTTAAAGGAGAGATTTCCCACATTTTGTATATTTGCTCAAAAACTTTAGGCAACTTTCACTTTGCTCAGAGGGAGAGAGGAAATGATGGACGGGTAGTATACCCGGTTTTCCACATGTTCTACCAAACCTGCTGATCACCAAACACTAAGGGTTGTACCAAGGGATGATCTGAAAAGGGGCCTAGCCTTATGGAATTTAATTCGGCTTACTCAGAAGAATTGGTCTGATATTAATGAAAAAGTTAAAGAAAACAAAACAAAAATAAAATATATTTACACTGTAATCAGCAAATGTCACCCTTTGCATATGCTAAGAGAGCCATGTACTTTAGTATTTTATTAGTTAGTATTTTAGAAATTTAGAGCTTCAAAAGGACTTGAAAGTTATACAATTGTTTTGCACGAGTGCCACATGTATAATCTATCAAATCGCCTGCCTCCTCAGTGAGGTGAAGAGGGGAGGAAGGGAGAGAATCTGGAACTCAAGATTTCATAAAGATTGTTTTTGCATGTAACTGGGAGAACTATAAAAATATTAAATCATTAAAGTTACAAAATTAAGTCCAACCTCTTCCTATTACAGATGTAAAACCTGAAGTTCAAGGTCACAACAACCAGTTACTGCCAGGGCTGGAACCAGAAAGATACAAGTCTTCCCCACCCAAAACTCCCTCAAAAACCTTCAATGGTCCCCTATTCCCTACTGAATAAAACAATGCCCCCATTAACCTGATTTTTAAGAACATACACATTTGACTTCTAAACTTCTTATCCAGACTTTTCACAATACCACCCCCCTTCACATACACTACATTTTGACCAAGCCAGTTGATGAGAACTCTTACACAAATTCAACATGCTGCCTCCTTTCTCTGCATTTTCATAGACTGTACATCATGGCCAGAAGGCAAGTCCTTCTCAACTCTGCCTGCTAAGAGCTTTACATGTTTTCAAAGTTTAGCCCATGTACTACTTTTTTTCTGCTATGAAACTTCCCCCATCCCCAGAACCCCTCCAAATCCATATCTATACTCCTCTACCCAAAATACCCCCCCCCCCCGCCCCAGGAACCCTGCCCCACCATGCGCACACAGTACTTTCTCACTCCTGAAATTTCCTAGAACACTTTGGATTATTTTCTTTGCTCATCACATTCTACCTTGTATTATACACATAAGTCTATATTTCTTATGTTTCCAAATTAAACATAAGTTCCACAAGAACAGATAATATGTAATTTTTTTTCATCTTTTTATCCTTAGTACCAAGTTCAGGAGGTGTTTTGTTAAAACAAATTTGCTGGAGGCAGAGCCATGATGGCAGCGTAGAAGCAGGAAAACTACGCAGCTCCCACATAACCACCTCAAATACCCATAAAATATGACTCTAAACAAATTTTAGGGCTCCAGAATTCACAAAATTAGACAAAAACACATCTCCCTCTGAAGGCAGCTTGGCAGGCAGGACAGGAAAGGCTCATCACAGCACGCTGGGAGCAGAAACCAGCCCAGCCTGAAACCTCGGCTTGACCCCAGGCCCACCAGGACAAGCTGCACTTGGAGCCTTCAGGACAGGGCATCACCAGCAGCTGTGACGACTTCCAGAATTATCAAGCCATAAGAAATACAGACTAAGTGAAAAGTTAGTGGAATTCAGCTAAATTCGGGGGAGACTGTAACTTATGAAATTTTTCTCAGTATGAGGATAGGTGAGGGAATACAAATGTATATATATATATATATATATATATGTATATATATGTATACATACACATATGTCTATATAGGACGGTGTGTGTGTATAAATATATATGCGTAAGAATACATATCTGAGTATATGTATATATGTGTACATAGAAGGCACAAGATCAATGGAATAGGAAGGGACAATACTTTAAAAGGTAAAGTTCTGAGACGGGAGAGGAATATGACAGAAGACAGGGAGAGACAGAATGGGATTAATCATCTCACACAGAAGAGGCAAAGGATAACTCTTACAGTGGAGGAGAAGAGCAGGAAGGCAAAAGGGAATGGGTCAACCTTACTCTCATTGAATTCTAACATTGTATATCAACAACCTTTGCTTATTCAATACCTAAGGAGCTGTCTATATATAGAACCATGTAACATTGATCAGGAGGTCCATTTATGATAGACCGCATCACACCATGGTCACCTTAATGGCCTTTGTTGTGGGGACTGGTTTAGAGATTTCTAATCTGGGATCTGGTTCACCCTGTAGTGAGAGGTTTTCCACCTCTGAGTAGAGCAGGAAGGACGGGGCTAGCCTAGGAGCTCACTTTTCCATTTTCCTATCTCTTAGAAGGAGACTGGGCTAGATTTGTATCTATTACACCTCAGATATCTGCAGTGCAGGGGGATGACGCTCTTTTAGGAGTACAAGACAACAGTCAGCTTACCATTGACCAACATGAGCAACAACTTCCTCCTACCAAACACCTACTGCACAAAAGACAATCAGAGTCAAGGATGGTTGAACAAATATATTTAACAAAGTAATTCACAAAAGGGTGAGTGTAGAAGTAAAATAAACGAGATTAGACAACAGAACGCACAAGAGTCGGGGGTTCTGAAAGAAGATGCTGGGAGGTCACTTTCCCCGAGATGTCTATGGCTCTGACCACTTTTTTTCTTGAATTCTTTACCAGGAATCATTTATTGCTCCACCTGCCATCATAACTATTATGTGCTGCACAATTAAAAGAGTAGTCTTGCCTTTACGGCAATCCCACTGTTGATCTATAATAAGAGATAAGATGAGTGAATCTATCAAACCCGACAATGAGATCTGGAAGTCTTGCCTTACCAGGTTCCTGACATTTCCTAGATTAGCAAACCGCAGGCAGAAAGCTCCAGGATGAGCTGCCATCCTGAATTATCTGCTCTCGTCCTAGAGCTTTAATAATGGAGAATTTACAGCGAACCATCATTTTTTTGTTTCTTTTCATTTACCTCTTATTATACTGACAGTAAGGCTACTGAAATGTACAAAGGAAGTTCCCTAGAAGAAGGATTATTGCAGTTTGCTAAGAATACCTGTTATTTCTGTGACTAATACTGCTATCTGCTTTGAAAAATGCAGAGCTTCCTGCAAACATCAACCACAACTTTTTTCCAGTTACTAGAATCCAATTACCACAGCAAGTCCCAAGCCCTTGTCATTTGGTTATTGAACAGAATGTCTTTCATTAATACTTATTCCCTTAAAGGTCAGGCATGAGGAGGTATACATTAACTTAATGGATGAAATGCATAGAAAAACACTATTGGAAGAGACAGAGCTCAATATAAATAGATGGAATTCTAATAGTGTTTCTTCTCTAACTTAACATGAACATGTTTTGTCAGCCCCAGTGAAATGGAAGGAAATCTTCCATATTCCAACTCCATTTCATTTTTCCACACTCCATTTATATGAACAAAAACCAAAAGCAACAAGGAAAGGATGTTTACTGAAGACTATTCTCTGGTAAAACAAGGTGTAGCATATGGACAACGAGGTTCCAATCGCTCAAACAAAGCCGTGCACATTTTTGGCAAAGAGAAAGTTAAAAGCAGGGAAGTTATTGTCAGGAGAAACAGTAAAGAAAATTAAAAGAAACAAATGAGCAAACAAAAAAACCCTAAACCTTTCCTCCTTGTAATAAGTAGGAAACTACAGAATCAAAAATGAAAAGTTTTTTGGTTTTTTCCTGTGGGAGAAAAGACCAAAAATCTAAGGTAAATATTAAATTAAAATTAATTAAGTTAACTATTAATTAACTATTGTAAATGCCTGAGAGATACCTTTCTGGAACACCTATTTGGAAGAAGGGCCACCAACCTTCCCACTGGTGGGTTTTTCCTAGATCTTCCACTTTGAGAAAGGGTCTAGGCCGGTCATCTTGAATTCCTCTCTTAGCTCTGCTTCAGGATCTCTGGATTTCACCATTATTCTCCTGTGCAGATTCTTTACCCTGCTATGCCTGCTCACCCACAACTCCCTTCAGTTCCCTTTCATATTAGAATATACAATATATAGAAAAGCTCTCTTTATACTATTAGAATATAAGCTGCCTGGGGGGAGGCATCATCTTTCTTTTTGCATCCCCATTGCTTAGTACAGTCTGGGGCACATAGCAAGTGCTTAACAAATGCTTGTTGACTTTACTTGTAACCTAACAGACTTTGGGAACATCTATAACTCTAAACCAGTTATCTCTCTATCTTCCCCCACCCACCAAGACTAAAGTAAATTTTCAAAGCCCTAAAAACATACTTTAGCCAGTTATATATCATTATTGACTATGACAGAGTCAGAATCCAAAAAAATCTTGACAGGTTAGAAGTATGTCTAAAAGTTAAGGGATTAGGGGTGGTTAGTGGACAAAAAGCTGAATGAGTCAGTAAACACAATATGTCAATCCCCTCCAAAAGCAACAGTGGTCTGCATAAAAAGAAGTACAGCATTCATTTACAAAGATTGTGCTCCGATTATACACAAACCACATCTAGTATATTATGTCTAAATCAAAGAAAGATCAGATAAGCCGGAGAAGAGGAAGAGGAAAACATCTGAAATGGTGATGGTGCTCAGGTCCATGTCAGGTGAGTACTGATTGAAGTTACTGGAGATGCTTATCTTAGTGAAGAGAAGAATCAGGGAGGACATGACAGAAAACATTAAGGATTTAGTGGACTATCATGGGGAAATGAGATCAGGCTTCTTATGTTTGGGCCTGAGGATTTTTACAAAATTATTTTTACTTATTTAGTTAAATCGACCTAAATGCAGTTTCCCCCCTCCTAGAACACTGCCTTGCCATGGTGGAGGGGCTTATGTAGCTTAAAGAAACTATGAACTATGTTATGCAGGGTTACCCAAAATGGATGGGTCATTAGTAGAGAGTTCTGACCAGAGAAGGAAATGGCAAACCACTCCATTATCTTTGTCAAGAAAACCCTATGGACAGTATTGAAATGATAAAACAGATGATACTGGAATATGAGCCTAAAGTCTAAAGGCATCCAATATGGCCCTGGGGAAGAGTTGAGGACAGCTCCAAGTAACTAATGAAGGAAGGAGATGCTTTGTTAAACTGAATTTGTTGGTAGATAGACTAGCTCGCAGAAATTCTTTTCTAGTCCTCAAATCCTATGGTTCTAGCCATTCCCATTACCCATTTGCTCCTTTTACTCATCATTCATGAAACTGGCTCCCAAACATAGAACATAATAAAAAAACACAAAGGATAAGGGAAGAAAACAAGAATTGGAATTTATCCCCAACACAGGTATGCAAGGAGGAGCAGCTAGGATCAAGGTCAGTATCAGTGTACTGTGTCAACAACCACAAATGCAGCACCCAGTCAGGTAGTTAATATTATGCCCTGGGCACAAATAAATGAGTCATTAGGGAGGATGAATAAAATCAGGTTTCCCCTTGTGTACTATGAAATGATAGAACATGCTGTGGTTAAATGTATCTTGGCCAATGTCCACCTGCGGGATTGTGGTTATGTAGCTGCTTCTGTCCCTGGACCAAGGGCTTATTGAACTGCCCTCATTAAGTTTCTGTGTTAACAATCACAGACACATCGTACATATGATGACCAACCTTGATAAACTGGACTATCCTCAACAATGCACAGCTAAAGACAACTCTACAAGCCTCAAGAAGGAAGGAGATACCTAAACCCAGAGAAAGATATAGAAAGACTATAGT
>CM053589.1:94394159-94413903 GCA_028646515.1 Pseudochirops corinnae
TTCTCTGCAGGTATTGTTGGAAGAGATGACCCTCTAAGATCCCTTTCACTTCTGAGATTCTATGATTTTAGAGCAGTGTTTCTCAACCTTCCTAATGCTGCGACCCTTTAATACTGTTCCTCAAGTTGTGGTGACCCCCAATCATAAAATTATTTTCATTGCTACTTCATTACTGTAATTTTGCTACTGTTATGAATCTGTCTGATAAGCAGGATGTATTTTCATTGTTACAAATTGAATATAACCCACAGGTTGAGAACCACTGCTTTAGAGTAAAATACATACCAAGGGAGTACAATGCTATCCAAGGTTCAGACTTGAAGAGAACTCAACAAGATACAATTCCTGATTAAGGAATGAATTTTTTTAAAAAAGAGTGAGACATAAAACAAATTTTCAAAAGAGGAGAAAAAGAGTCAAGACAGCTGTTTAACATAAATCCTAAAATATACTGCAATTGGAGGAAATGACAGATTTGAAAAGGAAAAGGATTAGACTCCATTTGTAAGCAGTAATTAATGCTCTGCTTTCTAGAACCACAAAGTTTTAAGAGATGCTTTGGAGAGTGAACCAGGAATGCCAAAGAATATTAACTAATTTCATTTTTATATATAAATTTTAATAAAACAAGTCTTCTGTACCCTCAATATAAGTTAAAAGTATGACCTAGCAGTCAGAAAGTTAATATAATCTTAGGCTGAATTGAGAGCCATAGTGTCCAGAATTTGGTTAAAGGCTTACGTAAATGCTAAAATTCCTTTATAAAAACTGTTAAAGAGCAATACTGACACATATTTAATATTTAATAGGCTAAATATGTTATAATCAGGATTTTTCTGAATGTGGGTATAAAGTGAAAAGATTTAACCTATAGTGTATCTAAATCCATGTCATAACTAATTCTGTAATGAAATTCTTACTGAATATATGCATGGACCTGTTGTCATTGATGGATAAGGACATTAGGACACAATGTAATAAGATTATGTCAATTAAACATCTCTTCTTGGAAGAAATATGTAGGATCTATTCTCAGACAAATATCCAGTGTGAAATCACTGAACTATGAGCAATTCAGGCTAGTCCAGAAATAGTCATAAGCTTATTTTATTCATTTTACTTCTGGTTGTTACTTAGGGAGGAGATTAGGAAGTTTGCTTTTTTTTCTTGAAAGAATTAGAAAGGTAAAAAGAAAAACTAAAATAGGTAAAGATGCAGCCTAAACTCTAGTCAGAAAAAAAGCAGCCCACATACCTAGTCACATTTTTCAATAACGTATTTCAAATGGACACATGCTTTGGGAAGGAAAAACAAAAAACAAGAAAAATCTTTCATATGGTTTTTAAATTTCTCACATAAGTCCAACAAATGGTGGAAAGTTAAGGTACTTTTCATTCTAACATTGTTCAATAACCACCTCCCTAGGCTAAGGCTGGAGGACTATCAATCAGGTTTCCAAATGTTATACCAGACTATAGGGGAGACAAGATGAGTGAGCTGTAGGTGGGAAACAAAGGTATAAAAGCCTCATATCTAAAACTAGTAAAAGAAAAAAACCTTCAGAATATAAGCACTAACTTAATCACTCACAAATCTTTTTTCTTCAGCTGGAAGCCTCTTCTGTCCCAATAAATGTACTTCTCAGAATTTGAGGAATCATTAAAGAAAACAAACAAACAAAAGAGAATGAATGAAATTCAGGACTTCTAAGTTCCACTTTAAGTCAACAGAGATTAAGAACATCAAAAATATGTCAGGATTTCCAAGGATTAAACTAGAAAAAGAGTCAAAGCTAACATGTTTATCACCTCTTTCTCATTTCCAATGGGGTATCCTACACAATGGCATACTGATAGCAGAGATTTTTTTTTTCCATGTTTAAAACTCTAGTAACAAAGCCAGTGTAACTGAGAGGATCCTGTGTATTATATAAGCAAGCAGGATAAATTTAACCAGACTGACCTAAGAATAGCCATAGTTAAAGTTGTATATATTTTAAGGAAAATTCTGGTGAGGAACTATTATAAATCAAGATTCCTGCTTTAGATAGGAAAAACAAGTATGTGCGTGTGTGTGTGTGTGTGTGTGTGTGTGCGTGTGAGAGAGAGAGAGAGAGAGAGAGAGAGTGTGAATGTGAGAGGGAGAGACAGAGAGAGAAACAGAGACAGACAGAGACAGAAGAGGGGGGGCGTATACTTCACCTTGAAAAAAAAAAGACAAGATCAGAATCACAGGAATTTCAGGAAAGTCTATGCTTGAACACAGACCACCCAAAGAAATCAAATGGCAAAATCATCTGTTTATAGGAATTGACTGGAGAGGTTTGAAATCCAGTAGCAAAGTCACTATGTTTCCTCATTTCCTTTAGGGAAAGGAAAAACCAATAGACAAGTTTCAGAAAACATTTAATAGTCACAATAACAAAAATTTTTACAAATAATAATTCTCAGGAGGCTAGATCCCATGTATATGGTCTAAAAAGCAAAGCATTACTTTCATTTTGCTGCTCTGGAAAGGAGCCACATAATTCCTCTGGTTGGGGGGAGGACATAATTGTGCCCTATTAAAGGCAGTATGAGATCAACTTGGAGCCAGAAAGAGTCCCACTTCTGACACCAACATACCTCTGTGACCCTGGGCAGGTTACTGTGAGATTAAGGGACTTGCCCAACATCACATAGCCTTTATGCATAAAAATTCAGGTTGACATTTCTTGAAGACTAGTTCTTTACCAAGGACTAGCCCTTTATCAAATACACCATAATACCCTATTATTAGAGATAATTATATTAATTTACAGATAACACTCTTGCTTAGGATCTCATCGCTTTTCTCTTATAGCAATAGCTGTCTACTTGGTTCTCTTTCCAGTCTTGGCTCTCTCCAATCCATCCACCATATAGATGCCAAATTTACCCTGCTAAAACACAGGTCTGACCACATCATTCCTCTGCCGAGAAAGCTTCAGTGCCTTCCTATTGCTTCTGGGATAACATACAAACCCTCATTCTGGGATTTAAAAGCCTTGCTACTGTGGCTTCAACCCCCCTTTCCATTTTCCTCTGCTCTATATATTCTCTGTTCCAAGCCAGATAGTCTACTTGCTCTTCCCCATACACAACATAACATCTCTTACCTATATTATATGTCTTTGCATACAGAGGTCATCTCTCCATGCCAGAAATGTCCTCCTTCTTCATCTGATTCTTGGAATCCCCTAGCCTCCCTCAAGGTTCATCTTAAATGCCTTTTCCTACATAAGGCTTTCCTTGATCCCCCCAATTATTGTACTTTCCCCAAATTATTTCATATATAGTATATATTTTGCATTGATTTTTGTCTGCATATTGTAGCTCCCAGTAAAATGAAAGTCCCCCCATTTCAGGTGTTGCTTTCTTTATCTTTCTAGATCTAACCATAGTACCTACCTAGTACATAAAATGTGTTTAATGAATGCTTTTTAAATTAATATTTACTCATATTATCTACCTCAAAGTTTAAGTAATAGGCATTATAACTGAGTATTAGGAAGAAGTCCAGATAAATGGTACAAATATTCTTATATTAAATTTTCAAGTTTATAATTCTTTAATGATAAGGAGCAGACGGACTTCATATTCACCTGGAAAGACATATATAAACTGATGCTAAGTGAGGAGAGCAGAACCAGGAGAACTTTGTACACAATTACAGACACATCGTATGTGTGACTACTAACTTTGATAGACTGGGCTCCTCCCAGCAATGCAGGACTAGAAGACAACTCCAAAAGACTCATAATGGAAAGGGATATCTACATCCAGAGAAAAAACTACAAAGTCTGAATGCAGATTGACACAAACTACTTGCTCTCCTCTCTTTTTGTCCCTTCTTTATCACTGTTCACTCCATTGCTTATAATCCTTCTTTACAACCTAACATTTAATGTAAAGGTATTTGTAGAGCCTATATCGGGTTGCATGCTGCCATGGGAGGAGGGGGAGGGGAGAAAATTTGAAACTCAAGGGATTGTGGAACCGAATGTTGTAAACTAAAAGTAAATAAATAAATTAAATCACATAAAAAAATGTCTTGATAAATGCATTCACCTTCACACTTACACATGATAATGTTAAAACCTCTGTCAGTAAGACATGCTCTTATGTGCTTGTTTTCAAATTATGAAAAAGTTTACTCTCATCCATTGACATTCTTAGTTTAGGAGACAGGGGTACAGTTAAGTCAAAGAAAAAAAAGAAAACCTATTGGCCCACAAGAGAGTCAAATTCAACTCTGTGGAGTTATTTACACAAGCAATAAATCAACATATTAAGAGCCTACAAAGTAACCCTAACCCTGTTTTAGTGACTCAAAGTTAACCCTGTCATAAAGTTAATAAATGCTCCTACATATAGGAAAGAAAAAGAAGAGGGGCGGCTGGGTGGTGCAGTGAATAGGGCACCTGCCCTAGCATCAAGAAGACCTGAGTTCAAATCCAGCCTCAGATACAACACAAAAAACTAGCTGTATGACCTTGCACAAGTCACTTAACCCCAACTGCCCTACCTTTCCCCTCCAAAAAAGCAGAGAGAGAGAGAGAGAGAGAGAAAGAAGAGAATGTACACTGAAAAAGAAAATGCCAGACACTTTTTAAAACTCATCACATTAGCAATGCAGGGTCCTATTTCCTTGTTAATTACCAGGAGAAAAAAAAACCCAATTGCCTTGCACATAAGAGATACTCAGTAAATGCATACTGAATTGATTTGTATACAGACAGTGCTAAATAAGGAGCTACTGACTTAATACTACCAAGAAGAAAATAATCTGTACTAAATGGGTAGGAGCAAGCATGAAGATGACCCCTTGGTCTTGAAAGCTATGCCAATCGAATAAGATCTCTGGCCAGAGCTTAAAATAGAGCTTAAAAGGTTTTGAGTATAGGGATAGCATTGGACCAAATGAGTGTTATCAAGGACCAAGGTAGCTGCTGCCTTTTCAGAGCTTCATTACTAAAAGATGGGCAATCCCATGACTTTTCCCCCCACCACCACTGCCATATCAACTCATAAAGGCTGTCTATTAAGATTGAGAAAAGCCTAGACTTACACTGACGGAGAGAACTTCTACGAAGGATAAAATCACACATCCTTGAAGTATATAACTGAATGCTACCTGGCTGCCCCATTGTGGGACACCTCTGATTTCTCCACCATGCCCCCCCAGAAGCTCATTCAGCTCTCATCACCCCACAAGATTCCATCGGCCTTAGTTGTCCATCTCATCACTATCCTCTGCTCCTCTGACTGAAGCATGGAGCCACCAACAGCAAAACCTGCAGATGAGTAAGGAGCTAACAACCATTCTGGGACATTTCTGACTTCTCTACTTACTGCTGCAGTTTCCTTGTTGTGTGCTGTCCTCTCCCATCAGATTATAAACTCCTTGATGACAGGAGCTTATATTCTGTCTTTCTTTTTTCATATTTGTATCCCTCGTGCTTAGCACAGTGCCTAATGCTTAGCAGATGCATAAGTTTATTGACTAAGAAATAAAAACAATCAAAAGGAGAAAATGAAGGTAAAGGCAATTAAGAATAAAATTTTGAGTAGTTAGAAAGGAGTGGGTAGGGCAATCTAGGTAGGGGAAACATGAGCAAAGGTTTAGGGTGAGAATATAAAAACCCTATTTGAGAGTGCACCAAATTAACCACTCTGGTTTGCTCTAACAAGGTCCATTACGGAGCCATACTGGGTGGGTGGGCATGGATGGGCATTAATATTAGTCTCTTTTTTGGACTTTTTTGGAATTGTAATAAAATTAGAATGGTAGGTTAGAGTCAGGTTGTATGTACCTGGTAGTGAGGAAAGGAAAACATTTAATTGAACATTCTAGTACAGGTGAAAATACATGAATTCTCTTCATCTCATTTCTTTCATTTTTCATACCAGCTACTCAATGAAGAAACATTCCTTCTAGAAAACTAAGCCATTCTCTTGAGGATTCATCCAATAAAAGCAAGAAATGTTGGGAAAAGTCTGAATGCCGCTATGATCTATCAGCAACCTTGAAGATGACCACCCTCATAGTCATTATTTAATATAGATTATTTTTCTTTAATGTGAAAGGCGTGCTTTAGGCAACCAAAAATGGTGACTCCAGTAGTTACAAGAAACGAAAAGATTCTGTCAAAGAATACCATTATGGTAAGTAGGTTGAAAATGATGCTTCACAAGCATAAATTTCTCAATAATTCTTCTGTTATAATGATTCCTAAAATAATTTTTATGATTTTATAATTTTTACAGCATTGTTCTTCCCCCTAGCCCCCTCCACTAAGGAGCTTAGTGAAGACTGCAATTAAGGTGGATTTAGATATGTTGGAAAAACAAAAATGGAGGGAGGCGTAAAGTGACTTTCCTCTGTTTCCAAAATTATAGAAGACGTTGAGGTAGAGGTTCTAGTCCCAGATCTGCCATTTATTCATGAGAATTTGGGTTGAGGGCTCTCTCCCTATAATTCAGCTGCTTCTTTTATAAAATGCTAAGTTTGGACTAGAATCTGATCTCTCATCACCTCAAAAAATCTTACAATTTCAAGCAGACATCAGGATTCAAAGCACCCCAAATGGCCTGGAGCACTTAAGCCTAATGAAAGAGCTCAAGAATAATACAGAACTCCCAGATGTATGTATAATATATGACTTAGCTTTTGGGGATTCAGTCAGGCCCAGAATGAGATAAAAGTACATTAACACATCAACAGAACTAGAATCTGTAACTTATACCATGGCATTCTTATATTCCTAACACACTGCTACTTAGAATAACACTGTTACAGAAAGAGGTTATATTTTATAAGAATAAAAATGGTGACGGGCTATATTTTGAGGATCATCTTAGCTGAATGTGGAGGAGACATACCTGTATATTGAACAAAGGGTGAATGTTTTGTTCCCAGTAAACATCTGGAAAACTATTTATTACATCAAAGAGAAGCTGCAATTTATATTAGTCAGAGGAATACTGCCCCCAACAAAATCACAGATTGCTGATATTACATATTATATTACATATTCTAAAATTTTACATATATATATAAATTATATATAATACATATGTATGAATTATATATAATATATATAATTATATATATATATATATATATATATAAAATTTTAGAATTAAGTGCCCTGTTTGAAAAAAAAACTCAGTTTACAAAAATTTGCACTTCATCTCAAAACAAATAAATTAAAGGGTTACTTTTTAACATCACATAACAATTTTTTTTAAAGGACTCAAATCAGTATTATTTTATATTTTTGCTTTTATTTCTTTTGGAGGGGGAAAGTAGGGCAATTGGGGTTAAGTGACTTGTCCAAGGCCACACTGCTAGTTTTTTGTGTTAAGTATCTAAGGCCGGATTTGAACTCAGGTCCTCCTGAATCGAGGGCCGGTGCTCTATTCACTGAACCACCTAGCCCCAGCCAGTCAGTATTATTTTAAACAGTGATTGTTCTAGGGCAGTGGTTCTCAACTTGTGGATCAAGATCCCTTTGGGGGTCGAACGACCCTTTCACACGGGTCACCTGAGACCATGGGAAAACACATATTTCTGATGGTCTTAGGAACTGAGACATTGCTCCTCTATCTATCTCCAGGCAGGTCTGCCCACATGCATGGATATGCCCACATAAAGGGTCGCGGCATTAGAAAGGTTGAGAACCACTGCTCTAGGGAGTATTTCCCAAACAGTATGTCAAGACATTTCTGTTAATATAAGCCCTCATTGGTGTATTACTGGGGGGTGGGGGTGGGGGGGGGGGAGAGAATGGGGTTTTTATCTCAACTTTGCTTTCTCTGTGTAGAAGGCCACAAGAACTTGCAGCCTTTCCTTCTTTCACTTCAAGGTCACTTTTCTCTTGCTCAATCTGATGACTTTTTCTTAGTCTTCATCTTCCATTATTTTTCTGAACTACAGAACATAAACTCTATGTGGGGAAGTACTACCCTCATCGGTACTTATATCCTTAGCATAGTTTCTAGCACACAAGTGGAGTTTAATAAATGCTCGAGATTCATGGCCTGCTTCTAACTGTATATTCTTCTTCTCCCTACAAATCTAGCTGTTCTGACTATGCCACCCTGGTCTCCGGGGAGATTATAAATCAAGCACACTCTTTTCATATGGGACACCGGACCTGGAGGCAAGAAAAACTAAACTCAAACCAGCCTTCGATACCTCCTAGCTATGAGATTATGGATAAGTCACTCAACCCCTAGCGGCCTCAGTTTCCTGAGTTATAAAATGGGGATAATAGTAACACCTACTTAAGTATTGTCGTGAGGATCCAACGAGATAGTATTTGTAAAGCACTGCGCACAATGGGTGCTTAAAAAATGTTTACTCCTTTTACTCTTCACCCCTCAAAGGCCTACCCTACCTGCCTAGTCCAAAATGGCAGATTTAGAGCCCCATTTTCAAGCATAGTATGGAATGAAAGCCATTAAGAAATATTATTAAAAGGAATTATTCAAAACGTGAATCAATTGACAACAATTTGATTTACGAGAACACATCTACCATTTGGAATTCAATTTTTGAGATTAGACATCAGAAGACATATGAATTGCTACAAAGTGAAGTAAGACAGAACTAGGAAAATAACATTCCCCATCACTAAAACATCAAAGCAATCAAAACTGAACGCTATGAAATTATACTGGCCAAGATCAAATTAAAAGAAGATGCAACAGATGAGAAAATTTATGCTGTACTACTACTTCTTTGTGAAGGTAAGAGACTACGAGTGTAGAACCCTCCATCATAATAGACGTTTTTGATACTAGTTACTTTTGCTGAACTTTTAAAAATCTTTATTATTTTATTATAAATAGGAATGCAGAGGATATAAAAACAAAAATATCAATGTAACTTTATTTTTAAGTGTGTACAGTAATCCACCCATCAAATAAAATTCACTTAATATCTACGTTTACCAAATACTGATTAGGCACGGGAGAAGACACGACATTTAGATAAGACATGATTGCTGCCCTCATGGGGTTGACAGGTATGCCCATACAATGGTCTTTACATTACTCAAGAGACGGATACGCTCATGAATTCACTTCACTAGTTGGTCCTTCTCCTTTCGCTACCTGCCAAGTGTTCAGTTGTTCAATCATATGATGGAAAGAATTGCAGAAATAAATTAGGCCAAACTCCTCATTTTAGAGATAAGGAACCAGAGGTCAAATGAGCTAAAGTAAATTGCTCCAGGCCCCTTTCAATTAATCAACTGATTAACATGCATTTATTAAGTGCTTACTTACTAACAAATGAGACAACATATATAAAGTGTTTTGCAACACTTAAAACACTACATAAATGCTAGCTAACTATACGGCAGGCACTGTGCTAAGTAGTAAGGATATGAATCCAAAAGCAAAACCATCCCTGCCCTCAAGAAAAACTTATTCTCCAGGGTTAGAAGCATGTAGGTATGAGTACTGTACATACAGGATATATACACTGTACAGAATGATTTTTAGAGCACGGGAGGGGTGGGGAAGGTGGGGAAGGTGGGAAGGGTGGGAGGGAGGCAGGGAGGTTTAAACTTCATTTAGAAGACTGCATTTCAGCTGAGTGTTGAAGGCAACTACAACTACTCATTGTTTTACTAGAATTCAAGTATCCATGTTTTTCTTGAATGTCATTTCCCAAGAAGACAAAGGGTTAGTCACACCTAGATTTCTGCAAATAGTCAAGATCTAAATGCAGTTTTTCCCCTCCTGGATCACTGCTTTGTCATGACAGAGGAGCTTGTGCAGCTCAATGAAACTATAAGCTAGCTGTGAAGGGTCACCCAAGATGGACAGGTCACAGTAGAGAATTCTGTAAGGCAAACCACTGTAGTATCTTTGCCAAGAAAACCCCACGGATAGTATTCTCCTTCTGGCACATTGCCTTGTTGTGGCAGAGGGGCTTACACATCTCAATGAAACTCTGATCTATGCTATGCACAGTTACCCATGATTTACAGGTCATACTGGAGATTTCTGACAAAAGGTGGTCTACTGGGGAAGGAAATGGCAAACCACTCCAGTATCTCTGCCAAGAAAACCCAATATTAAAACAGATGACATCAGAATATGAGCCCCTAAGGTCCGAAGATGTCCAATATGCTACTGGGGAAGAGTGAAGGCCAACTCCAAGTAACTCCAGTACTAAAGAAGCAGCTGAAAGAAAAAGAAAGAAGCTGAAAGAAAACTCGGCTACAGATGTGTCTGGCAATGAAAGAAAATTCCAATGCTATAAAGATCAACATTGCATAAGGAACCTGGAATGTAAGATCTATGAACCAAGGAAAGCTGAATGTGGTTGAACAGGAGATGCAAAAATTAAACATCCTAATTTGAGTGTCAGTGAACTTAAATGGACAGAAATGGGTGAATTTAGGTAATCATTACATATAGTATAGTAGGCAAGAACCATTTAGAAGAAACGGAGTAACCCTCAAAGCCAATAAAAGAGTGAGAAAAGTAGTACTGAGGTATCATCTCAAAAATGACAGAATGATTCTGTTCAAATCCAAGGCAAACATCTGACATCACAACAATACAAGTTAATGCTCCAACCACTGATACCAAAGAGAAAAAAGTTGTTCAGTTCTATGAAGACCTACAACAGCTAGAAATAATGCAAAAAAAAAAGTCATTTATCATAGAGGATTAGAATGCAAAAGTACGAAATCAGAAGATAATTGGAATAATAGGCAATGGAGTACAAAATGAAGCAGGGTTGAGATAATAGAGTTTTGTCAAGATAACTCACTGATCATAGCAAATACTTTCCCCCGCCAACAACCCAAAAGGCAATTCTATACACAAGGACATCGCTACATGGTCAATATTGAAATCAAAAACTGATTATTTACAGTCAAAGATGGAGAAACTCAATACAGTCAGTTAAAACAAGACTGGAGCTGACTGTGGCTCAGTTTGTGTGCTTCTTATCACAAAATTCAGACTTAAATTGGAGAAATTAGGGAAAACCATTAGACTGTAGAGGTATGACCTAAATAACATCCCTTATGAATATGAAGTAGAAGCGATGAATAGATTTAAAGAATCTGATCTGGTACATAGAGTGCCTGAAGAACTATGGACACAGGTTCACAATATTGTACAGGAGGCAGCAACAAAAAACATCTCAAAGAAAAAGAGGAAGAAAGCAAAATGCTATGCGATTAGGCTTTACAAATAGCTGAGGAAAGAAAGGGAAAGGAAAAAGGGAAATAAATAAATAAATGAATGAATGAATGAATAAATAAATAAATAAATAAATAAATAAATGAATGAATAAAAAAATATATATATATATAATTCAATGCAGAATTTCAGAGAATAGCAAAGAGAGGTAAGGTTTTCTTAAATGAGGAATGCAAAGAAATAGAAAAAAACAAAAGAATGGGAAAGAAATCTCTTCAAGAAAATTAGAGCTATCAAGGGAATATTTCATGCAAAAATAGGCATGATCAAGACCAAAATGGTAGGGATTTAGCAGAAGAGATTAAAAAGAGATGGCAAAAATACACAAAAGAACCACACAAGAAAGATCTTAACATCACCAAAAACCATGATGGTGCAGTTAGTGACTGAGAGCCAGATATCCCAAAGAATCGAGTCAAGTGGACCTTAGGAAGCATTGCTGACAATAAGGCCAGTGGAGGTGATGGAATTCCAACTGAACTATTTAAAATCCTGAAAGACGATGATGTTAAAGTGTTGCACTCAGTATGTCAGCAAATTTGGAAATCTCAACAATGGCCACTGGATTAGAAAAGATCCATTCACATCCCAATTCTAAAGAAGGGCAATGTTCAACTGACTGAACAACTGCTCTCATTTCACATGCCAACAAGATTATGCTTAAGATTCGGCAAGCTAGGCTTCAGTAATATGTGGATCGAGAATTACCATAAGAGCAGGCTGGTTTTTGAAGAGGCAGCAGAACTAGAGACCAAACTGGCACCATTTTCTGGCAAGGGAGTTCCAGAAAAACACCTACTTCTACTTCACTGACTACACTAAAGCCTTTGACTATGCGATGACAACAAAATGTGGCAAGTCCTCAAAGAGACCAGTACTAGATCCTCTTACTTGTCTCCTGAGGAACCTGTATGCGAGTCAAGAAGCAAGAGTTAGAACCAAACATGGAACAACTTATTGGTTTAAAAACTGGAAAAGGCATATGACAAGACTGTCTATTGTCACCCTAGTTATTTAACATATGCAGATATGTATATGTTAATAATATAATCATACATAATAAAAATAATATAACATAATTAATAATACACAGAGTACATCATGCAAAATGCCAGATTGGATAAATCAAAAGCCAGAATTAAGAATGTTGGGAGAAATATTAACAAACTCATATATGCAAATGATACCACTTTGATGGCAGAAAGTGAAGAAGTATTAAGAAGCCTCTAAATAAGCATGAAAGAGGAGAGTGTAAAAGCTGGCTTGAAGCTAAACATAAAAATTACTGATCTTGGCTATTGGTCCCATCACTTCCTGGCAAACAGAGGGAGAAGAAATGGAATTGTTGTCAGATTTTATATTCCTGGGCTCAAAGATCACTGCAGATGGCAACTCTAGCCATGAAATTTTAAAAATACTTGTTCCTTGAAAGGAAAGGTATGGCAAATCTAGACAGCCTACTAAAAAGCAGAAGCATCATCTTGCTGACAAAGTTAATTTTTCCAGTAGCAACATATGGCTGCAACAGTTGGATTGTAAGAAAAGCTGAGCAATACAGAAGAAATGTTTTTGAACTGTGGTGCTAGAGAAGACTTTTGAGAATCCCTTGGAGAGCAAGGAGATCAAATCAGTCAATACTTAAAGACATTAATTCAGGCTATTCACTGTAAGGTCAAATACTGCTTATGAAGGTTAAATATTTTGGCCACATAATGAGAAGGTGGGACTCATTCAAAAAGACCCTGATGCTGGGAAAGATTGAAAGCAAAAGGAGAAGGGGATGGCAGAGGAGGAGATGGACAAATAGTGTCATGGAAACAATGAATATGAAACTGGACAGACAATGAGAGATAGCAGAGGACAGAAGGGCCTGGTGTGTTACGGTTCATGGGGTCACAAAGAGCTGGACACAAATGAATGACTGGATAACAATAAAAAATGCAGTTCTACCTTCTTCTACATTTTTCTTTCAAATGACCTTTGAAGAAAGGCAATATGGTCCAGGAATCGGGTGACCTGTGTTCTGGCTTTTCCAAATATTAGCCCTGTTCACTGAACGAGCCCCTTAACAGCTCCAGCCTCAGTTTGATAATCCACGAAATAAGACTTGGGTATCTCCAAGGTCTTTCTAGTTCTAAGATCCTGTAATTCTTTTAAAGGAAAAAAAGAAAAAGGTTTTATCTTTCTCTCTCAAATGGTGAACCTCTCAGTTAACTTGTTTGACTGTCAAATGAAAAAAGGCATTTTCTTCCCAGTAAAATATAAATATTTATGGAGAGCATTACTCCATCTCCCTTGAAATGTTAAACAGGGTCTTTTCTTCATGTTCTGTTTTTTATTGATTCAGTTCTATGATACATAATAATTCAAAAGCTATAAAAGGTAACTATGAAACACAAGCCACAGGGTCATGAATCAAATAAGTATGGATGAAAATATATTCATTAAATCTCTTTGTAATATATCCCCCGTCACAGGAAAAGGGGTAAAAAAAAAAAAAGAAAGAAAGAAAGAAATTCAATGGCAAAACAAGCCCATCCTCACAATATGGAGATTGCTTCTTCCAGTGATTGAAATCTGTATAGGAAATGCTTTCATTTAATATCATAAACCCTTCAGGCTCAGTGTCAAGTGTTCCAAGTACTCAGGGCCCTAAGCAGAATCTCCCAACACTGATTACAACTCTCCTCAAATCCTTTAGCAAGCCAGAAATACACAAATTTTATGACTTATTTGTCATGCTTCCATTCTATGTGGATAAGAGCGATAGTGTGATGTACTGGAAAGAAAGAGCCTTTGGTGTTTAAAAGTTCAAGACTAATTTCTGACTCTTAATAGCAGTATAAATGTGGGTAAGGCCCCGAATTCCTCTTACAAATCAGGTTCCTTAGCAGGAAAAAATTGAAATAATAACTATACATGTAACACAACACATTATAGTGGGGAGGTGTGTGTGTGTGTGTGTGTGTGTGTGTGTGTGTGTGTGTGTATAAAATCAGGAGATCTAGGTTGAATCCTAGCTTTAATCATGTATGATCATAAACAGATCGTTTAACCTTAGCCTTACTACCCAAGTCATATATTTGTTGGAAAAAAAATCTTTACTTTGTTAACATTAAAGTACGATATATATATAAATGATAATGTGACTTAGTGAACAGACAATGGGCCCGGAAGTTAGGAAAGCCTGGGATCAAGGCCTAGCTTTGATATAGTAGCTGTATGATCCAGGGCTAGTCACCCAATCTCTCAGGGTCCCAGGCAACTCTCTGAGATAACAGACTACAGAAGAGTAATTTGTAACAATTAGTAGAAGAAATTTCTTCATCTGAAAGCTCTCTATATCAATGAAATTACAAGTTGAATCCCTGTCCCTACATCTAACCCACTAACAATCAATCAATCAATCAATCTTTATTAAGAGTCTACTATGTGTCTGACACACTGAGAAGAGCTGCAATTAATAGCTTGATCATCCATTTAAATGTATACGCACCTACCTACTCTTTGATCAAAACTCCTCTGGATGAAGAGCACACCGCACCACCTCTTACTTTAATGTTATAGGGGACCGTGGTACCCAGTTGTGACTGTGATGTCATAAATTATTAATGATGGTTTTGTAAACCCACTAGTTTTGGATATATGAGGGAATTAAAGTGACAGAAACTAAAGTCGACCAGAAAGATGGTTAAGCATAAGGGAAGGTTTTATTTTTAATTTAACAGGCTAATGTAACCGTAGAGGCTTTTGTTCTCAGACTCATTAGGTTATGTGCTCATTCCATCTTGGGATCTACTTGATCTAAGCCTATTTAGTCTGTGTGATCACCAATCTATCAACACATACTTACTAAATGATCAGCGGTTCTTAACCTTTTTGTTGTTTGTTGTTAGTCATTCAGTCCTGTCCAATTCTTGCTGACCCTGTGTAATGGCAATGGGAATTTGAAGAACTTCTCTGCCCCCTGATAGGGCAAATGTATCACATGGAGCCTGTGGTGGGAAGAGTTTGCTGAAGGGTGGAGCAGAGCCCATAAGAAGCTGAGAGTCAGTGCAGTTAAAGATAGAGAGTGGAGAGAACATACCCAGGCAGACAATTAGGCTTGTGGGTAAATGTTTGTTTGTAGAAAGGCTAAAGGATGGTGTGGCTCTCTGCTACATTGTGGTGTATTAACTTCTATGTTACTATGATGGATTCGGTCTCCTGGTATTAGGATTTGGTTTTCTGGTATCTAAATAAATGTTTTGCTTCTGTCTTCTATATGGAGAGTCTGTTATGTTTTGAGATTAAGTACTATTCCCCTTATATTCACAGTTGCTGTTGGGGCTGTGCATATTGCATTGGCACTACACCCCGTGAATCAGCATGCTGATATTGTCTACAAGGTCTCCTTGGCAAAGATACTGGAGAAGTTTACCATTTCTTTCTCCAGCTTAGTTTACACATGAGGAAACTGAGGCAAACAGGGTTAAGCGACTTGCCTAGGGTAAGTTAGTGTCTGAGGCTAGATTTGAACTCAGATCTTCCTGACTGCGGGCTAAGCTCTCTGTCCACTGGTCACGTAGTTGCGTCTTTTAACCTCTTACAGTCTCAGATTTCTAAACTGAAAAATGAGGATAAGTATATCTGTACTATTTACTTCACAGGGTTGCAATGAGGAAGGTACTTTATAAAACTGAAAGCATTACATAAATATAAGTTACTATTATTGTTCTCTAAATTCACAACCCTTCTCAAACATTCTAGAAATAAAGAGCAGAATTTGCATTGCCTTAATCGCCCTTCCATAGAACTCTACAATTTATCATGTCTTTTCCTTCAAAACTCTTACGAGGTGGGGGTTGGAAGTATCATTCCCTTTTGACAGATGAGGAACCAGGAAGCTCAGCAAATGACCTTCCCCCAGAAACACAAACAGTAGATGGCAGAACCAGGACTTGAACCGAGGGTTTCAGGGGCCAAAGCTGAGTGTGATTTTTCTCTACATCATGCATTACATGGACTAGGACACAGCTCTATATGCACATGGGAAGGACTGAATTTTATTTTATTTTGATTTTTAAAATCTTAAAAAGACTCAGATATTGGTAGTTTGCCTCTTGAGTTTTGTTTTCCTCTAAATCAGCGCAGAAAAGACAAATTCAGATGTAGCTGAAGTTCTTTCTTGTAACAGGAAATGTTCTCCAAATACCATTAATGATAATGATGCAATTCACACTGATGCGGTGTTTTAGAGCTTATAAAGCATTTTTCTTTACATTACATACGTGAAGTATGTAACAATAATGGCAAGAGGTGACATTTATATTGCTCCTTAAAAAAATTCTTGCCGTAACAGCCCTGTGAGGCAGGATGGTGTATTGAAAAGAGTACCAGATTCGAAGTCAGAAAGCTCACGGGCTTTGAGGCCAGCTCCGTTCCTTATCACCCGTGTGATCGCAGATAATGCACTTAACCAGTTTGGTTCTCATTTTCCTCATGTGTAAAGTAAAATGTGTTGCAGTACAGTATTTCTATGGCACCGAGAATTCGAGGACCTGAGTTTTATGATCCTAACTAGGTAATGCAAATAGGATTATTCCCATTTCACTAATGAGGAAAGTAGGACTCAGAAAAATTAAGTCCTTTTTCCCACAGTAACAGAGCTTAAAAGAGTCTCTGCCAGGACTTAAGCTCAGATCTACCAACTTTAAGTAGTGTTTGTAGCAGCAAGGGACCCTGAAGGAAAGAGAGAAGGCAGCATGTTCCAAGCAGGTAAAATCACCACCACCATCACCTTGATAACCATTTTTGCTCAACCCTGACAAAGACAGCCCCCACAACCACCAGCCATGCTTCTAGCCCAGCTCCTGTAGCCACCAATAAGGGTAAAAATCACCGTTAAGAAGAAGCCCAACTTCCTGATCACCAATTACAACTGCTGACCAACTGTCACCAAGAGCCAGACCCCCAAGAGTGCAATCACCAGAGACCAAAGGAGCCAGTTATTACTGCTACTATACAGCAAACCAGTCTACCTGAAGAAGTAGGTCACCCTGAGGGAGAGACAAGACATAGCAGGTGCCAGAAAAGTCAAACCACCACCATCACTACTCTCACCACCACCTCTCCTCAGACTCTGATGGATACATCATAGGACCCCTAACACAAAAACCTTAGGAAGAGCAGTGCTTCCAAGCCCAGTGTCCACAGTCATCAGAAAGCCACTTCTGATCACAGACACATCATATGTGTGACGACCAACCTTGATAAACTGGACTCTTCTCAGCAATACACAGCTATAAGGCAACTCTACAAGTCTCAGGATGGAAGGAGATGTCTACATTCAGAGAAAGATGTAGAAAGAACAGAGTTTAAATGGAGACTGAAGCAACCTACATGCTATCGCTCTTTTCGATGTTTGATTTTGTTTCCTTTTTTCCCATTGTTCACTCCATTGGTTACAACCCTTCTATACAACCAGACTAATGTCCAACGTGAAAGTATCTGCAGATTCTATACTTGACTGCATGCTGCCATGGGAAGAGGAGAAAACTTGAAACTCAAGGGACTCTGGAACTGAATCTTGTAAACTAAAAGTAAATAAACAAATCAATTTAAAAAAATTTTTTTAAAAAAACCACCTCTGTGGAGATGTAGTCTTAGCAAAAAGTTCTTGTCACTCAAATGATTTGACGTCAGAAACTAATATGATGTTACACGTGGAAATGAGAGTAAATGAGAGGCATTACCATTTGTTTTGCTGATATACCCTAAGGACCATGGGATCTTTCTATATGACTTGCAGCTGAAACATTCCCTATGTGCTGTCTTCCTCAACAGAATGTGAGTGCCATACTTTACTCAACACTAGGCTCCCCAACAAGTAGCACTGAGCTTTGCATATAAGAAGCACTTAATAAATGCTTCATTCATTACAGGCCACCACTATTATACTCATTTTACTAATGAGGATACTAGAACTCTAAAATGTTCAGTGACTCGAACATGGCTATCAAGTGGCTATGAACCCATATCTGAAGGCTCTACACTTAGCACTTAAAAAAAAATTATATTCTTTATTTTTCACATCACTGTCAATTCCATATGATTCCTCACCACCCTCAAGAGCTCTCCCTTATATACAAAAATATACAATTAATCAAGCAAAAGAAAACAACACATTGGCCACGTCTGAAAACTTCACACACCTACTGTTTCAACCTCTTTACTGATGGGGGAAAAATATCTTTCCCAGTTAGAGCTCCTAAGTCACACATGGTCACTACATTCGCCAACTGCAGTTCTGAGATTTTCAGTGTTGCCTTCCCGTGCTTTATTTTGGTGACATTATAAACTACACTCCTGGATCTACAAGTGTCCCTAAGTTTCCCTGAATTCTTAATATTGGTCATTTCTTGGTCTGAAAAAGTACTGCATTAATGCCTACACCATGATTTCCTCTGCTATTCTGCAATTTAGGATCAACCACTTTCAGTTCTTTGTTTCTACAAAATATTCTAGCATCCTTTTCACTATATCATGTACTTAAATAGCTTGCTTTATTCTATAAAATATCTGCTTTGAGGATGCTATTAAAAATCCTTCTAAAGAAAAAGCATTTAAACAATTTGAAACAGGACCATAACTCTCGTCCCCTAATAATTTAAAATGACGGTAAAAGATGTAGGTTTGGAAAACATATATTCACAGACATAAAGCCTGCTAAAGCTGTTAAAAGAAGTGGACAAAATAAACTGGGGTGGCATTTTTTTTTTAATATATGATTCAGATGCCTTGTATCAACAGAATCAATCCTAAAATGTTTACCTATTATCTATGTCCAGCACCGCGGAAGACAACATAGAGGAGAAAAGGAAAAATATTACAAAATACCTGGTTCTAAAGTGTTAGGATCTAGATAGAGCACAAGATAAGAACTAAAAGATATGAAACTAATGGGTTACAACCACGCCAATCACAGGGACTGAAAAGAACAAAGTTATTATGAACACATAGCATCTTGGTATAATGGTACTTGTGCTGGATTTAATACGAGCTGGCCTGGTTTCCAGTTATGACTTTACCACTTACTAGCTGTGTTATGAGCAGTGGTACGAAAACTCTCTGAGCCTCAGTTTCCTTGCATTTAAAAAGGACCATGACTGACTACGCGGCACCCTTCTCCCATTGGTAAGTTTCTCTTAGAACCTCCATTTTGAGGACTGGCTCAGACAAGCCAGTCTGCATTCTTTCTCCATCTCTGCTTGGGACTTTCTGGACTTTGTCACCATTCTCTCCTCCTCCCTATCCCACTTTCAAGCTTACTTTTATATGCAGTCTTACCTCATTAGAATGTAAGCTCCCCAAGGGTAGGAAACATCTTTTTTGGCTGTATTTGTATCCATAGCACTTAGTATAGCCTCTAGCACATAGTAAGTATTTAGTAAATTGTTGACTGATTGACATGGTTCTTTGCAAACCATAATTGCTTAATGAATATTTCTGAA
>CM053589.1:94414403-94454784 GCA_028646515.1 Pseudochirops corinnae
GAGAGATGAATGGGGTTAATTATCTCATACAGAAGAGGCAAGGGATAACTGTTACAATGGAGGGGAAGAACAAGATGGCAAGAGGGAATGGGGCAACCTTACTCTCATTGAAATTGGGATAGGGAAGGAATGACATACACTCTAAATTGGGTATTTTGCCCTACAGGAGAATATGGGGGAAGGGAATGAGAGGGTGGATGATGGAGGGGAAGACAAGTTGAGGGGGAAGGGTTGTTAAAAGCACACACTTTTATAAAGTGACAGGGACAAAGTAGAGAACAGAACAAGTGGGAAGAGGGATAGGATGGAGGGAAATAAAGTCAGTCTTTTACAATATGCCCATTGTGGAGATGTTTTGCGTTAACTACACATAACACACATAATATGGCCTGTATTGAATTGCTTGTCTTCCCAGTGAGGGTGGGTGATGAGGGAGGAAGGAAAAGATTCTAGAATTTAAAGTTTTAAAATCAAATGTTTTTAAAAATGCATTTATTATTATTATTATTATTATTTATATGCAACTAGGAAATAAGATATACAGGCACTGCGGTAGGGAGATCCATCTTGCCCTACAAGAAAGTCAGAGGGGTGATGGGGGAAGGAGACAGGAAAGAGCAGATTGGGGGAGGAGGTATACAGTGGGATCACTGTTTTGGGGTGATGGGTAGGGGAAAGTTGGGGAGAAAATTTGTAACTCAAAATCTTGTTAAAATGAATGATGTAAACTAAAAATAAACAAAAGTTAATTTAAAAAAATTTTTTTTAAAAGATCAGCTCTATGAAGATCAAAAAAAAAAATCACCACCCTTGTTCCCAATAATGGCCAGTTGAACATTATTGAGGTTAATTATAAGGTTCTAGTTGCTAGATTTGGTTGTAAAGTCATGTCACTGCTGATATTCCTGGAGTCCATTTTGAGGTTGTGAGAGTCCCTAACGAATGTCTTCTGGCCTTGTCTGAAGACAAGCAAGAAAGACCAAAATCACTAGTAAATGAGGCTACTGTCACAGTAAAAATATTTTCATGTAACAAATGTGTACGACTTTTTTTTCCCTACTATTATAAAAATGGTTCTTGAGAGTTGGGATATCTTTTTTTTTTTAATTATCCCTATATTGCTAACTTTGTGAACAAAATTATTTTGATAGTTGGTAGTAGCTAAATAATGTATACCAATCAACAAGCATTTATTAAACACCTACTTTGTGCTGGGTGCTTAAAATAAAAATACCGAATTGAGACAGTTTTTGTCTCAAATCAAAAAATCAAACATTTTCCCCCCACATTAGATTAATTCATAATTTAAGTAGATATCCCAACCAGTGACCCAGCCAATCATTTGAACTGGACATACTAATCTGCTTTCAGTCACAGGTACTGGGGAGGAATACTTTGAATTGAGTTAGAATATTCATTGAGTTATTTTGAATGAAAAGATCTTTTTATGTTAATTTCAGACCAAGATGGCAGCTCAAACTGCAATTCTTTAAGACCAAAATTATTAATCTATTTCTTTATAGACATGCTATATTAACTAATTTGCCAAAATAAGTTATGAACTTGCCTGTGTATGTATGATCTTAACATTTTTACATATGTTCTTACCTGCCAGGCACTTCTATTATAATGTAGCTGAGATGAATTTGTCCCAATTTTGTCAAATGTTTCAATATTTTGACTTTCTAATATGAAATATTAACCATAAAAAACAGAAAATTTCTTCCATAATTCATGCATGCTAAGAATCATTTTAATACTATTGGGTATCACCCTTCCTAATAAGAATATTACTTTTCAGATTACATATGTCATTTCAAATCCATTTCCAAATTGGTATTTCAAACTATACAAGATGTTCCAGAATCACTAGCTTGTAAACTGGTTGTACTGTGTGCAGAGACAAAACCACAGTGGGTTCATGAGCAGTTTTAAAACTACAATAGTTTCTACTCTTAGCCCAGAATTACAGAGTGAATTATTAGCAAAGGAGAAAGAAAATTACAGTCCTCCCCTTGTTACCAAGACTAAATAATTGCAGCATGAGGCTTAAATATAGCAATGACTATCAATTAACATCACTGTACATTTTACTAGTTTCTTTGTGAGTCCAGGATACTGAAATGATTACAGAATTCTGATTTATACATCAAGGTCATGGCAAATGAGACTGTTCACGTTCCATGTTGACAGTCTTTGTTGTCATTCTCCCCTGTTTTATGACTCCTTCTAGTGCAAACTATAGTAATAGCATGATTGGAATTTTAATGGAGGAATAAAATGCCACCACTCAATGCCTGGAATCTCTACATACCCCAAGACATAGGAAATATAATAATATAAGTTCTACCAAGGAAAGATAGGGAAATGAACACGTGAAGAAAATCATTACCTAGCTAGGAACCAAGTTATTCTGGAAGATAACAAGGTACCTTGCAACAAACCTTAGGGAAATTAAGAAAGCTCAGAAAATGAAAATATTAGGCATTGTTAATATAATGGCATAATAACCAATCTTCCAAATTCAATTAAATAGAGCTAATTTTGGTGCATCTGTGAGACAAACCCTCAACATAGACATAGGACGAATTTTTCTCCTTTTAGATATCTGTCTTAAACAGCAACTCAAATGCAATGATATTAAAGGTAGGTATATCAGACCTACAAACACTCTCCATTTAAATCAACTGAGATTTCTGAGCTACAATCCTACTCTACAAGAAGAAAGTAGTTTAAAAAAAAAAAGGTCTTATTTTTAACCTTCATATGTAAATATATATTTCCAGAGAGGCAAGGTCCCTCAACTTTCCTATTTTTGAAAGCTGCCATAGAATTTAATTGTTTGGATTGCATTCCTCACACCTTCATTCATAAGTTCTCCCTCCTTGTAGAGTTCCCCATCACCTGTCAACAGAGCTTTAATGCTTCTAGTTTCCCCTATCCCTAGCCCACTATCCACACTGATGCCAAATGGATATCACTAAAGTATAAGTTTGACCACATCACTCTGCCACTCAATAACAACCTTCAGTGTGTCCTCCTTGATTCAATGATAAATACAAACTCTTCTGCTTGGCATGCAAAGCCCTTCAACCATGTGGCGCCAGCCTACCTTTCCAGGCTTATTGCACGTTATCCTCCCCTTTCACATAATCTTCCTGCAAACCAAACAGGCCAACCTGCTATTCCCTGAACAAATTTCATCTCTGTCTATGTGTTTTTACACAGACTACTCCCCCTACCAGGAAAACATTCTTGTCTCATCTCACTGCTGCCTTTTAGAATCCCTAGCTTTCTTGTAAGGCTCAGCTCAGGAGCAACTTTCTACACAGGGCTTTTCTTATACCCCTGAACTACTAGTATTCCCTCCAAAATTAACTTGCATGTCCTTTATATGTAGGAGAGACAGGGAAAAAAACTCACATGTGCAAAAATGTTTATAGCAGCTCTTTTTATGGTGGCAAAGAATTGGAAATTGAGGGGATGCCCATCAATTGGGGAATGGCTGAACAAGTTGTCATATATGAATGTAATGGAATATTTTTGTTCCATAAGAAATTATGAGTAGGCAGATTTCAGAAAAACCTGGAAAGAATTACATGAACTGATGCTGAGTGAAATGAACAGAACCAGGAGAACATTGTACATAGTAACAGCAACACTGTATGATGAACAAATTTGACAGACTTAACTCTTCTCAGCAATACAAGGATCCAAGACAATTCCTAAAGATTCATGATGGAAAATGCCATCCACATCCAGAGAAAGAACCATGGAGTCTGACTGCAGAGCGAAGCATGTTCTCTCTCTCTCTCTCTCTCTCTCTCTCTCTCATAGATTTTCCCTTTTGTTCTGATTCCTCTTTTACAACATGACTAATGTGGAAATATGTTTAATATGATTGTACATGCATAGTCTATATCAGATTGCTTGCTGTCTTGAGGAGAAGTGGGAAAGAAGAGAGGGAGGGAGAAAATCTGGAACTCACAATCTTATAAAAATGAATATTGAAAACTATCTTTACATGTAACTGGAAAAAAAAACCCAAGATACTATTAGGTGAGAAAGAAAAAAAAACAATCCCTGCTGTAAGGCAATTCCAAGAGGAGAGGACAATTCCTAGAACTGCTTGCTTTATGACTGTGTTATCTTCACTTTAGGAAGCAAGGTAAACTGCCTGAATCCTTACTATAATTGTGCTTCTAATATGAAAAGTCCTCCTGAGCACTGTGGTTGCTCCACACTGTATCCTGACACTGATGCCTGAGGACTCTCTCCAGGATCTGATTCTTTTAAAGGCAAAAGTTGTTACAAGGCTTACCCAAATTTGGTCTCCCTGGAGATAAATCCTGATTTGTTTAAGTATGAGAAGCCAGAAAACTAGGTCATAAGATTGAGTAACAGTCTAAAAGCGCGCGCGTGTGTGTGTGTGTGTGTGTGTGTGTGTGTGTATATATATATATATATATATATATACACACACATACACACACACATATCTATATCTATATATATATATATATATATTTGCCCATTTTAACCTTAGCACTCAGACCAGTCCAGTTAACAAGATTCAATCAATTACATTTGTTGTAAGCTTTCTTCGATCATCTTCTGTTCCTTCATTTTCCAATCTATGAATATGCAAATTGCTACAGCATTCCATATCCCATGTGTACAGACGGTGATATGATGTCTGGACAGCAAAAAATAAAATTAAAAAATCCAAAATAAAGAATATTTTATAATCGCAAACAAATTTCAGTGTCTAATACTTCAAGATGTGGCTCATCTCTTTAAAAAGCATCACTTTACTTTTTTTCTGGGAAATGGATCTGACTTCAATGCAGTTTTTGGTCCTGTCTTTAAGTCTGCCTTTTTTCTACCTTTCCACTCCCCTCTAACCTCAATCATATATAGACTTACTTATGACACCACGATCTTATGAAGTTAAATTCTCTTGGTCACAGAATAGTAAGGACAATAGTTGGAATTCCAATACTTCTATATTTTTAAGACAACTTGACAAAGGTGGTTCATTTCTCCCTTTCCCACTCTTCCAAATACTCCTTTATTTCTTCACCTTAACCTCAAAATCTAAGGAAGTTTTTTGCCTTCAGGAATCTCAATGAAATATTGAAGTTGTAAGATGATTGAGTGTATATCTCTTGACACGGCTAAATATATAACTGGACAAAATGGAATTTTGTCCAATAGTCAAGCTATATAGAACAGATATTTCAGTAAGTGGGTAGAAGATACTTGCAGTAGTTAGTCTGAGAGAAATAATAAACCTTTATTTTCGTTTCTTAATTACCATTTTTTAAATTGAGGATAGCAGGACAATGAAGGTGGTCTTAATATCTGAAAGATGGCTCCTTAGTGGTATAACAGGTGTATTATGCTTCATCTTTCCATACTGAGACTCCATATCATTATCATAAAGGGACACAATTACTATACATTTGAAGTAAAGTTTTGAAGTTAAAGTCAATCTCCAGGAATAATGTCCACAGCCTGTTATTCCAACATCCCAGCTGTTTAGCAACACAGCATGAAGCTTTAAAATGACTAATGGGGCAGTCAAATCCATATATCTGTTCCTAAGACAGCCACATTCGTATATTTCTCTCTAGGATCAAAGGACAATTATTTAATGAACATGACATGTATAAAAGGGGGAAAGATGAAATGTTAGCTCAAGCACCTAGAAAATGTCAAGGGAAAATATCTGCTTTTGATTGGTTGTTGATTTTGCAAATGTCAGGGAACTGAGCATGTTTATAAGCAAATGAGGAGGAATAACTAAAGAGGAAGAGACTGAAGAATTATGAGAGGAGACATCTGATGAGGCAAGGTCAAAGGGGAAGTAGAATTGAGTGCAGCATCGGCACCGGTGGAAGGGTTTGCCTCAGCAAGGAATAAAGACAGCTGTGGGAGAAGAGGGGAGAAGAAGATGCCTGAAGGAAATGAGAAATTTTTCTTCCCTTTTTGGAGGGAGGAAGGAAGGACAATTGGGGTTAAGTGACTTGCCTGAGGTCACATGGCTTGTGAATGTTAAGTATCTGAAGCTGCATTTGAACTCAGATCCTCCTGACTTCAGGACTGGTGTTCTATTCACCATGCCACTAGCCGCCCCGGAAATGAGAAATTTAAAGATATGTATGAATGGGGCTAAGGAAACTCGGACAGGAAGAAAAGCTGAGGTTTGAGAAGAAAGGAAATATTCCCTGTGAGGAACATACAGGGGGAGCTGTGTGGCATGAATAGGATGACTATTCATCAACAGTGAAAACCCAGCTGAGGTTATAGAAATACTTGGGTATAATAATACATACTCTTCTCTTTGATTTGTATACCACATATATAAATGACAGAGGCTGGATTTTTTTTCTTTGACCTGTTTATCTATTAAGTATTTAAATATAAGAATGTTTTCTTTTGGGAACAGCTAGGTGGTGCAGTAGAGAAAGCGCTGGGCCTGAATCCAAGAAGACTCCTCTTCTCCCTCAGTGCAAATCTGGCCTCAGATACCTAGTGGCTGCGTGGCCATGGGTAAGTCACTTAACTGTTTGCTTCAGTTTCCTCCTGTGAAAGATGAGTTAGAAAAGGAAATGGCAACACCACTCCAGTATCTTTATCAAGAAAATCTCAAATGAGGTCACAAAGAGTCAGATGTGACTGAACAGCAACACTTTTTTCTTTAAAAAGAAAATTACATCTGAGAAAATCTGAATAGAGAAGATAAATTATAAGCAGTGATTATTCAAACTCAATTCAATAAATGTATTAAAAGCCCACGATGTGCCAAGAAACACTGTACTAGACCCTAAGAAAAGGGATAAAAACAAAAACAATCCCTGTATCTTAAAAAGCATGTATTCTATGGGGAAAGGGGTAGAACACAACATATACTCGGATAATATAAAGCTATACAAAGGCATATGCAGTAAATTTAAGAGGGAGCAAGCACTAAAAACTAAAGGGATCTAGAAAGGCAGCTAAGCTGTGCTTTGAAGGAAATGACAGATTTGTAAGGGTGACGTGGGAGTGCCTCCCAGACATACACAGAGCAAAACTTACAGGTCAGTTTGACTGGCATACAGAGTATGTAGGGGAGTAAAATGAGAGAAAACTGGAAAAGTGGGTGAGAGTCATATTGTGGAGTACTTAAATTGTCAGAATGCCTATTTCTGTATTTTATCCTAAAAGCAACAGGGAGGCAGTGAAGATTTTTTTCAACAGGATAGTAACACAGTGAGAACAGTATTTTAGAAACATCAGTTTGTCAGCCATGGGGCAGAAGGACAGCAGAGGGGACAGATGAAAAGCAGGAAGCCCAATTAAGAGATTATTGCAACAGTCTAGGCAACAGGATGTCAGGGTGTAAACTAGCATCATGGTTGTGTGAATGGAGAGGAGACAGGTATGAAAAATATTGCAGAAGGAGAGTCAACAAGAGTTGGCAGCTGATGGCATACATATGGAGAATGAGAGAAGGAAAAGCTGAGTTTAAAAGGGACTCTAGAGTTGGCAAAGAGCTTTCAATATATTAGATTATTAAACCTAACAAAAGTGATTCTCTTAATGAAAACCTCTAATGAATTTAAATAATTCCCTAGAGATCACTAGCATTTAAACTAGGTACTTGGAGAACATAGCCACTTGGAATTAAGTGATTAGAAGACATTTTCAATTAAATATCAGTCATTAAAAAGCATTTATTAAGGGTAAATAATATTTTCTGAAGTTATAACTTAGGACAATGCTATAATATGATTTCATGGATTTCATGACTTCTAAGGTCCCCTCCAGTTCAGCATCTGGGATCATATGAGCCTATGTACACATCTACCTGTGCAAGTTTAAAATAGTCATTTCTGCTGTAACACAACATATGAGTCCTCAAAAAAAGCACCCTGCCAGGCAAAATTGAGCAATTAAACACAACAGGTTTTATGAGGAAAATAAGGCTGGGAACACAGTGTTCAAAATGGTACATTTAATGGCATATTAAAAAGAGAGAGAGAACCTAATTTTAAAAATAAAGGCAGCACTGTTTTATACATGTTAAATGGTTAAGAAATCTTTACTGTTGTTGTTTGTCCTACGTTCTTGAAGGTAGGTGATGCTATGACTTGAAAGTGAATTGGATTTAAGTGAGGAAGGGCTATGCAAAGTCACCAGCCTCACTCTCTCCTCTGGAGTCATCTGGGCTCAGTGACTCCACCGAGGATCAGGACAACTGGAGATGGCCCCAGAGGCAGGGGAAGACCTGGGCCTTTTTAAGTTAACTTCTTTCCCAGGTCTCAGTTTGATGGAGGCAACAATCAATTCAGTGATTAAGGCTAGGTAAGAAATGAGCCGATGGCCTCTTTTACCTAGTTTTTAAAAAAATCAATCTGGGAGAGGAAAACCTTGGGTTTTTTTTTTTTGCCAAAACAGAAACAATGGCTATTTATGCTCACTCTGAGTTATCAGGACCCAAACAACGACCAAGTGAGGCTTGAGCTGGGACCTATTGTTGGCCAATGAGTGAGAGCCAAAGTGATTTGGGTTTAAGGCCTGGTCCTTAAGAGAGAAATCTAGCCAGTAAGCCCCAAGAAATCTATAAATAGTGGCAGTAGTCTTGACATGTTGCTGGCTTCAAGCAACAGCTTAGCCTGGGACAGATTCCAAGGGCCTACAGTAGCAAGGTGGGTAGGCTGGAGGTCAAGGCTGAAGGGTATGGAACAGCCCTCCGCTCCCTATGGCTACTATTGCCAGAAGATAGACAAAAAATATGGCACTTTACCTTCACAAAGATATGGAAGTTCGCTTGTGTAAGTATATACTGGTATATATTGGAAGAGTTATAGCTGGTCAGTAAATATGAACAGAAGAAATAGCGCATGAGCAAACTCAAAATTCATACTATGCTCAAAATGTTCCCTAATTTATCAACTGCTTTGGAAGAAGTTTGTGTTTTTTAAGCAGGTATTATGTTCCAAACTAACTTGGAACACAGCCATGAAAACACAGCTTAAGTAAGGAGTATCTATGAGGTTCATGATACCAAGTTAAGACAGGATGGGTTAGGGTTTTTGGTTTTGTTTTTGGAGGCAAGATGGGTTAAGTGACTTGTCCAGGCTCACAGAGCCTAGTAAGCATCTGAGGTCATATTTGAATTCAGGGTCCTCCAGACTCCAGGGTGGGTTTCTCTACCCACTGCACCATCTAGCTGCCCAAGGACAGATTAATCGTATCACACCAAGTAACAGAAAGGCCCTAGGTTCTTTGAAGAGCTACAGTAAATCAGATCAACCAAATCCTCCTATTGCCAGTTTTGCTTAAAAGTTGATTTCCCTTTGTTATTGTTTTAAAGTTTAAGAAGAATAAGAAACATTTTTTAACCTAATCTTTCGACCAATGACTTCACAGTGTGGAAAACTCCCAGTGTGAATGTTTCCTAGTAAATTGACTGACTAATAAGTAGGTGTTGTGCACTCAACATCTCCTGAGTATTGTGCTTTGTACTATGGTGGGAATAAGAGATTCCTATAATATGCAAGTCCTATCCCGAAGTTTACAATTGATTTCATCGGGAAAGATAAACAATGAAATAATTAGACAATGAAGTGCTAAATAGTGTGGTACTTACAGTTGATGACACAAGAGTTAAGAGATGGAAGAGATCATGAACTTACTAGGCTCCTCCATAATAGCAAAGTCAGGCTGTGCTTGCAGGTAAAGGAAGGTGGTCAGAATTCATCATCCCCTAATCTCAATAACAACTTACCTTCCTATTGCACCTACAAGGTCTGCAGGACACGTTAAATTTCCTCACACATGAGATGCTGTCATCTTTGTCCAACTTCTACTAACTAGATAAAGATCAAAGTATTGGAAAACCAATGCATGGCTAATATAAAAATGTTTCAAGGCTAAGAGTTACCTATGCTAGGCCGGCATTAGGTTTCCACTAATATGATATAACACTGTGATTCTCGGGCTTCTCTGTATCAGTCAAAGATATGTCAGTGATGTGGATTAGTTAAATCTCCACAGTATATTCATTTAGTCAATTCATATGGATTTGGGGTAACCCAAACAGACTTACCAACTGACTCACACAGAGTGTAGGGTGCATTCATCATCCTGATTAGCACCGTCAGCAAGAATTGGAAAGCCATGGCAGCAGATCAGGCAGAAGGTGCGATGCATACAGCATAACACAATGTAGTATCAATGGATATAATGCGCTGCACCAGGTAGGTGATGCTTTCTAAACCCACAGACTGCAAACTGTCCCCTTTCTCTGTTAAGATGTCATCTTTGTTATAATGTCATCATTATATATTATGTGGGCAAAGAACGTTGCTTGTAAAAATGCTCTCTGATGCACTGGAATAGTGGGAGGAAGGACAAAGGCTAAAGGGGACAACTAATCAATAAAGGGCCGATTAAAACAATAAGAGTTTTGCTATGTGTTGTTGGTGGTTTTTTGTGAGGTAATATTTGTAAAGGACCTAGCACTGTAACTAGTATACAGTAAGTGCTATATAAATGCTTTCTCCCTTCCCCTAAAAAGTTCAGATGACTATCTTGCCTCATATCCTCTACATTGCAGCCAAACTGGCCTATTTGGTGTCACCTGTACATGGCATCCCATCTCTCCCAAGCTGGCCTTTGCTCTGTCTGTCCCCCATGCCTCAAGTGTTCTCTCTCCTAACCTTCTACTTCTAAGAATGCCTAGCCACCTTTCTCTTACAAGAGGCTTTTCCCACAGGTGTTACTCCTTTTTATGTTGCCCTGGATGAAATGACTTGGTAATTATTTCATACAGATTTTGTATTCACTTTTTTGTGTATATGGCATTTTCCTTAGTATAACTTAAGGTCTTTAAGAGTAGGAGTAGTTTGAATTTTTGTCTTTATACCCTCAGTGCTTAATAAATGCTTAAAGAATCAAATTAATGTTTTTTCTTTCTCTGTCTTTACTTTCGTACCATTTCTCCTACTCTCCTCCAACGTGTCTTTTTGTCTCTAAGAAATAAAATAATTTGCCCATGATCACACAGCATCACTTGTATAATTCTCCAATTAAGAGGATACTTTGTTTAAAAAAAAAAAGAGGCAAATGGAGATATTGTATAATGATTGTGGTGTTGGAGCGGGGAGACATTAATTTAAAAAAAACAAATTTGTTTTAATTTAAGGAAATATAGTCCTTGCCTCTCAGGAGGCTATGATTAAATTCCTTTGGCATTTATCTGTTTTATTCATATGGCACTTGTATTTTTTTATGTGCATTTTTTTTTGCTATTCTGAACCTGAAAATTGTCAGCAAGTACAAATCCATATATAGTGAAGATAGAAAAAAGAGGACTCTACAGGAAACCACAAATCCCCATTACATACAGCTTGTTTAAAAAAAAAAAATAAAGCATATTCATTCCAAAACTGATCTGTTTGTTTGATTCCTTCTGAACTCATTCTGTTCTGGTTTTGTCTTCTTTAAAAAATGATTGACACTCATCATTCTTGGTTTTTTTTTCATCACTATCATTGGAGTCCCTCTGCCCCCAATTTTCTCCTCCTAATTCAAATATTTAAAAAGCCCTGTCTTGGAACAAAAAGTATAGTCAAGCAAACCAAATCCACATATTATTCATATTCTTCACCTAAGGTCAATCCTGTTTCTGTCAAGACATGGGAAGGACAGGGGACAGACATCATCGGTCTTCCAGAATGATAAGTGGTCACTTTTTGAGCAGAGTTCTTCTTAAGTCTTTGTTTTTCTTTAAAATGTTGTAGTTCTTACACAAATTGTTTCTCTGGTTCTGCTCACTTGTCTACATCCATTCATAAATGTCTCGTAGAACCTTTGATATACCTTGAATTGTCATTGTGTGTTTCTTTTTTTCTCCCAAATATATCACGAATTGGAAAAAAGCAGAGACTATATCCCACATTTGTCTAAATTCCTTTTGGTAGCTAATATAAAACTTTCAGCATTTTGAAGTTTTCAGCAAATTTGTATCCACCTAACCCGTTACTTTTTAGTATAGCTAGGTTCTAATGAATGCACATAATGAATCCTTGTCAAGTGGTTTCATTATTTGAACTCATGTTGCATATTTCCATTGGACTGGAACCAATGACCATATTTCATCTAATTATAACTTAGGCTAGCGAGTATGAATTCAAATACATGCAATCTTTACAACATTCTTTATTCACACTAATTGGGACCCAGCTGTATTTGCTCTATGGTCTGGATGAAATAATACTTAAAGTGCCTACCTTAATGAAAACTAGAAAAATGAAATGGAAATAAAAAGGCCTCTTCCCACTCCCTCTGTGCTACAAATACATTTCCTCTCCATTCACCTCCTTTTCATCAACCACAGAAAAATAAAGGCTAAGAATAAGCACAAATAAAGGCTAAGCAAGCTCCAAACATCATGTCCCCACTCCATCCCTTTTTTCTCTCCCCTCCTTTCCAACCAACCAGTCAATAAGCATGCCCATAAAGCAGTGAGCCCTTCACCAAGACAGTGGAGGATGATGGGTACTGGCATCCCAAAAGACTTTCCTGAATTTGCATGAGTGACAGTTAGAATGAGAAAAGCAATTCTCCATTCAAAATTGATTTTATGTCCTCAGCCCATCTGTGTAGGGAAGTCCCACTGGCAGTCCTGGCTGGAAATTCTGTTTGCGCAAAGTTCCCAGATTTAGCCATTACTTTCTTAGCACATGCTGGTGCCATAGCTGTCAGCATCTGCTTTGGGGATCTGAGGTTCCATTTATATTAAGTCAATTCCACAGTGGCTTGGGACAGCATTACAGCAACCAAGTAGTTCTATACTTCAAGAAAGCTAGCTAGAGCCCATTATGTTTAAGCACCTGATTACAGACATGCAATAACATTTCTCTACCTTCTAAGTACCTTCATTGCAACTTTATGCGAACATATCACTACAGTGTAATTGAGTTTCACAGTATGAGTGCGCGAATGATCTGAATTTAAACTTCCAATATATGCCTCAGACTATGCTGCTGGGAGCATATATAGAAAACAGGATCAATGCCACTGAGATATAATATATTTATCTCCACTGACCAAAAAAAGAAACCAAACAATCCCACAAAAAGTCATTTTTTTTAAAGACACCATTTTTCTCTGTTTCAATAACAGAGTATTGACGTTCTCTTTTCCACACCCTTACAGTCAGAACCAAAAGATTGCTTTCCAGATGTTGCAATTTTCTTTGACTCTTCAGAACATCAATGCATAGTTCTGTCCTGACTTTTTTTCAGGATTTACCTGTATTTGACAAATTTGTAACACAATCAATTCCTCAATTTCCATAACAGAGACAAGGCAAAAAACTAAAAGCTGCATGAAAATTCACTTCAAAAATAACAATTAAGAAAAGAAAACCAAAGCGAAGACAGACAGGCATACCTGAAGAAGACTTGGAGGCTAAGTCATTAGATGAGGTATTAAATGATAATGCAAGATTATATAAAGCTTATTTAGGGCTGGGGTGGGGGTGGTAGTAATAACATTTATACATGGCTGATGACATGCCAACCATTGCACTGAGTGCTTTACAATTATTATCTCATTTGATCCTCACAACAACCCCAGAGGGTAGGTGCTATTATTACCGCCATTTTGGATAAGAGCTAACTGAGGCAAGCAGAAGTTAGGTGACTTATCCAGGATAACACAGCTGGTAAACGTCTGAGGATGAATTTGAGTTCAGATCTTCCCACTTTCAGGCTCAGCATTCTATCCCCTGCACCACTTAGCTGTCCCCAGTGACAAAATTAAAATCTATACAGTCTATGGTACTCAGTATTTCAATGATTCCTCCCTCCTTTCTGAATTTAAAAAAAAAATCTGAATGTGATCACTATAATCACTGGAAGACTAAGCCTTACTAAATCACATTTCCCTAAATCTTCTTGGTCTCTTCTCAGATTTCTGGATTTGCTCAGACTCACGCTTTTTGGAGAAGAAGATGCAAATAAAGGCCTCCTGGCTTCTGCCTGTGAATATTGATTTCTAAAAGCCCTTTCTTTATGAAAAGTCAAGTTGAATTTATACGAAAAAAAAAATCTGGTGAAAAATTCTACACCTTAGGTTATGAAAAGTCTGAAATCTATTCCATAATTATTTAGGAAACAACAAACCAAGAATAACATAAGACCTCTACTTGGGCCCCCAAGCCTTTCACCCCAAGGAATCTGAGAATACAAATCAAGGTAAAGCAAAGTGACAAAAACACAGCAATATGGTAAGAGCACACTTCCCGTCCCAAACACATAATACTTAATAAATCATCTCTCAAAAAAATCATTCTACTGTTCTTAAAGTCACTCTAGCATAGAAAGTTTCCAAAGTAAAATTCTCTGCCACATTCCTTCTACCTCGCTTATTTTTCTTTGCTAAAATGAACCCATTTCCATGCCCAGTTTAAGTCCAGGAGTCCAATATCCCAGAGATGGAAAAATGATAAAGATAAATAAGTGGAAACTAACTTAGTCTAGAACAAATTTTGATGGAGAGTTTTTAAATAACATTAAAGATACTTTTTTTATCTTAAAACTATCACTTGTTGAATCCAGGAGCTTAGATCAATATCAATAAAAACAAATTTTAATTTAATAAATCTTAGTATTTTAATAAATCTAATTTTTATGCTGACCTCTATTGATTCCCTAACACTTGCCACTAACAAGACATTTCATTTGAAAATGTGCTAACCTATCCAGACGTTACGGAAAAAACACTATTCACACACTTGAAGGTTTTAAAACTTTGTGGTATTAATAAGACAACAACAGCGTTAATTTCAGAGAAAAAAAATACTCCATTAGTCTGACTCACTAATTATACTTGGTTATATACCTCTCTGGCAGATGGACTGGAGAGGCAAGTTTCATTCACTATATCAGTCATGAAGTCATATTATTAGTCATAGAGGCTGTCTGCCACCGTGAAAATTTTGCAGTTTTATGAGAATTTTCTAGTGGAACCAGAGTAAACTTGACAAATCAAGCCAGCTCTCAATGTTTCACAGTCATTCTCTTGGATAAACCTCTTCATTGAGTCATTTGTCAACAAATGTCTGTGGCTAACTTATTTAAAAGATGTATTAATATATAATCATAGGTAATTGGAAGCAGAACCTTAAGGCACATGGAGAAAAAATTAAGTAATATTAACATTTTATACTGGCCAGAAGTAGTGTCTTAAGCAAGTGACTATAATGGGATTATCTGACCAGTCAATGTTCTTCAAGGGACTCTCTTAGAACCTGGAGAAGACCTGGGTTGAGGTGAAGGTTCTACCACTTGTCATCTGGCAAATCTGAGGATCACAGATAACAAAGGTGGAGCAGGAAGGGACCTTAGGGGCTGCCTAGTTCAAACTCTTAATTTTTACAGATGAGAAAACTGAGTTCCACGGAATTTAGGTGACTTTCCCAGGGTATCCCAGGTAATAAGTGTAAGAGTTAAAATGTGATCCTTGCTCCCCCAGAACCAGTGTTCTTTCCAATAATCTACTCAAGCCTACAGTATATGGGAAATAACTGATGTACTTGTCGTCAGTAAGGACGATCACAGCAATACTATGTATGAAGTACTGTGCTAAGTATTTTACAAATATTGTCTTATCTGATCCTTACGATAAACCTGGGAAGTAGGTGCTATTATTATCTTTGAAAAGATCTGTTCCTTTGAGTACAGACTGAAGCATATTTTTTTTTTCCACTTTACTTTTCTTGGGGATTTTTTGGTATATTTTTCTTTTGCAACATAGCTAATATGAAAATGTTTTGCTTGACTTCACATGTATGATTGATATCATATTGCTTGCCTTCTCAAGGGGCGGGGAAAGCGTGGGAGGAAATGAGAGAGAGAATCTAGAATTAAAAAAAAATCCTGTAAATAAACATTAAATTTTTATTTTTATTTTTTTGCTTTTTGGAGGGGTAAATGCAGGGCAATTGGGGTTAAGTGACTTGCCCAAGGTCACACAGCTAGTTTTGAAAAAAATTTTAATGTGATTGGGAAACATTTAATGAAATAAAGTGTGCCCGTGTGTGTGTGTGTGTGTGTGTGTGTGTCTGTGTATAAAGAAAAGGATTACCCTACAAAAGATTTCCTACAAAAGATTACATCTTCACCAAGCACACTAATTTAAGTTAATACCAACAAGAAAGTTTCACGTCAGTCACCACGATCCAAGGAAGCCCAACATACTAATTTGATTTCCCTCTTTTTAAAGTTCTCTTTTTAAAAGGCTTTGCATGTAGGTCATCCTTGATAGTATTTCTAGTCTATTCACTTAAAATCAAAAGTTGCCTCATGGCTCATAGTCTGGAAGATCAAAAAGTTGAGAATTAGATGCCACCTACTTCTGTTTTCCAAATTCTTAAAATGCAGAAAATTTCTTCCTTTTCCTATTCCAGGATACATTTGCCTTTGTCTTACGCAAGTGATGTCAAAAGGTTAGAAACAAATCAAGATGAAAGGAAATCCCAGTGGGAAGAGAAGCATGTGGTTTGACTCTTCGGGCTGGGAGCTGGCAATCCCACCCTCCTGCTCCATAACCAAGAAGCACCAAAGTGAGAGCAGTGGCCCTAATCGTATCAGCTACCTTCTCCAACTCAGACGCGACTGCTGAGGCAGAGCAGCTGGCAGAGCTGTGACAGGGACCCAGCAGAAAAGCTTAGCCAGTCTTTTTCCTTTGCATTCATTATAATGATTTCAAAAAAATTTAAAAAGAAGTCTGGGAGCAACTTTTAAAGAATAGTATCAGTCAAGACTCCAGATTTCTACAACAGTTCTATTTCAAACAGAAATAGAAGCCACTAATGCAGACATAGGGCAGGGAGGTGGCACTGTGGATAGAGCACTGGGCCTAGAGTCAGCAAGATCTGAGTTCCAATCTGGCCTCAACCGCTTACTAGCTGTGTGACCCTGGGCAAGTCACTTAAGTGTTTGCCTCAGTTAAATGGGCTGGAGAAGGAAATGGCAAACCAGTTCAGTGTCTCTGCCAAGAAAATCCCAAATAGGGTCACAAAGAGTCAAACAGGACTGGACAAAAAAACCAGGGTCACATAGCTAGCAAGTGGTTGAGGCCAGATTTAAACTCAGGAAAATGAGTCTACCTGACTTCGGCAGTGTCTTGAGAAAAAAAGGGAGCTAGCCTCAGGGAAAGCCTGGGCTCACATTCCATCTCTGACATATGCACTGGTAGCAAGTCACTTAATCTCTCTGTGTCATACATAAATCTGAAAAGACTACAACTTGCAGCATAGGTACAGATTAATAAAAAGAATTTCCTTACTGAGATTTCCCTAGTGAAATGAAATTATAGGACTGATTGTGGAGGGAAATTATCTATCTACTTTGTAAACAGTAAGCACTTAATGCTCTACCTCGCTATCTAGTCAGCCAGCTAGATATCAGGGAGGTCGTGCAAATATTACTGTGTTAAGAGTTTTGAGAAAGCTAAGACTCAGATGGGGAAAGCAGCTTGTCTATAGTCATATGCTAAGGAGGTAATGTGACCCTCAAATCTGGGTTGTCCGGCACCAAATATGATACCCCTTCTACTATACCTTATTATCAAACAAGATACACTATATACACCGAGAAAACCCACAAGTTAATAACACAGAAGTGTATGATAAGTGCCAAGTGAATGATACAGACAACAACTTCTTAAATCTTAAGAGTGAGATGCCTTTGATAAAAGATGCATATGCTGAGCTGGGCTCTAGCAGAGGAGGTCAAATATAATGGTACTGAAGACAATGAGGAGGACGAGAAGGATGATGAAAATTGGCATTCACATAGTACTTTAAGGTTCAAAAAGCAATATACATGTGTTGGCTCATTTGATCCTTACAACAACCCTGGGAGGTAAGTAAAATTATTATTTCTAATTGACAGCTGAGGAAACTGGGGGTGGGAGAAGTTAGGTGACTTGACTAGAATCATACAGATGGTATCTAAGGCAAGACTTGAACTCAAGTCGTCCTGATTCTATGCCCAGAACTCTATCCACTGTGCCAGCTTAGCTGCTTTTAAGAAACAAAGAGAACGGGGTCCCAAAGATGGCACTCCCAAGATAGGAATACAGCTGATAACCCAGTTTAGACTCGGGAGGGATAGGCAGAGGAATCTAAAAAGGAGAGAGGGGGGCAAGCCATGCCATCAGGCAGGCAAGATGGCTCTGGGCAGAATCGTAAAACCACAGATTGTTCTGTTGTATGAACCACAATACATTTTAATTGAATTACAATGGATGTGCTGACAGCATACTGTCTGTGAGCATGGAAAGAGGGGTCAGTCCCAGTCTACTGCTGAATCAAATCAACTAGGGGGGCTGCAAGGGAGCCAAGGGCACAGTACTAGCCCACAGAGAGGGCATCTGCAAAGGCTCACCTGGCCATATGAATATGTGGTGAGCAGGATTCATTGTAAGTCCTTCATTTATGATTCCTGGCACTTTCCTTAAAGAGTAAACTGAAACACTGTCAATCTGTGGGCACTTCCATCTGACTGAAGGTCTTTAAGGAGTAAGGCATATACTCAGCTGCAGTTGGGAAATCAAGGCAAATGAGAAAAGCAGGGAAAAGGAGTTTGGAAGGGAGGGGAAGAAGGGAGGGGAAAGAAGCAGAAGGAATGGAGATCTTTTTAGTCTAAGACCATAAATGAAATGAGATTACTAATCCATTTAAGAAGCCTGGTTACAATCAGCCTTTCAAACCTTAGAACCAGCTTTGATTTCTGGATGTTAAATCAAAAGCTATTACCTCCTCAGTGATCCCATTACTGTCATGAACATTATTTAGCATTAAAGGGGAGGAGGGATGGGGATTCCTTTCCCTGGATGCTCTTCAACAATACCTGGAGAAACTCTCCAAGATAAGACAAAGAAAGCAAGGAGTGGACATGGGAGAAAAGCAGCTTTTGCCATACAAAACAACAGAATCTGTCTATAAAATGAGAAAGAATCCCTGAAAGTCCAGTAGTTGGTCACTCATAGGCAGCTAGCTTCTCCTACTGAGAAGGAATAAGAAAATTCATAAGCTAGGATCTAGAAAATATCAGAAGATTGTGAGCTCCTTAAAATGAGCTATTTTTCATATATATCCAATCCTTAGTTACAATGCCTGGCACAGGCTAAGTAACTTAATAAATGTTTACTGACTGAAAACAATGGAACGCAAGGGTAAGAAGCAACACTATTTCTCCTGGAGAATCAGTGTCTTTCAGATTAATTACTGGGAGCAGTGAGGAGTACTGGATAGTGAAGCTAGAATCAGAGTCTGAAAGATCTGGGTTCAAACCCTACCTCAAATACTTCTTAGCTGTGTGACCCTAATCAAGTCATTTAAACTTTTTCTGGCTCAGATTCTTCATCTGTAAAATGAGAGTTAATAGTATCACTTAACCCCTTGGGGATGGTGTGAAGATTATTCCATCCAGCATTTATTTACTAAGCATGTATTTACTAATGTATAAGGGATTGTGCTAAGGCTCTGGAAATAGGAAAAAACGCAAAAACAGTCCTTGCCCTCAAGAGCCCCTCAACCAAGGGGTTCATGTTCTAATAGGGGACACTACTAAATAATTAATATGCAAGATCCATGAAGAGTAAGTCAAAGGATCAAATGATTTTATACACATATACCCATGTATGTATATATACATGTGATTTTTTTTTGTAAAGCTTAAAGTATTACATAATTGTTAGCTATTAGTCATCATTATCATTAGCAAAATTATCTGAATACAGAAAAAACATTATTCTTTCTATCCCACCAGGATCTGTAGGCTATTTAATTCTGATCTATAATATCATTTCACTGAATATTTTCCATGCTAAATATATGCCTTTAATTGCTGGACCCAGTAGAAAAACATTTTCCATAAAGGTATCTTCTATTCATTTATATTCTGAATAATTTTTAATAACTCCAGAGAAACTATTCTGATGTTCATCTCTAATTTTTTTTAATAGAAAAAGATATTATAAGATGAGTAATCTCAACCACCAATTGGGTATGAATTTAAGATAGGAGAACATCTAGTCCTTTCACACTACAGATAAGGAAAGTAAGGACAGAGAGATGAAATGAACTTATGGTTAATAAGGGATACATACAGAAATGAACCCAGGTCCCCTAACTCGAAACAGAGTATTTTTTTAAAACTATATCGAATTGCCTCTCATTCAAATCTACTTCCACTACAAGTTGGTCTATCAAAATTTAATGAAGATATTTGGGAAGGCAGATTATGATTTTTAGTCCCTTGAATTCTTAATCATTGTAACTTACAGTTATGGAGAGTTCATTGTAATTGGTAGTTATGAAATTTAACAAGCAGCTCTTTACTTTTATAACGCCATTAAGTTTAAAGAACATGAGGTTTAAAACATCTGCTCTCATGAAGGGTAAACAAACTAACCAGATTTGTTTTAATTATATTTTGCCAAGATACAACGTAGGCTTGTGGCATTAATATTAACTGCCACATCAGGAAATATTAGGTAAACCTAAAACTATACTACAACCCTCCTCATACATAAACATGAGATCACTTGACCCACTTTCTAAAAAGAATCCAGCTCTCTGCATTAATCCGCAGTGACATTTTAAAAGTTGCTCTAAAAATTTTTCCATTATATAAAAAATGCATTTCGCTTTATACCATCTTTGATTTGGTTACTACAAACAGCCACCATTTAAAACAAAGAAGTCAAAGTGACTTTAAGGTCTTTTCTTTATTTTTGCTTCTCGATACACAACTCTTTTCAAAAGTTTGCTTTCAGACAAAACCAATATGAAACTTTTTCAGTGAGAGGGGTAATTATGACCAAACATCACAAGAACTGAACCCATGCTATGTGTTATTCAGGATTCTCTGCTTTCTCGAAGTAGTTTATATATAATTTTGGTTAACTTATAAAATACTGTATAAGGAACTGATGTGAATTATTTTTCCAAAATAAGAGAAGAATAAAGTTATACAAAAAAGAGAGAGGAACAGGCTACACCAGCAAGTGAATTTTTAATTTCAAGTAGCAAAAAGAATTAAGCAAAATGTCAAGAGGGAAAACTAGGGAAGGGACCAACAGTGAGATCTCAAGAAACTTATTTCTCTCAGGTTTTTAGAGTATCTACCTTTGAAAGGAACCTGACTGAGGTGATGATTAGATTCCTTGATTTTAAAGAGGTCCCAGGTATTTTTATTTTGCCCTCAACTATACCTAATCAGCAAAATCCTAGGAATTCTTCCTTTACCCTGTACCTTGTGTTGTGCCCTCCTTTCCACTGCCACTGACACTACCTAAACTTGGATGCTCACTTGTTTCCATCCCCTACCTAGTTCACCAGAAAACTGCCCCCTCTAACATCCATGAACACACACACACACACATACACACACCCCAAAAGACTGTGTGGTAAAGTGCACAGAAAGCTAACTTCAGAGCCAGCATTCAACCCCCCACCTCTGGCTGCGGGAACCTGGACAAGACACTTAATCTCTCAGTGCCCGATGATAATAACTATACATTGCGGAGGAAGTTTGGGGTTTGTGCCTCCCTACATCAAAGAAAGCATGGTTAAAAAAATTAAAACACCACAAGTATCACAACTGCTTCCTAAAGGTGCTCCTGCCTCCAATGCATCATTCACATGGCTGCCAGATTATTATTTCTAAAACACTGTGAAAGATAGATAGATAAATAGATAGATAGATAGATAGATATTATCTGATATATATATAGCCCCCTCCAAGAAATTTCAATGACTCCCTTTTTACCTATAGGATAAAACACTGTCCTATACAGATTTATTTCACACAATATGGATAAAATTGCTAAACTGGATAGGACTCCTTACAATCTGGCACCAAACCACCTTTCTATACCCTACTACTCTCTCTGTTGAGGATGTAGGCTCATACTTAAATAGAAAAAAAAAAAAAGAAATGATCCAGCTAGATCTTCCTCTTCTCCCTCATATTCACTTCCATTTCTCATGAAGAGATGGCACTTCTTCTTGCCAAGGCACATGCCCCTAGCAGATACTTCTACTTCACCAGAAGACTGACCCCTCTATCATTCTGAGCCTCTCTCTAACCTTCAAAGTCTCCCCTGTCTATTGGTTCCTTCTATTTTGCCTACAAACACACCCATATCTCCCCAATCTTTTTTTTTTTTTGAGTCACTTGATGAGAATATCCCACTTAAATCTTCCTTTTCTAGCCCTTGTCTTCCCAGGTAAACTCTTTGAGAAAACAGTCCACAGTGGATGCCACCACTTCCTCTCCTTTCACTCACTTCTAAAACCTCTTCAATCTGGTTTTCCAACTAATCACTCAAACTACCTTTTCCAGAGTTACTAATGATCTCTTAATTGCCAAATATCTTATGGCATTTTCTCATCCTTCATCCTTCTAGATACATCTGCAGCATTCGATAGTGTTGATCAAATTCTCTTCATGGGTAGCCTCTATTCTTCAGGTTTTTGAGACATTATTGTCTCCTGGTTCTGCTCTGACATGCTGGACCACTCCTCAGACTACTTAGCAGGAATTTCATCCACCTCATGCACTACCATGGGAGTTCCCCAAAGCTCTGTCCTGGGGGCTCATTTTTCTTCCCTCTAGTCTGTATTCTCTCTCTTTGTGATCTCATCAATTGTCATGGGTGAACTATCATCTCTATGTAGGGGATTTCCAGATCTATAAATCCAGCCCTTAATCACTGTCTCCTGACTTCCAATGCAAAGTCATCAACTATCTTTTAGACATCTCAAAAATGAGGTCCTAAAGACATCTCAAACTCAACAAGTCCCAAACAACTCTATCTTTCTCTTCTCCCCAATTATCCTATTATTGTCAGGTATACTATGATAAGGGCAGCTAAGCGGCTCAATGTATAGAGTGCCAGGCCTGGAGTCAGGGAGATCTGAGTTCAAATGTGACCTTAGACACTTAGTAGCTGTGTGATCTTGGACAAGTCACTTAACCCAGTTTGCCTTAGTTTCCTCATCTGTAAAATGAGCTGGAGAAGGAAATAGCAAACCACTCCAGTGTCTCTGCCCAGAAGGTGCTAAATGGTGTCATGAGGAGTTGGATATGACTGAAAAGTAAAAACTGAACATGCCATGATATTCTTAGTCATCCAGGGTTGTTATTTCATTGTCATCTTTGACGCCTCAAACATCCTGCACATTCACTCCTCTGCCAAATAAATCCTGTCATTTCTTACTTCACTACGTTTCTCATATATTTCCCTCTCATGGCCTTCACTACCTGGAGTATTTAACTGGCCTTCTAATTGGTCTCCCTGCCTCAAGATTCTCCCTACTCCAATCTCTCCTCCACTAAGTTGCCAAATTGATTTTTCTAAAGCACAAGATTAGACCATATTACCCTTCTACTCAATAAACTCTAGTACTTGCTTATTACCTCTTATTACCAACTATAAACCACTCTGGCATTTAACTGTTGTGCTTCAGTCATTCAGTCATGTTTGACTCTTTGTGACCCTATGGACGACAGCACACCAGGCCCTTCTATCCTCCACGATCTCTCAGTCTGTCCAAATTCACGTTCATTTTTCCCAGGACGCTATCTATCCATCTCACCCTCTGCCATCCCCTTTTTCTTTTGCCTTCAATCTTTCCCAACATCAGGGTCATTTCCAATGAATCCCGTCTTCTCATTATGTGGCCAAAGCACTTAATCTTTGGCTTTAGTATTTGACCTTCCAGGGAAGAATCTGAATTAATTTTTTAAAGTATGTTGACTGAGTTGACCTCCTTGCTGTCCATTTAATCTCTTTGCTGGCATTTAAAAGGCTTCGCAACCTGATCCCTTTCTCCATTCCCAGACCTTTTACACTTAACTCCCCACTACACACAACAACAGAGCAACACTAGCCAGCTTGCTCCTCACACAGTAGACGCTATCCCCTGATTACAAACCTCTGTACCACTGGCCCCTCTTTCTCTTCCTCTTCCTCATCTCCACTTTTCTAACTCCCTTCAAGACTCAGTTCATAACGCACCTCCTAGGAGGCCTTTGTCAGTAATCTCCACCCCTTTCCCTCTCAATCCTTGCCTTCTGAAATTGTCTCCCATTGACACTGTTTTAGTGTCAGGTCTGACTCTCAGTCTAGGTCTGACTATCCATCTGTCTCTACGATATAAAATTTAAGGTTATACATCTAGATAGTTCTATCAAGGGGAACCTTATGTGACCCTTCTAGGTCCTCAAGTACAGCCCTTTGACTGAATTCAAAATTCCACAGAACAAATCTCCTGAATAAAAGGACTAGACTGATCTGCATCTATATAGGAGATTTCTATAGATCTTCTATATTTATATACAGACCTAGCTCTATCTATAGTCATATCTTATATGTACAGTTATGTGCATATTGTCTTCCCCATTAAAATGTGATCTCCTTGAGGGGAGGAATAGTTGTTTGCCTTTCTTTGTAATTCTAGTGCTTAACACAGTGACTATTATACTTCATAAATGCTTGCTGACCAAAAAACTTGGACTGATTCACTATCTCCCCAAACCCAGTCCACACTATCCTTAATTTTTTATTTTCCCTTAATTTTTCCCTAAATTCCCATCACTCAGTGTCTGTCAAACTCATTTGATATTTATCACACGCAATGTCTTATAATTATTTAGGTTTGTGCTGCCTAACTCGAAGGCCAGAACCGTGTTTTAAACTTCTTAATAACCTCACAGAATCTAGATATTGCCCGATACATAATAGATACTCAATAAATATTTAATTATCAATGTATTATTACTTCCTGGTTCAGATAATTCAGATTTTTTAAAAAAATGTTATGAACCTGGCCATAGCAGGAGACGAATGCCCATGTAAGTTACCTGATTTGGGAAGAAGTATGATATAGTAGATAAAACATTGGCCTCCAAGCCAGGGAGATATGGGTTCAAATCCAGCCTCTGACATATACCCTAACACCAAATGATCCTGGGCAAGATATGAAGCTTCCAAAGATCTAGGTAACTAAGACTGTAAGCTGAAGAGATGATGCTGCAGTGTGAGAGAGAATTCCTTTTTCTAATGAAATCATGGGTTTAGTCCCTATCCCTGTAGTTTAGTTAACATGGGTTCTACATCACAGTCAAAGATTAGTGTCACAGTCTATTATTACAAATGTTGTTTTCACAGTAGGGACAAGGTGAAAGATTTCTCTATCTGTTTTAAATGTTTGGCTCTTCTTCTCCCTCTAGAACAGCAGTTCTCAACCTGTGGGTTATGTTCAATTTGTAACAATGAAAATACATCCTGCATATCATATATTTACATTATGATTCATAATAGTAGCAAAATGACAGTTATGAAGTAGCATTGAAAATAATTTTATGGTTGGGGGTCACCACAACATGAGGAACTGTATTAAAGGGTCGTGGCACTAGGAAGGTTGAGAACCACTGCTCTACAATATAAATTCCTACTGGAAAGGGGCCATTTTACTTTGACTTTCTCAAACAGCACTATACCTTGCATATAGTATCCACTTAATAAATGCATGTTGGTTTAGGTTGGATTGGTTGGATTTAGATAATCTCAACAACAATACTAAAGCAGAAAAAAGCAACAGCTGAAAATTGATACTGATGATTTATTCATTCAACAAATATTGATTGAGAATTAGTTTTGCAGGAGAACTGAGTTTAAGATTACAGGTGCCAAAAATGTACCTGACAAAATACCCATTTCCAGAGAATTTATAGTTTAACTAGCGAGAGAAGATATGTAAGCAAATAATTAATATACAAGGAAGCATTTAAATGCTAAGTGTACAGGACAAAGCAGAAGTGCTATAGTGCAGAGGTAGGGAAGGTCCCTTCTGGCAAGAATGAACGAGGAAGGAATCAGAGCACATGGTAGTCTATCTGAAGGGAAAAGTGTACACTAACTAGTTGATATTATGATAGTTATTTGGGGAATAAGATTTTTCACTGTCAATTAACTGAAGCAGCATCATGACTCACAAAATAATTTGGACCTGATTACTCTCAGAAGAATTGCTAATCAAGTTTCTGTGTCCACAGATTAAGACAAAGGAGCCTGAACCAGAGGTGACCTTGTCACGATAGACTTAAAAGCATAGAGAGAATATTGTTTTCAATCCATTAGCCATAAAGTTATTAAAAACCAAGGTATTTGAAACCAAAAGATTGTCTTATTTTTAAAAAAAAAAAATCTTTTGCCAGAAGGCATTGCTATGGATTCTATGGGTTCTAAATAAATATATTATACTTCCCTGGGCTCTGGGTACTCTCTGAATCCAGGCTTCTATTAAGAATGCCTTAGTGATAACAAGGATGATGCACTGACCAAAACTAGACTTTTATAAAATTGGACATGCTTCAATTATATGAAACTTTCCAAAGGATAAAGCAGCAATGGTATGAGAATTCTGGACATCCTAGACTGTGTGGAGCCAACAGTTCTAATACTGGCAGGACTGAGTCATTCTATCATCCCTCAGAGGTAAATAAATTGAGGATTGCTTATTTGTGGAATTTTTGGTGTTGGGTAACAAGAAAGACTCTTTTGATTTGGGGTATTTCATTCACCTAATGAAACCACTGGGTTCTGTCTCAGTGTATCTCAGGATGCATTTCAATTACTTGTCTAGGAATCTAGAATAGACTCATGACCCAATTTGCCCTCTAAAATATGTCTACACTATCAAATTAGTTCCCTTAAAAATTCTGTTTGTATAGGCTGGACTCTATATTCTTGGGAAAACATATTAATATATAGCAATACAAAAACCATTTCACACAAACTAAGATATATATGCCAAAAAAATAGACCAGGAATGAGCTATTAGAACTTGGCTCCTGGCTAACTTTAATGTTTACTTACCACTTATTTCTTGTAACCAAAAGTGAAGAAGAGTCAATAATTCATAAGCAAATTAGAACCAAGAGAACTCAATTGATAAAATGAGCAAGGTAGATTAAATTGTAGAAGTATAGGTTTAAAGTTGGAGGGGATCTCAGGGGTCCAATCCCCTCATTTTACTGATGAGAAAACTGAAGTCCAGAGTGTTAGTGATTGGACAAATCATGGAAGTGACCTGAAGAGTCATTTTAATCAGCCTCCTTGTTTTACCTCAGAAAACTGATGCAGAAAGAAATCAAACAACTTACCAAAAGGCACCCAGTTAAAATCCAAGCATCAGGATTCAAATCCAGGTGCTCAGATACCTTGCTCACTTTTCCACTGTGATCTGAAAGGTCCCATCATTTTTTAAGATTCTGATTCTGCATAGAAGACCCATCATTCATCAAAATCAAGAAATGAGCCACAGTCCCCAAAGCACATACTTTCTATTTGCTCAGTAAATTGGTGGATGCTTCAATTACTACATCTGTACAATGACATTTAGCACTATTAAATTAGTGTGATATAATGACCCCATTACCGCCAAATTTAAAGTCAAAGTACAGTTTGCTCACTATCTCACACGTTCAGAAATTCCCAATACATCTAAGTCAACAGATTAGTTAGTTACATTAGGAATCTGGGATTTAATAAAGCCTCCAAGCACACGGCTACGAACCACTGATGTGGCAATTTTCCCCCTACACTTAGGGTACAGGGCAATTCCAGAGTGTCCAAATCCCATTATCTTCAATTTGGTGGGCGACCATACTCTTGAGTTGCAGGGGAATCATGTAGGTTTACTAGAAAAAACACTTACTGTGCTCTGAGCTAACCAGCCACAAGCAGCTATCACCAGAACTCCCCACAAAAGCTTTTTCTCCAGCCTGATTCAATTGAGTAGGGGTCAATCCAAGGTTCAAATACACAGCACATTAGAGGGAGATCCTACAATAGCTTCTATTCAAATAAAATTTACATAATGGGTGATTAAGCAGGGCCTTTCCATTATTAACTACAGGTTTTTATGTATGACAGCACAGTCTGAAATAGCATGCATATTTCTAGAAAAGTAACAAAAAGGAAATACAGTAACAATCACTATCATTCCTGGAAATGTGCAATCACAGGGCACAACCTGTCAGCTGAAAGTGGGAATGCCTTATAATGAATGATAAGGACTACTATTTATGTATCACTTTAAGGTTTGCAAAGTATTGTACTAACGTGTTACCCTGTTTGAGACTCACAACCAACCCTGTGAGGTAGTCGCTATTATCACCCCCATTTTACAGATCGGGAAACTGAGGATAAGAGAGGCTAAGTAACTTGAGAAAGGTCAAACTACTAGCAAGTAAGGCAGGATTTGAACTCGGGTCTTTCTGACATCAACTCTAACAATACCGTGCCCTTAACTGCCTACTTAGTAGGCAAATGACCCTGTGAGGCTAGACTGCACAAACCAAGGGAAGGTCTCATAGCCAGGAAGAGAAGCCAGAGAGCCAGAAATTGAGTGAGGTCAGGAACAACTCTGTAAATTGATTAACAAGTTAATAAATATCTATTAAGGAACTTTCACTCTAGATTCCATGCTAGGCTCTATGTATGTGAAAGAAGTCCTGCCTTCCAGTAGCTTACGTTCTAAAGAGGGAAACACCACAGACATAGAAGTAAGTGTGAAGTATACACAAAACAAATATAAGTTAACAGGGCCAAGCGGAAGAGTCTTTTGTGGGGAGTAAGAAAGGCCTCATGTGGAAAGGTAGAATTTGAGCCAATCAGGAGGAAATCAGTGATTTTAAGAGGCAGAAGCAAGGAGAAAGGACATTCGTTCCAAGCATGTTAGAAGGGAGATGGAAAACAGAAGGCCGTGTGAGGAACAAAAAGAGATTTAGTTTAGCTGGACTACAGAGGATAAGATAAAGAAAGGTCTACGGACCACAAAAGCAGCCAGGTAAGAAGAAGCAACTTCCTAGATGAGGTACCAAAGACGGTGACAAGTAAGACTGAGCCCAGGGCAAAGAACACACGTTCTAATCTTAGCCCTCATAATGAAGAGGTGCTGAATGGCCTACGTGGTATATTTTGGGGTAACTTTATGATTTTATTAATTCAGTTTTGTGTTAAGTTGTAAAAGCCACATTTCTTAACTGTTTCTCTCCTTCCCCCTGCCCCAGCCTAGAGCGATTTCCTCCCAAACCATTAACTCTTCATTCAAGGTACGACCTCCCTTTGTCCTAGCAAACCAAACCCATCCACTTGCAAATCAGGATGGGTGCATCTCATTTAACTTGACCTCAAATCTGACCGCTGGTTGACCTCAAGACATTTCAGGGCTCAAACCACATCCCCCCCGCCCCTTCCCTCCTGCTGGTTGTCCCAGTGTATTATGGGTAAAACACAGGAGCAGTTGATGTCAAGGGCGCATGTCCCTTTAAGTATTAACCACTCCCTGGTCCCTCCCTAACTCCACCTGTGTATACCTCATTAGCCTAATAAGCTTATGATTGACAGCCATATGCCTTAAAAACTGTGTTTCACTTCCTGCTCTTTGCAGATGGGCCCTTTGTAGTAGATGGCTTTCTCTAGCCTTTTCTAGCAGGTCATGTAGGCATTCTGGTAAGCCATCTGCCCGCTGCAGAGCGTCACACTTCCAGACTTTCTCTGACTCCCTCCCTTGCCCCTTGCGAGCTTCTCCTAACCAGGTTTCCTCACCCTACCCTTTTATCCTGTGAATCAATAAACTTTTGCAAATCTGCCAAAAACAGCTGAGGCTGTAATTCTTTTCAGACACGAACCTAGAAAGGATTTCTCATTAGAAATCCCCCCAAAACCTATCCCTCATCAATACTACTGGGTAATAAAGACCTTAGGTGCTTTTAGCTCGTCAAAAAAGAGGGTTTCACAATCAATCAATCAGGATGTATTTATTAGGTGCCTTTTTATGATGCTACCAGGTATGGTGTAGGAGTATCAAACAGACTTGGGTTACATGTAGCCCATGGCACTCCCTTACCACTGGAACCAGATTAAAATCTAACTAGAAAATACTCAACAAAATAAATTAATGAATAAAGAAAAGAAAAACATAAACATGAGATATTCTAAGTTGCTATGTGGCCCACAGGGGTCCCTATGTACAGTTTGGTGGCCCCCATTTCCATTTTGAGTTTGACACCATTGATGTAGCAGACAGAAAAACAGCCTCAGAGGAAAGAAGATCCAAATTCAAAAAGTTACCTGCATGGGTCAGGGCAAATCAGTAAATCTCTCAGTGCTCCCAAATGATTCCCTAAAGTTCGAAGCTGTAGAACAGGTACTAAGCTACATCATTAGAGCTGTATCCCTCACTAGGAATTACCTCTACCAGTTCTCAAAGGGTAGTCTGAGTTGCCTAGACACTTTCAGTGGGTGTGCAAGGTGAAAATATTTGCCATAATAGTACTAAGATGTTTTCATTCCTAACATGGTAAATACAGATATAGACCACATAAACAAAACCTCTTGGAAATGGGAAGCAGAGAAGAGTCTCAACAATTTTAAGATTGTAAAGGGATTCAAAAACCAAAAGGTTTAAGAATAACTGCCCTCCACCAACGAAATCACAGGCCATTAAAAAAAAAATGGACCAGGCACTATACCAGGCAGGTAGTAGCAAAAGTGATCTAGTCCATAATCTCAAGGACCTTATAAAGAAAATAATTCTCTCAGTTCAGAATCGACCTCACTGGGTCAATATTTCAAAGACTTTTAAGTCAGTAGTACTCTGTTAAATTTTTGTCCGTTAAGTTCTTACCTTAGAGGTCTTTGAGATGGCTTCTTAAGTTATAAGTATAATTAGCTGATGAACACAATTTAGTCAAAAGGCACTGCTCAAGGAAACTGGTGGACTGGTGAGTTTAATGATAAAATTACTCATGGACTGGTGAGTTTAATTATGAAAAACAGCTTAGGGAAAATTATTATTGTTGTTGTTATTGTTATTATTAATCTGAATCATTCACTGAGCAGTCAAGACATGCATTCAGAGGCACAGCATAACATGTGTGCCTGAAAAAAATATCAGCTGAAAAATGACAATTCCCTCCATTCCTCCAAGGATATTACACAGGGAGGAGAAACCAATGCTGCCCAGGAGAAATTGCAATCCAACCAATTCTGCAAATAGAATAGTGGCAGGAACACAAAATATTACATTTTTAATGAAGGAAAGGAAGTACAGAAAACAACTTATCTTACTGATTTAAAACCCATCTTGATCAATACAGTATGACCTTCTCCCACATACTGGATAACTATTATCTTTTCCCCAAAGCTAGAGTTGTTTCTCAAAAATCATGGGGCTAATTTCCCAGTATGTCCGTTAACTGGGGTTTGAAGTGTCCCAGGGACTGATGAATTTCTCTGAAATCTTAAATGATGGGATACTGCCTGACCCCATAAGCAGAGATATCATAAAGAAGCCTCAGGGACCCAAATCTGTGTCAATAGAGAGTCAATAAGATGCACAAGCAGAGGGGAAGGTATTTCTTGCTCCTCACTCCTCTTACTGTGACAGCTTTCAAATGCTTTCTATATGATAAAGAGGAAGCTAAACTAAGGTCAGAAAGGCAGCTTATTACAAAATTCAGCTTTCAATCACTTAATCATGAGTCATTAAGTACAACATTAAACATATCACTTTAATCATAGTCACTGTCTTTTAAAAAACTAATGAATAATCTTTAATCCTGTGAAGAACTAATGGCTCAGGGCTGCCTGAATACCTTAATTGCTGAGCTCTACCTGATGTCTCCCAAGGCCCTTCAGAGAGCCAAGAAGATGTAAGGTTATGGTTGATTACCTCATTCATTCACCCAGCCTGGATTTTTGTTCAGTCCCCTCAAGGCAACTAATGCTTTCTCTGCTTCTAGACTGAAACCCTACATTAAAACAGGAGAATTAACTAGCATTAGTTAACGAATTTTGATTTTTACTAATGTTATTTTACTTTCAGGGAAGCCCTAAAATTCCTGTAGTCATCTTCTACTGCCTTTAAACCCATCCAGAAAGAAGCAGGGAATAGTCTATGGGTTGAAGAAACCAGAGAAATTAGTCCCAGGAGGTAGCCCATGAATAAAGTCTCCTTGCCAACAAAGAAAGAACAATCAGCTTAGGTCTATCCAGGAGAGGCTCACCTCCAACATTTTCTAGCATGCAATTATAGCTGCCATAAGAACATAATACTCTGGTGGAAATTTTTGAGGATGAAACGTAAGCTATACCATTTGGTAAAGAAAAGGGGCAAGGAGAAGATCTTCAGAGACACAGCTTCTCTTCAGGTGTATATAGAAAGTCAGAATGCTTCAAAAACAAAGTAATTTTGTTATTAAAAATGAACCAATATTCTTCAATAGATTGACTTTCCCTATTACTGCAAAATTGCCAACAATATTTTTATTTAAAAATTCATATCCACTAGACTAAAATAGAGCTGGATGAGAAAGCAGTGGATAGAGTGCTGGGTCTGGAGTCTGAAAGACATAAGTTCAAATTCAGCCTGATATTTATTAGTTATGTGACCCAGGGCAAGTCATTTAACTTCCATCTGCCTGAGTTTCCTCAACTGTAAATTGGGAATAACAATAGCTGTTACTTTCAGGGTAGCTGTGAAGATCAAAAGAGAACATTTGTAAAAGTGATTAGCAGAATGCCTGGTGCATACTAGGTGTTTCATTAATGTTCCTCCTTCCTTTCTTTTCCAAACAGTTATTACACATACAGCTATGATGCTTTATAATCTCAATTTCTACAAAATTCAGCCCCTTCAAATAGGAGTCAAACTTTCTTTTTGGAAGACTCACTCTATAATTCATATTGTGGTTTTGATGTATTTATGCCTTTCTCCAAATAAATTGTAAGAGGTTGAAGAGCGGAAAGTATTTTATACTTATTTCCATACCTTGAAAAGAGTAAGTACTTACATTAATCACTTTATGATTTAAGGGTAAAAAAGGAAAAAGAAATAAACTCTGTAATAGAAACTCAAGAGGAATCTCAGAAGGAAGAAAAAAAACTAAAGAAAAGGAAACTTTGTTAGATTGGCCAAACATTCTTAGGACCTTTTACATAAACTCTCATTAATTAGACACATAAATGTCAGGCAAGTCAAAAGAAAGAGTCCATAGATAAACCATCTTGATAAACAAAGGCAGTATAATGATACAATTATGAAATTATAATCATAAAATATAATTTATTAGACCTATAATTATGAAAATGATAAATATTAAATTATAAAACTCTACTCTGGTCCAGAAGAGCCAAACATGTGGTCAAACAATCTGCAACACTTCCTAGTATGGCCCAAAACAGATTAAAATGTAATTGGGAAATATTTAACAAGATAAATAAAATATAAATTGTATTACATTTTAAAACTAAGTCAATAGGCAGCCCACAAGAATCAATTAGTGGTCCCCATTTATATTTGAGTTTATGTCACTGATTTAGTTCAAATCCTTAATTTTACAGATGAGGAAACAGAGACCCAGAAAGATGAAGTGATTTGCCCAAGGTCACACAAGTAGTAAGTGGCAGAGAAAGTATTTGAGCTTTTGTTCTGATTCCAAATTGAAAGGTCTTTCACTAGAAGATACCTAAGGTACCTTCTAACTCTAACTTTTCTGTAAGTCTAGGTCCGATAATGAATATGAATAATAGAAACTGACACTTTCATAGCACTTTAAAAGTCACAAGACATTTTATATCAACCATGCAAGTATAAATGCTTATGTGGCTTGCCCAAGATCACATAGCTAGTGTCAGAAGCAAGACTCAAAACTAAGTCTTCTTGACTGCCCATGCCACACTCTATCCATTATATCACTGCCTCTCAACTCTCAACAATAATGTGCATTTCTCTAATCAATAGTGATTTAGAGCATTTTTTTCATATTAGTATAGATAGCTTTGATTTTTTCTTCTAAAAACTACCTTTTCATATCCTATGATCAGTTATGAATTGGGGAATGGCTCTCATTTTTATAAATTTGCCTCCATACCCTATATATTTGAGAAATGAGGCCTTTATCAGAGAAACATGCCATAATTTTTTGGATATTATTTAATTTTCTAGGGTACCTATTTGGCAAAATGTAGTTTCCCTGATTATCTCTTTTAATTAAGTCTATTTAGTTTGGCTTTTGTTTAATATGAAATCATGAGTGCTACTCTTTCCATTTTTTTTTTACTTCAGCTGAAGTATAATAAATTATGTTTTATCCCTTTATTTTAACTCTGTGTGTGTCTTTCTATTCCCAGTGTGTCTCTTGTAACGAATATATTATAGGATTCTGGTTTCAAAGTCATTCTGATATCTGCTTCCATTGTATGGGTGAACTCATCCCATTCACATTCATAGCTATGATTACTATTTGTTTATTTCCCTCCATCCCATTTTGAATGTTGTAAAAAAAAATTTGATATTACTTCATTGTCTATGATTCCTTTAAGCAAGATGTAGTTTCCCTCAAACTCATTTTCTTTTGTTTATCCTTCTCTCTCTCTTTTGCTTTTGACCGCTGCCTCCCTTAACCCTCCCTCCTTTTTGTCACCCATTCCACTCCCTTCCATTCCTATTTCCCTACTGGTAAGAAAGATTTCTATACTCAACTGTGGATATAGCCTTCCCTCTTTGAATAAATCCCAATGTGAATAACTTTCAGGCACTGTTCAGTTCCCCCCAAATTCCTCTTCTACTATAGAAGCTATTCCTTGCAAACCTTTTTATGTGAGAAAATTTCATTCTACCTCTCCCTTCTCTCTTCTTTCAGTGCATCCCTCTTTCTCACCTGTTCACTTTATTTTTGAGATCATCTCAATATAATCAACTCACTTCTGTGCCCTCAATCTATTTAGATTCCTTCTAACTACCTTAATAATGATAAAGTTCTAAGGAGTTACACGTATTATCTTCCCATATTGGAATGTAAACCAATTAATTTTATTGAATCCCTTAGTATTGCTCTTTCATGTTTACCTTTTTATGTTTCTCTTGAGTTTGCATTGAAATGTTATATTTTCTATTCAGTTCTGTTTTTTTTTTTTTCATCAGAAATGCTGGCAAGTACTCTATTTCATTAAATAATCATTTTCCCCCTAAAGGATTACATTCAGTTTTGCTGGGTAGGTGATTCTTGGTTGTAGTCCTAGCTCCTTTGCTTCCTAGAAAATCTTAATCCAATCTCTCCACTCCTTTAATGTGGAAGCTGTTAAATCTTGTGTTATCCTGACCATGACTACATGGTATTTTAACTGTTTCTTTCTGGCTGCTTACAATATTTTCTCCTTGACATGGGAGCTCTGGAATTTGGTTATAAAAACTTCTGGGAGTTTTCATTTTGGGATCTCTTTCAAGAAGTCCCAAACATTAGATTCTTTCCATTTCTATTTTACCCTCTGCTTCTGGAATTCTTCAGTTGGAATCCTCCAGCATTTCTAACAGGAGTGAGGTGGTACCTCAGAGTTTCTCTGATAAAGCCCTCATTTCTCAGATATATAGTGAACTGAGTAAAATTTATTTAAACAAACAAACAAAAAAGAGTCATTCCCCAATTGATAAATAAAGGATATGAACAGGACGTTTTCAGAAGAAGAAATCAAAAGCTATCTATACTCACATGAAAAAAAAAGCTCTAAATCACTATTGATTAGAGAAATGCAAATTAAAACAGCTCTGAAGTACCACCTCATTCCTATTTGAAATGACATATGCTGTAGGGGATGAAGGAAAATAGGTATGCTAATAAACTCTTGGTGGAGTTATGAATTAGTCCAACAATTCTGGAGGACAATTTGGAACTATGGCTACAGGCCTATAAAACTGCACGTACCCCAAAGAGATTGGAAAAGAAAGAGAAAGAGAGAGAAAGAGAGAGAGAGAGAGAGAGAGAGAGAGAGAGAGAGAGAGAGTGTGTGTGTGTGTGTATGTGTGTGAGCTCTTCTTGTGGTGGCTAAGAATTGGAAATCAAGGGAATGCTCACCATTGCGCTATCACAACTAAAAAGGGGGGTGGTTAAAGAAAGAACATAGCAAGGCCTATATGAACTGATGCAAAGTGAAATAAGAAGAACCAGCTGATTGTTGTACACAGTAACAGCAACACTGTAATGATAACCACCAATGAAAAATTTGTCTACTCTGATCAATACAATGATGTGAGATAATTTCCAAGGCCTCATAAGTAAGAAACGCTATCTACCTCCAGAGTGAGAGATACAAGTGATGAAATATGAGTACAAAATGAAGTATAACTTTCTCACTTTATGTTTTTTTGCTTTTTTTAGAAATATGGATAATATGAAATTTTTTTCATCATTTCACATACATAATTGATACAATTTTGCTTCCCTCTTTAATGGGTGCAAGGGAGAGAATTCAAAACAAAATTTAAAAAGAAAAGAATGTTAAAAGCAATTAACAAATTTTTTAAAGGAAGAAAAAATACTACATGAATGAAAACTATCACTTCTATTATGCCCATTTTATTTTTTTTAAAAAGTCTTACCTAAATTCTCAGTTCATGTAAAAAGTCCAGTTCTCCAAAATTATCTTTAAAGCGTATAGAAGATCTCTAGTAGCCATGCCTGAAACAATAAGAAAAATCACTAAAAATTAATATGTTATGGAAGTATATATTCATGTGCAGTTTTTTATAACTACTAAATACAGACATTTTTCCTTCATATTGAGCATAAAAAGAAATAGCTCAGGAAACAATGAATTTCTGTCTCTAAATAGGTCTTGGGAATTTGCTTTACCAAAAGGGAACTGATATCTTAAGATACTCATTTTGGAAACTAAAATTATATTGTTTTTGGCACAGAGGCAAAACATAATTTTTTTATCCATGTGTCAGGAAGGAGAATGACTCTGAATGAAAATGAAGTATGAGAAAATATGACTGTAATCTTCAAGAAAATGTAAATGGGATGAAACATCAAACTTCTCAATATTCATTTATATCTGATCAAGAATCTGTATTTGTTTTCCCTTTGAATTAAGGCTTCCCAGAAAAATAAGATTCATGATTACCTCATACTACAATTGCATCCTACCCCCAAACAAATAAACAAATTCATCCAACGTTATCTAGGTATATAACAACTGCCAACGTAGGAAGCCTTTCCACAAAAATACAATTTAAAGTCAACTGATACTTTTCAACTACTTGAGGAAATCCTAGGAAGATGGAATACTATATTGAGGTCAGACACTGAAATTCACAATTTTGAAAACCATAGCCAGAGGGACAAAACATAGAGAACTAAGAACAAAAAAAAAATGATATTTAAAGTCATGCCTATAGTTACTATATTAGTAACAAATGAGATTAACCTGACAATTATGAAAACATCCACATGTACCCTAAAGAAATAAGTATTCCCTAACTCACCCATACTTACCTCTGTCCATGCAGTAGTCAAATGGGAAACAAACAAAAAAGGAGTATTGTAGACACTAGCTATTTAACTTTATTTTTAAAGATATCTCAAAGAATGTGGAAGGGCAAAAGGATTATCTTACAAAAATGTAAGTGTAAGTGTTTGTCCAATGGGAAGAGGGGTAAATTTTGGACTAATAGTAGCAAAGATAAATAGTACCTGAAAACAACTCAAAGCAAGACAGCTTTGGTGAACTGAAAAGAGAAGAATGATGATAAAATGATGAAAAGTCAGAGGAACAATGAGAAGGGTAAGTCAGTGCTATCATTCCTCTTTAATAGCCTAAACAGGAGAATCTACTACCATTGGCTAGGTAGGTAGGCAGATGGATAGATGGATGGATAGATAGATAGATAGACAGACAGACAGACAGACAGACAGACAGACAGATAGATAGATAGATAGATAGATAGATAGAAAGACAGACAGACAGACAGATAGATATCCAACCCAGGAGAATTTGGGGAAAAACAACCCAGAATGGGCAGAAGAAGAGTAAAAAGAAACAGAGGGAGCTTTGACCTCAAGTTCTAGAACTATGGACAAGTCCCATAAAGCATGTGATCCTAAGAAAATGATTCAGCTGAGTTTTAATGAAGCCTGAGAAAAAGTACAAAGTTAAATGAATTTCAACTTAAAATACGATTTAACAAGACATCCAATACACTGGAGTTTATTAAGCTAAAAGCTTGCTTGATAACAATTTTGGCATTGATCATTTGATGTTTAAGTTAAGCTGTTTTAATAGAGTCATCTATTGTTTAAAATAATGACTGGAAAATCCATGTCATAAATCAGTTGAGCCTGGAACACTTAAAAATACTCTGGAGTAGTAGAAGAACCTTTTAAGAGGAAGACAGAAGGCTCATAGGGTTCAAAGGCTAGCTCTATCACTAATTAGCCTAATCTAATCATTAATTAGTGAACTCACATAGAATATGTCACTTTATTTCCCAACCTCAGTTTCTTTCCTTTGCAAACCAAGGAGACTGGACAATATCTTAAGTCCCATCTACCCCAGGCATTCCAAGTTTTATGTTCAGAAAGACGAGGTGCAATTCTCTAATAAAGTACAGGAGTACTACTCCCCTACTGCTGCCTCCTGTCAATAAACCCCAACACAGGTGACAGTCTTTGACATGTTGAATATCTCTTACTAGTTAAACATGTAAAACAAGCATTGTGATAGAAATCGTGATAGCAACAAATATCACAAATGTTTCAAAGAATGAAATCATTTTCAGTAAGAAATTACAGGTGTAATTACTTTAATTACTTACTTTAATTGGAAAAAAATGAAAACAAATTAGGAGCAAATATTCGGCGCAGTTAAGAATTTGAGCTATAATTTGTGTAAAGCTCTTTACTAAATGTTGGGAAGACACAAAGTTTGGGTAAGAAAAATAGATATCCTCAAGGAATTTACAGTCTAATATGGAAGTATGTCACATACAATGGGACACAGAATAGGACAATCTCCAGTGATTTCACTGTAATAAAAAATTTCCAAGTAGAAAAAACTTCTACTACTGCAGATTGGTACTTTCTCTGGCATCAAACTTGAACCCAAGTCTTCAAGACTTCAGATCTGGTTCTGTCAAATCGGGGCTTAGGGTGGGGAAAAGAACTGAATTTGTAGATATCTAAGGTCATTTCCCCTCCAAATATAAGATCATATAAATGCAAGTTAACAAGGCAATAACAATACTGGATACACAGTAGTTGTTTAATAAATGTCCAATGAATTTTGTCATACAAAGTGCTATCTGAGGAGCAACACAAAGAGAAGAGAAAGCTGGATGGACCCTGCAGGAGTGGATGTTGTTTTAAGACAGTGAAATGGATTATAAATGCTTCCAAAGAGTGACGCATGAGTACACAGAGAACAATGTAGAGGTACATGGTAGATATGAGCAGGCTATGAGAAAGAATGCTGAAAAACAGGGGTGAAATGTGTGGTCAAAATAGTGTATGCTCAGGAGAAGACGGACTGGTCATGTGTCAAGGATGAGGGATGAAAAGTAGATAGTCAAAATGTTCCACTGGTACCCTCTCAATGTCAAGGAAAAGAGAGGGATGTTGATGGCTTAGACGTTCTGTGGCAAATTTATGAGAGAATATGGGCAAGAAAGGGTACAGAATGGTCAAGTATGGATGGCCTATGATCTATATCAGTATCAATGAACTGAACTGCTAAATAGATGAGATCACAGACCTGAGCATTTGAATACATGAGATTCAAGGGGATTATTGCTGGGGGTAGATAAGCAGATAACCCTCACAGGGAGCTGACATGATGGAAATTCAGCCTGGGAAGGAACTTCTGGAATCATCTAATTGAGCCAATATCTGAGCTGGAAATCCCTTTAGAAAATTTCCATCATGTATAGGATCTGTAAATACTTTCACATTGTACAATAGTTTGGTCATATAGAAGGGCTGTAACCAATGAGTGATCACTGGAAAAGGAAAAAAAAAAAAAAAAAAAGAAAATTTCCAACAAGAGGCATCTACCCTATGTTTAAAAATCTCTACTAGCTGAGGATTAGGTGACTTCTAAAGGTAACTTCTAACTCTAAATCAATGGTGCAATGGAAGCCACCTATTCCACTTTTACTGAGCTTTAGTCATTGAGGAATTTTCTTTTCATTATGTCTACACCTCCTCTGTAGCTCAAGGCATCTGAAGGGTCCATTCAAGTCAGAAGTACTGATGGCCTAACTCAATTGAATGCTCAGCCAGCTGTACATAATCTTTGAAAAGTGTATTCTTCACCTACTTCTCTGATTCTTTTTTTTAAATTTTATTATAGTTTGCATCATTCATTTCCACAAGATTTTGAGTTACATATTTTCTCCCCCTCTTTTCCCCCCCCCCACCCCAAAACAGCCATCCCAGTGTGTCCCCCCTCCCCCAAT
>CM053589.1:94455284-94517363 GCA_028646515.1 Pseudochirops corinnae
GGAAGGTAAAAAGTTCATTTTTGGTTCTACTTGACACAAATTTTTTTAAGTGACATCTCTAATCATCTTCTAATGATGAATTTCATTTCAAAATTTCATTTCTATAATTTCAAACAGGACTCCCTCCCCCAAGCTCATGGACCAAGTTGATAAAGACTGAGTTGGAGGGTAAAGGTTTCAACACAAAACTGCCCTCCCCAAATCATTACCATGGCAAATTCACATGCAAGTAACACAAGATGATTCATTACATTGTAGTATTACACTGTATTGTATACAATACAAAGATCTGTTTGTGTCAAGAATATGATTTCTATCAGCAAGAGATTACCCTCTCTATTTTGTTGTAAATTATTTTTCAAGTAATATTTAAAAAAAAAATTAAACTTCCCTCCCATTACGACTACCCTCTCAGAACGCACTGAAAAACAACAAACAGTAAAACAACATACTTCAACAGCCATCCACATACTCTGCCCCCTGCCCCTCCCAAAAGAATCATACATTCACCACATCTGAAAATGTGTGCCTAATTCTGCACCACCTCTGTGTCAGGAAGGAAGCGGGACGTTTTATCTTCCTTTATTTGGAATCTGAGTTTATCTTTGCTTCATCAGAGTTCAAAAAAAGGTTCCAAAAGACCTGGGTCAGAAGAAAATATAGGCGAGAAGGGCTGCAATCTGCGTAAGGATATGCTTGTGGGAGTGTATGCCCCCAGCAGCCATGAAATCATAGATCCCTGAAGTACAGCCATTTAGTCGGTGTTTAGTGGAGAAATCTTTCAAGCTCTAGTAGAACCACTTTTCAGAAATGATCAAATAAAGTAGATGCCTGTAGGTATATTTCGTGTTCCAAGATAGTAATAGCCCTCTTAACTTCAAATGCAGTTACTAAAACTTTTAACATTTAAGTGAGTAAGAGTATATATCCCTGAAGAAAATAAATTTATGCAGTGTTGAGAAAAAAATCTTTGAGACTATGAGATCAGTTTGTTGTAAACCCCAGGCTTCCAATTAAAGAGTATTCCTTAAGTAATGTGATTTAGAATTAAATATGTCTATATCATTCCTCTGATAATGTTAACTTATTTTTCTACCTAAGGAGGAATAAAATGCACCTTGAAAATTTTCCATTTTCCTTTCTACGATTTCTTCTCCCTACATTAGTTGTCAAAACACAATTTTTTTACATCTCAATTTAATGCTGGATGAACTTAGAAAATAAAATTTTATTAAAACAAATACCAAAGCCTGTTCTGATGTTTTCGAGCAGGGCAGAATAATCATTTAATTTGGAGATAATCATTTATTTTGGTAGTCTAGAGATAAATTGTGACTCTGATAGGCCACAATTTCTCTCTTAAATATGGATAAGCAAATTCTCGCCTACTTCCAAGATAGAAATATTATCAAAAGCAACATGAATACAGCGTCATAAAAGATTGTATTTAAAGACAAACTGCCACGAGACTTTGGGCATCAATAATTTCCCTAGAATAATAAACAGCTGTCAATTTGCTTGGCAAAAGAAGTTAAATATGCCTGAGAGCAAAAATATAAAATTCCTGATGAAGGCGACACATAGATAGATAGATAGATAAGATAGACAGACAGACAGACAGACAGACAGACAGACAGACAGATAGATAGATAGATAGACAGAGACAGAGACAGACAGAGACTCAATTAAGACCCTTAACCTATATATTACTATACCATAAAATATACTGGAATCAGTAGAAATTTTTATCACTGCCTTAAAACAGAGGAAAATAACTGCATTATTATGATAATAAGTGGTAGCATACAATGATTAAAATTCAATAGCACCTACCATGATCGTAGCCCTTCCTACGTGTATTAGAGATTCTAAAATGAACGTGTCCTTGGGAGGTTTACAAACTCTTTGTAGAGACAATATGAACAAAGCAAATTAAGTGAGTGAAATGGCAATTAAAAGATACATGACAGGGTTATATTTGATTAAATTATAGAAGTCTTTGAGTTTGGTCTCATTTTACAGATGAAGAAAATGAGGCACAGAGAGATTAAGTAATTTGCCTAAGGTCACACAACAAGTAAGGGTTTATGGTGAGGTGTTCCTGAACCCAATCCCAGGTCTCTTGCATTATACTATGCTGCACTTGTAGGCTGTAGCATTCATTTAATTTTATAGTTATTTTTTGGGGGAGGAGGGGGAATGTCTCATGTATTAATACTAACTTGATGATAAACTGGGAAGTAAGGTCGATGCATTAAACATTCTTATTTCTCCCAGAGCATCCTGCCAAAAGCAGGTGCCAAAGATATCTTTCCTGACAAAGAGAGAAGATATTAAACACTGAAAAGATGACTATAGTTTAGAACGATAAAAAAAAAAAGGTACATGGAAGGGAGGGTATTGAGTTAAGTAAGCTTTGTAGGTTGAGAAGGACTGAGTAGTTGGAAGGACATTCTAGGTAGTATCACAGTAAAGTGATTCCCTAAGACAATCCAAGGGAAGCTAGGTGGCACAATAGATAGAGTGCCAGGTCTGAAATCAGGAACACTCATCTTCCTGAGTTCAAATCCAGCCTCAGACACTTCCTAGCTTTGTTCCTGGGCAAAGCACTTAACTCTGTTTGCCTCAGTATCCCCATCTGTAAAATGAGCTAGAGAAAGGAACACCAAACCACTTCAGTATCTTTGCCAAGATACAAAGAGTCAGGCAAGATTGAAAAATGACTAATAAAACAACCCAAGAAAATGTTCTACCTGACAAATCAGATACGGCTGCCTCTTAAATTACATTAGGGAAAAAAGAAATGACTTTCACAAAAGCAAATTTCAGTTCAGCGGAGGAGACCCAGTAAAAGACGACAAAGTTAATGGCAAGATATGTTCACAGGCATGCACTTTCACGTGCCGGGCCCAAGTTAAGAAGGAATTTTATGTAATATGGTAATAGGCCATGAAGGAAGTAAGTATAAATGGCTTGGAGTGAAATTGACCCCATTTCCAAAGTCTCCGAATCATAAGGATAGAAAGGAATTTGGCAGCACCCGACGTGCCACATTCCACAGCTGCTATTCATTATAGAATATAAGAAATGCAGTGGTCAGGTTCAAAAACAAAACTAAACAAAAACAAGGTGAGATACAGGACAGCATACCCAGACACCAGCTAAGAAAGAACTTGCTAAACCCAAGGAAAAGAAGCCCTTGACTTTACTACTGCAGACAGAGAGATCATATTGCCCAGCCTGGCAGCTGTAAGGGTCCCCCATTACTTTCTCACAATGGCACAGTGTAAAACAGAGTGTTGGATTTGTAGTCAGGAAGACTGGGTTCAAGTCCTACCTCAGATACTTACAAGCTGTGTGACCCTGAGCAAGTCACCTACCTCTGTCCTGCAGATTCCTCTTCTGTAAAATGAAGGGCTGAACTCAATGATGTTTAACATCTCTTCCAACTCTAAACCTATAATCCTATGACTCCTTCCTGGGACTTACCTCCTTTCACCACTCTTCTTTAATACTGATGACTATTTCTAAAACATCCCCCTTTTTAAACTCAGTTCACTAAGTGGTATGGGTCCCAGGTGGGATCTTTGATAGAAAATTAGGAAATAAATTAACGGATGAAGAAAAAAGACGTCATGAAGTAACGAAACAGTGCAGATGACCTGGGTTTTAATTGGTCTCCAATACTTTCTGCCTGAATGCCCTTGGTCAAGGTATGTCCTTTTTCTGTGCCTCAGTTTCCCAATATGTAAATGAGGGTGTTGGACTAGAAGATGTTTAAGGGTCCTTCTAACTCTAAATGATTAAGCTGTGGGACTAAGTACTCTTATGATTACACTGCATGATAAACTTCTAATCTTTACAGCAACAAGGGAAACACATAGCGCCAATCCAGATCTGAGAAGTGCTAGAAGACCCTTAGTCCCTGCTCATCACTTCCTGGAGTTCCTGCTCCCAAATTTTCTATCCACATCAGTTCATAGAAGCCAGTGTCTTAGAGCTGTGAGCTCCTCTCCACAGGAAGGAGAAGAGATGGCAACGTGACGTTCAGATCCTGCTGCCAAGATTGTTGAAAAATGTGTTTCCAGCACCCTCAAGTTAGAATTCTGACCATGTTTTCCTACAAAAATCCTGTTAAGGACTGGCGAAAAGTTCTACAGTACTATGCTTCAGACACATCACAGGTCAAATAGGCTTTTAGGGACCGTCTGCCAGCAAAGATAGTGACAGATGGCTGCTGTCAACAACAAAAACTCCTTCAGGGGAACAAGGAGGCCAGAAAGACACTGGATCACCCACCAGACTGAATGACTGAAAATGCACACATAGCACTGCTCATGGGTTCAAATATGTTTGAACATCCAGATTCTTCATAGCTTGCCTATTCTAGGACTATTGTTGACCCCTGACCTATTCTTCTGGATCCAGGATGTGATTTCTCTGGCCTCTGGGTTTGAGTTCTGCTTTTTCCTCAGTATTTCAGAATAACTAACACTTTTGTTTCTAACAAAAACTATGTTCATGCTTCTACATCTCAGTAAGACGCTTCCTCTGGTCTTCTGGTATCATAAACCAGGAAGAGAGCACATGGTAGGGGAATTGGCCAGGGGACACAACTACACAACAGAACATTTTAAAGCAGTGGTTCTCAGCCTTCCTAATGCCATGACCCTTTAATGCTCGTATGTGGGCGAATCTGCATGTGGGCGGACCCTCCTGGAGACAGATAGAGGAGCAGTGTCTCCCTTCCTAAGACCATTGGAAATACGTGTTTTCTGATGGTCTTAGGCGACCCCTGTGACCCCTGTGAAAGGGTCATTCGACAATTCCCCCCAAGGGGTCGTGACCCACAGGTTGAGAACCACTGTTTTAAAGGATGAAAATGTCTTCCTAACAGCTGATAACTTGGGTGGGGGTGGGGAGGTAGGAGAAAGTGGGAAAAGAAAATGAGATTTCATGATCATGGCAAATCCTGCTGGAAACATCATGTTTTTATATCCAGAAACCAAGTAGGATCCATAATAAAATGAACACTAAAATATCAGGAAAAAAGATTTATGAGAAAAGATTAAAAGAAGTCACTAAAAAAAAAAAATCTAAGTGATGGGGTTTATCATCATTTCACATAATACTTACAATAAGAGCTAGCACTTACACAATGCTTTATAAACATTGCTCATTTGATTCTCATGACAGGCGGGTACTATTAATATTTCCATTTATCAAGTGAGGATATTGAAACTGTGAGATTAAGTTACACACAGTCATTCATACAACTAAAAATTATCAAAAAAAAAACAACCCTGAATTCAGCCCATCCTGATTCCAAGCCCACTGCACTATCCATGAGTCCACAGATGTACGGTGACACTCTAATGGAGTGGAATTCTTGCTAAAATAGGAAATGTCATTACACAACAGTGAAAGATTAAGGTAATATTTGATCACCCAGACACAGCACAGAGAGAGAATCCCGTTCTTTACAATTTTCAGAATGTCTCACATCCTGAAATAACTAAGATAGAATGGTATATAAGAAAGGAAAGAAGCTGCCGCTAGGGAACCAAAAAGTTACTAGACTAGAAAAATGAAGATCCTGATAGCCACAATACTGCAATTAACTAGCTTTGTAACCTAGGACAAGTCATATCAGTTAGCTGCACACTGGTTTCTTCACATTTAAAACTGGAGGATAGGTGGTGCTGTGGAATGACCTCTGAGGTCTTTATTGTGCTAAAATTCAATAATCCTATGATTTAAGAAGAATTCTGCCTGTGGATTACAGGGACTAGTCTTGCTGCCTCATGGAATTATTTGCTTCTACCCCTAGCATTTCTTCCTATTGTTCACTCATAAATTCCTCATTTTACCTAGTCATTCTTGTTTTCTGACCATTTTTTTGTTTATTCTAATGAATTCTGGGTATTTAAAACACCAGTGTGGTCTTTGGACTTCTTAAAGGACCTAAGACCCTTTCAAAAGGTCCATGAGGTCCACATTATTTTCATAATAGTACTAAGATATTTATTTGCCTCTGTGTGAGGTCAAATTATCTTCATATACTCCAACCAAAACAACATACTGCAAGAGACTGAATGCAGAAACAAATATGAGAATCCAGCTGTTTTCTATTAAATCGGATATTAAAGAGATTTGCAAAATTACATAAAAATTATGCCACTTTCCTCACTATATTATTGGAAGGGGGGAGTTTTTTTCTTTTTCCATAAGACCATGCATACTGGCATACAATGGGTTTGTTACTATTTTAATGAAATTAGCAAATATTTTCAATTAGTTTTTTTAAAACTGCTAATATGATAAGTGTCAATAGAGATAATCCACATAAACAAAAGTTCTTTGGGTTTCCAAATAAATTTTTATGGTGTAAAAGAGTCCTTAGACCAAATAGCTTGAGCACCATCGCTATAAGATACCAACTTCTTAAAAATTAGCTAACAAAATGCATTTTTTAAAAGTTATTTCTGATGTTTACAGGTTTATTATCATTATTCCTACTATTAACAATAAATATTTGTGCCATACTTTAAAGGCTGCAATACAGTTAATAAAGTATTTCATTTAATAGTCATAACAATCCTATGGGGTAGGTGCTAGAAGTACTGCTCTCCTTATTTCACAGATGAGGAAATTAATGTTCAGAGCAGTTAACTGACTAATCAATTGGGGAATGGTATATGTGATGGAATACTATTGTACTGGAAGAAATGATGAGAGGGATGGTCTCAGAAAAACTTGGGATGACTTATATGAAACGATGCAAAGTGAAATGAGCAGAAGCAAGGGGTCACTGCACATGGTAACAGCAGTAGTACAATGATGATCAGCTGAGATAGACTTAGTTACTGTTAATCAATAAAATAATCCAAGACAATTATGAAGGATCCATGATGAAAAATGCTATTCACCTCCACAAAGAGAACTAATGAACTGAGTGCAAAATGAAATGTGGTTTTCTCTCTTTACTTTTCTTGCTTTTTTGTGACATGGCTAATATGGAAATATGTTTTACATGATTTCACATGTATAACTGATATCATAATTGTCTACCTTCTCAGTGAATGGGGCAGGGAGAGAATTTGGAAGTCAAAATTTTTTAAAAGAATGCTAAATATAATCTTTTTTAAGAGACAGAAAAAAAAAATGACTTGCCCAGAATCACACAACTAATAAGTATCAGAAGATCTGTAGTCAGGTATTCCTTATTCAAAGTCTGGTTCCTCTTATACCACATTGTTACTCTAACATACTTGCATAACATTCATTAGAGTTTATTTTAATTGGAAACCATCTGAATGACTTTAATAAACTAAATCAAGGCACAGATAACGGTGTGTAATTTGACAAAGAGTTTTCTTGTCTTCACCCTGAAATTTATTGACACTCACTTAAACCACTGTGACTCTTTTGAAAAGGAATCTCTATTCCCTGACCAAAGGCAAAATAATCAAATTTCTTTCCCCTTAACTCAAAATCATTCTAGGAATTTTTGTCTGAAGTCAGTCAGCCACCAAGTATTTATTAAGCACCTAATATATGGTAGGTACTGCGCTAAATACGGGAAATACCTCCCCCCCCAAAATAAAAAGGCAAAAAACAGCCCCTACCCTTAAGGGGTGTAATCTCGTCTAACGGGAAGACAATATGAAAACAACTATGTACAAACAGGATAAATTGGAAATAATCAACAGAGCGAAAACACAAAGAGCTATCAGGAATGGCTTTTTGCAGTGATTGGGGTTTTATCCGAGCCTCAGAGGAAGTCAGGAGATAGAAAGGATGATGAAGAGAATTTCAGGGGTACAGTCAGTGAAAATACCCAGATCTGCGAGACATAGTTTCTCATAAAAGAAACAGCAAGGAGTCCAGTATAACTGGATTTCTGACTATAAAGATTTAAGAAGACCATTAAGGTAGGAGGGATCCAGATTACAAAGAACTCTGAACTTCAAACAGAGGGTTTTATATATGATCCTGGAAGTGAGAGGGAGTCACTAGAATTCACTGAAGAGGAGCTGGAGGTTTGGGGGTGGAGGTGGGGGAGAGGTGGTGACATGGACAGACTTGTACTTCAGGAAGATCAATCTGACAGGCTGTAGCGGGCGAGAGATTTAAGGCAAGGAGACCAACCAGCAGGCTACTACAATAATGAAGGCCTACACTAGACTAGGCTGGTAGCATGCAAAAGATGGGCTCACCAAATTTACCAAAGAGGCACCATGATCCAGTGAAAAAAATAACTCTGGAGTCAGAGACAATTCTGAGATCAACATTCTCAATTTGTCATTTTATAGATAATAAAGACTAAAACCTAGAGAGGATAAGGGTCCTTTCCAAGGTCCAAAGGCTAAGAAACAGCAGGGCTAGGATGGGAACCTACGTCTACCAATCTCCAGGCTAATGCTGTTTCCGTAATACAACTCGCATCTCAAGTCAATCAAGAGTCAGAATATGCTCCCCCACTACAGATGCATTGTCTCCACAAATGGCATCAGTGCAGACCCTGGAGGGTCAGTGGAGGCAGAACTATGTGCAGAGACTGATGGATGACTGCCATCTCGTAAATAACAGAACAAGAAAGAGCCCACCTGAGCCCAACCGCCGTGTCACAGTTTCCTCAACCTCTGTGTCAAAGATGATCTCTCACCTTGGGTCACAGTTTCCTTAACGTCGATATCAAGAAGGACATCTAACTCTCTGCTTCAAAAAATACACCATGGAACTCTAAATTCCAGTACAGGAAAAGAGCCTGTACTCCAAAGGCTATTTGAAAAATGATAATATCAGCTGCACACCAAGGGCTACTCAAGGTCGGTAAGTAACGAGATGGTTGGAAAGCGAACGTTTCTGACTGGGCTGGGTCGGCAAGGAGGACTCTAGAAAACATTCACGCAGGAGACAGTGGGGTTTTTTGTTTGTTTGTAATGATTCTTAAAGGATAGGTTGGATTTCAGCCCACAGAAAAGTGGCATATGGAGGCAAGACGAAAGACAGAGACGGGGTACAATATGAGATGTGAAAGGAGTGGAGGAGTAATACACTTTAGCTGACATGCTGCATACATGAACGGGTACAGTATGAGCTAAGGAATAAAAGGTAGAGAGAGCGGCACATTATGGAAAGCACTGTACAACAGGAAGTCATTGAAGAGCTCTGAGCCAGAGCACTGGGATCAGATCAGTAAATAAGGATAATTAATGTGGCGGAAGGAGGAAGGATGGATTAGGGGGGAAAGAGCCAGGCTTTCCCTATGGCTCCTCCTCTAATCAGTGGAGGGCAACAGAAGGTAGCATCCTCACCTTTTTTCCCTTCCTCAAGCTTTTTCTTGCATAATACTCCTCCCAACCCCCAAGTTTTTTTTAAGAGAATCACAGATTTAAAGATTTAAGGTCCCTTTGAGATCATTTAGCAAAATCTTTCAACAGATGATGAGAATCCCACCAGAAGTGTTTCACAGTGGCAATTAGCCATTATAAAATGGACCTTACTTCATAGTTTCCTAAAGAATTATTCCCATTCTTCCTAATTGTACTGCTATGTCAATTTTCATTAATGCCCATGTTCCCTCCCCTGCTGGAAAGTATCCCAGCAAATTAAGAAATGTACAAACGTACTCTGGATTTATAAGAGTTAGGAAGCACTACTGATAACTTAATGGCTTGGGCTTTTTTCCCCCCATCTCACTTGTCCAGGCTTTTTTTGTACCACTCCTGTCACAAAGTCAATATTCCAACCAACCTGTATTATTGACTTTGGTTAGCCTGCAGCTAACAAACCAGGTTGGAAGTAGGAGTTGTTTCTTCGAGAGCAGAATATGCCATTAAAATTATTTCCATTTTACAGATAAGAAAATTGAGGCTTGGAGAAATTAAGAGAACTGTCCAAGGTCACATAGCTATTAAATTTCAGAATATAGACTAAAATCAAGGCCCTGCTGACACCAATTTCAGTTTCCCTTTCCTCATTTTCTCTGGTTTCCTTCCCTCAAATCCTTCCCAATTCCAGTCCATCTTCTCCAAAGCAGCCAAGTTCATTCCTAAAGCAAAGGAACTTTGACCAAGGTGGTCAAAATGCCCTAGGGCAGTGGTTCTCAACCTTCCTAATGCCTCCACGCTTTAACGCTCATATGTGGGCGTTTCTGCATGGATAGAGGAGCAGTGTCTCCATTACTAAGACCATGGGAATATGTTTTCTGATGGTCTTAGGAGACCCCTGTGAAAAGGTTGTTCGACCCCCAAAGGGGTCACGACCCACAGGTTGAGAGCCGCTGCCCTAGAGGCTCCCTATTACTAATATGAACGTGTAACTATAATCTCTCTTTTTCTATCCATGGCTCTATCCGTGCACACACTGTTTATATTTCTGTATGTGTGTATTACATATACACAAAAATATATATACATATACATATTCTACAATGTTCTTTAAGAAAATGCAAGCTGTTTTGTTTGTATTTTTAAAGTCATTTATGATCTAATTCTATCATATCTTTGTAGACTTATTGCCTAGAAAGATTCATACATGCTGTAGTTGAGCTGCTGGGCTTGGTTTTTTGCTATTCCTCATGAAGAACATCAGAACTCCTACCTCTGTACTAACACAAGCTTCCCCTTTCTCCCAACACACTCCCTTATCACCTTCACCTCTCAAAAGTAATAGCCTTAAAAATGTTTCTAGTTTCCATCAAAGATTAGCTGAAGTATTATTTTCTCCAAGAGACCTTTCTTGATCCCCTCCCTTTTTGCCAGTGATTCCCTGAAACCATTTTACATATTTTAAAAAATGTACTCATACGTGTACATTTCATTTCTCTACCCCTCTCCCTGCCCCCATCCTCACCCAATGAAAACTTATTGAGAGAAGAGACTACTTTTATTTCATCTCTGTGTGCCAGGGCCTAGAACATAAAAGGCATTTACTAAGGGCTTGGAGAAGGAGAGAGGGAAAGGACGAAGGGAGGGAGGGATAAAGGAAGGAAGGAAGGAAGGAAGGGCGGAAGGAAGGAAGGAAGAGAGGGAGGGAGGCAGGGAGGGAGGAAACCTTCCACATTTTTTGTTTCTGAGTGGGTCAAGAAGGTAATGTACTTAAGGACAGGAGAAACTCTTGGCCAAGATGAATGAGAGGAAGGAAGGAAGGAAGGAAGGAAGGAAGGAAGGAAGGAAACAAGGGACAATGAGCTAGCATTTGTGTGGAGTGAGACTCAGGAAGAACTGAGTCAGTTCAGAGCTTGGAAAGAGACAGCAGAGTTGACTGGGAAATATAAGAAACTGGTGTTTTGTTTTGTTTTTTGTTGGTTTGGGTTTGTTTTTTGTGGGTTTTTTTGCTTTAAAAAAGAATGAATGTTGAGAGTATAGAGTAGGAAGTATGAGTCTGTGAATAGGAAAGAGAAAAAGTAAATTAGCTGGTATCAGAGTATATGAAAGAATGCCAGGAAATTTGGTAGAAGTAGAGGAACAATAAGGAGGCCAAAGTGGTTGGAAAATAGAGGGTGTGAAGGAGAGTAACCTCAATAAGGCTGGAAAAAATAGCAGGAGCCAGATCGTAAAGGGCTTTAAATGCTAAACAGAGGATTTGGCATTTTTCTATCTAGAGGAAATAGGGAGCCTCTGGAGCATTTTGATGGATGTGATCAATCCAGTGCTTTAGAAGTATACATGAGGCAGCTATACCAGGGAAAAGGCTGAGATCTGCAGCCCTGGTGGGCACTGAGAGACTTTCCTCAGTGTGATCATGCATGGTGTGGGTGCTGTGCTCTGTGTCTTAAGTACCCTCCTTATTCTGTAGTACCACTATCAAGGAACCATGCTGAGAAATTAGGTCTGATTATGTACTTTACAAAATATCTGAATGACAGGTTTCCGAGCTCCCTGTGGTCTATGTTTGGGAGTAAGTGATCCTAGTTTATGGGTGGCAGTATGTGAGAGTTTTCCTAAAACTTGCTTCCCAATAACACCCTGAACCCTCCAGCTTCTAAGTGTTCTGGCAGACTGCCCCTCCTGGGGTTGGGAATGCATAACCTCCTTATCTTTCTCTATTCAAATTTTCTACTGCTCCAAGGTCTATGTTCCTTCATTCCTACATATTAAAGTAATCTGTCCTTTTTCAAATTTCTTTAGAGTAAGGATTCTTAAGGTAGGGTCCATGGATCCCTAACAGGAACTGTGAGTTGATTTCAAGGGGTCCATGAACTTGGAAGGGAAAAAAATTACCTATTTATTTTCATTAATCTTTGGTTTTCTTTGTAATCTGCTGTATTTTGCTGTATGCATTTAAAAAGAAATATTATTCTGGGAAGGGGTTCGTGGCCTTCATCAGATTAACAAAGGGATCTACGACACACAAAAGATTAAGAACTACTCTCCTGTGACAAAGTATTTTGACTGGATCTCTCCTTTGCCTTAACAAAATTATTGATATCTTTTGTTTTCACATTATATTCATTTCCAACGTATTCCTCTTGCTCTCTCCTTGTCATGGAGACTTCCCTTACACCTCTCAAAGTGTGGTCCTGGGACTCCCAGGATCTTTCAGGTGGTCTGTATATGAAGTTAAAACTAGTTTCTTTTTTCTTTTCTTTTTCTTTTTTTTTTTTTGGAGGGGAGAAGGTAGGGCAATTGGGGTTAAGTGACTTGCCCAAGGTCAGACAGCTAGTAAGTGTGTCAAGTTTAAAACAAGTTTCATAATAATATTATGATGTTTCAATTTCTCGTATAGAAAATAAAAGTAGATATAACCTTCATAAGAGCTTGATTGATCCTCAAAAAATTTTAGGAGTCTAAAGTGATCCTGTAAAGCCAAGCATGAGTAGCTTTTCAGAAGAATGCTACCGTAAATAGCTTTTAAGGTTCTGATTACACAGTATGGTGAACATTCTATTTATTCCATAAAAAATCAAAGCAAAACATTCACAGTAAATCAAAGTACAGCATTCACAATGTTACAACTTATCACAGAAAATCAAGTTGTTGAAAATGACCACATAGTTTTCACCACAGGGGTCACAAAGTTTTCAACAAAGAACAATTATTTAGCAACTCAATCATTCAATCATCCTTAAGGAGGTTTGCCTCCTCAAGGAACACAAAGTACAATAGTCAAAGTTCTCCACTCATGAGGCACACTAAGTTAACTCAATCAGTACTTATTCAGTCATCAATCACTAAGTACAATCATTTAGTTAACCAATCATTCAATCAACTCAATCATCCTTCATCATTCACTATTCAATCATCAGAAAATACACAGACCCTCCACCCGTAGGTCACTAGTAAATTTACAATTTCTTGGTGGGTACACAGTATCCAAGTAAAGTCTTCTTTCAGCTTGACTCAGGGTGGTTTCTCAAATTCCCTGGATCCCCTTCCATGGTCCTAGATCCTATCTGGATTCACCAAACTGCCACCTGGGTTCAAAGGGAGACAACTCCCAGGTCCTCATCCAGCTCTCTGTGCAGTTCCTCCTCCACACTGGAGCTCACAGTGTCCAGTCCATCTTAAATCCTTCACACTCTCTGTTTCTAGGAAGACAAAACTTAACAAAGCCACAGACTGGTTCATGCAAAGTACCAGCATCACAGTCATGCTTCCTCAGTCTTCAGCACCTCTGGCTGGCCCTCAGAAATCCTCAGCAACTCCTCAGCAGCTCTAGCTGGCCCTCGGAAATCCTTAGCAGCTTTGGCTTCCCCTTCGGACTCCGAAGAAGTTTCAGCTGGTTCCCAGAATCAAAATCACTCCATGCAGGTTTTCAAAATCAAAATCATTCTGGGGGGAGAGAGGGGAAGGTGCTTTCCTCTTCCTGGCTCCAGAAGCTTCCTGCTTCTGCGTCCATGGAGCTTGCTCCAAGAAGATCTGACTGTCCCTCTGTGGGTTTTTCCTTATATACAGTATTGCCCCTCCCTGTTACATCAGCAACAGGAGACAGGAGTTCATACCTTCTGTTTCTTTAACAGAGGCTCAATCTGAAGTAGGTGCTAAGTACCTCTTAGTTTAGCAATACAAAAGAAACTTCAAATCTCGTTACTGTTACAAATCCTAAGACTAAAAATTTGAGAATGTCTGCCTTAGGACAAAGATTTTTGTTTAATTTCACCAATACAATGAATAGAACATTTCCATAATTCTTCAAGAAAAGAAAGGAGATTTTTTTTTCCCCTCAACTTTTCTCTAGGTCAAGCTTGGTCACTATAATTACACAGAATTCAAATTCATTATATTTTTCTTTCAGTTCATATAGTTGCACACATTACATATACTGTTTTCCTCATTCTTTTTCCTTCATTCTGTATTCATTTGTGTAAGTGTTGCTATGTTTTCCTCAATTTTTCAGACCTCTCATTTCTTATGGCCATATAGGCACACAATAGGGGATTAATAAGTTTGTTTAATTGAAAAATAATTGTTCACACTCATCTACTTTATGGATTACAATGCAATTTTCTTACAACTGTGCATTGCAAAATTAGCACCATTTACAAGTAAGGGAACCAAGTTACTAAGAGAAATCAAATGATTCAGCTACTATGAAACCAGGGGCTTTGGACTCTAAGGCCAATGCTTTTTTTTTTTTCCTTTGGTTACCCTGCTAGGGCTCTTAGCTATTTCCCGCAATCTTTGTTGATATCCTTATGGTAAAATGAGAAGTTAAGATGAAGAAAAGCTTGGAGCAGGAGATGTGTTTCCCTGCATATATATGCATATATGCATATATATATACACACACATACACACACATATAAACTTAAGTCTCATTCCAACTGTGGTTAAGTAATGATAATTAATAACTGACATTTAAAGAGGACTTTAAAGTTGGCAAAGCTAATTGCATGAATTTTTACATTTGTGCCTTACAAGAGCTCCACAATGTAGATAATATAGTTATTGCAATCCTTATGTTACATTTAAAAATGGAGGCTCAGAGGGGTCTATGATCACAAAGTTACTAAGAGGCAGACACAGGACATGAATCCAGTTTTCTTACCTCTAAATCCACTATTCCATGTTGTCTTTTAGAAACCCTAAATAAATTCCCAAATGCCACAAACTCACCTCTTTTGAAAGAAAAGCTCACAGAATAGAAATAAACAGCTGGAAGAAATTTAGATTTACCTGATTAAAACCATCAGGATCCAGGGCAAAGTAGACAACATTATTTGGAATGGAAGAAATAAAGGGCAAAGAGTAAAATTTTTAAAGCCTCATTTGTCCTCTCTTCTTCCACAGAACCCCTGAAACCCTGTTTTCATTTATATCAAGAGTTCTTAATTTTCTTTATGTCATAGTCCCCTTTAGCCAACTGGCAAATTCTATGGATCCCTTCTCAGAATAACGTTTTAAAATGCCTAAAATAAAATACCTAGTATTACTAAGGAAACCAATTACACTGAAATAAAGTTTCAGTAGTACTGAAAAAAAAGTTACCAAAATATTAAGGAAAATAAAGTTACTAGACCCCGAGATTCCTGATTTTGATGGACAGGCACACTTCACTGTTCTAAACAAAAGCTCTGTCTAATGTGTTTCTGAAGAACTGAAGATCCTGGGAAAAGGTCATAAAAGGGTCAAATGATAGCCTATTCTTATTTTATTTAAAATGAAAACTGGAGTAACCTTTGGCTGAGAGCATTTTTTCTTTTTTAAATTCTGTGAATTTAAGATTGGCTGGCTTTACTCACGTGTGGTCACGCTTGGATAGGCCTCTGAAACCTGTCTTACCTCAAAGGTATGTCACCCTAGCATCAAAGTTGTCTACCTTTCCCTCTGTTGACAAAAAGTAAGTTTGACTGATTCACAGGAGTGATGGACAATACACTCCTGTCATGCTTTACCACCCCCATGAGAAGCTACGCACTGGAAAGGTTCCAAGTGTCAGTTTTATCCACAGCTCTGTCCTCTGGTACCTAGTGCTCACCTCTTTAAAAATGCCATAGGAATGACAATAAACTAAGTAATTTTAAATAATTACTTAGCAGTTTATTGCGGTTTGGTTTTGTTTTTCCTGGACAAGACATGTGGTTTGGCTGGTTTAGGGATCTCCAAGTGAAGAAACTCCCTCTCACAATGAAGTCTAGCAACAATTGTGCAACTTTTTATTTTTGAGAGTCAATTAGAGTTCTTGGAGGTTAAATGACTTACCAGCATCACAGAACCAATATATGTGTCAGAGGAGTAACTTGAACCCAGATCTTCCTGACCTTGAGGCCAGCAAACCGTGCTACCCCACTCACAATTGCTTGTGGAGTATTAAAGAATCATCAGTAATATCAACTGTGTGAGATAAATGGCTTAATAGTGACTTATGGACAGGATGGTACTCTCTATAATCTGAATTGCTTTTACAGGAATCAAAGGATCTGGGTTTGGATTCTGATGCTATTACTCACTACCTTCAAGCAAGTCACTCCACTGTTCACGTTCATGGTTCCTCAGTTGACTCATATGGAAAAATGAGGAGATCGGACTAGATAATTTCTAAAGTATGCTTCAGCTCTAAATCTATGATTCTATAAACAAATTCGAAAATGGATTGCTTTCAGCCAGGGTCCACTGAAGAAGGACGGAAGGAAGCAAGGAAGGAAGGAAAGAAGGAAGGAAGGAAGGAAGGAAGGAAGGAAGGAAGGAAGGAAGGAAGGAAGGAGGGAGAGAGGGAGGGAGGGAGAGAGATCAAAACAAAAGTTACAAAATATATTTTAAAAATTAGACTAAATTTCTAAGCATGAGAACATGTTATAACAATCCAAAGCTTGATTATTTAATTTACTAAATAAGAATTATTTAGGAAGTTATTTTAGTGGCACCAGATAGTTTCAAAGCTGTTGTAAATCGGATGAAATTACAGGCCTGGAGTAATTATTTTGAAAGCGAGATAGTTTTTAAACCGAATACTGGGCTGCAGAGAGTGTAATTTCCCCATATTATACATTTGGAAGCTTCCCTAAAATTATCTTACTCCAACGTGTCTGTCTGGAAACAGCTTAGGAATTAGAAATAAGGGTGGAGGATACATTCAGTCTCACTGAAAGAAGGTTGAAAACATAAAGGGATTCTTTTTCTTTTTAAGTAGTATTTTCTTCTCACAGGTATTTTACCACTATAAACCAGAGAACAGTAACCAGGCCATGAAGTGAGAAAGCCAAATATATCTCCCTCCTCTGCAGCTGAAATTTTGCACACTGTCAGGGGAAGAGCCAGACACTTGAAAAAATTCATCAGCCAAGATAAATATTTGGGTTTTTCTAACTGCCATGTTTACCAAAAACTGTTCCTGGTAAACTAAAAAACCACTATAGGGAGAGCCCAGTAAGCTCACACACTTGGAAAGGAGCCAATGAACAAACTGGCATCATTTCTTTAAGAAGCTGAAGGGGAACCATGACCCATCAGGCCGAGACCCACAAACCACTGAGGTATTTCAGTGGGATCTTCACAGAAGCCTTTAGAACCATATTCAAAATCCCACTGGAGACCTATCAACACTTTCAAGGGCACTAGGTGGAAAATGAGAGAGGAAAAACATAGATAAAACAATTAACCACTCTAGAACTTAATGCTGCTCTAAACAGGTCTTGAAGTAGGGATGAGGGAAAGACAAAATCCAAATCACAACGAAAGCATAGCTTCCTTAACTGCAATCCTCATGTTCTCTTGGGGACTTGTGAGCCACAAACAGCCTCTCCAAATGGAAAAGTCACAGCTTCCCACCTGAATGATTCTACTTACTACATGCTACAAAATGCAGGCATGGGCAGGGAGCTTAAGAGCAGGGACTGTTTTTTGCCCTTACCTATATCTCCTCCACTTAGTACGGTGCTTGGCATAGAGCAGAAGCTTAACATATGCTTATTAACTATATGGATTCCTAAATAAAATCATTCCACAATACTCTTAATAAATTATCATATAATTAATTCTGTAAAGTCAAGCAACACACTACTGTCAGCATTTGTCCAATTAGCCATTTACAATACTGTTAAGAAACTAACTTAAGTGCTTTCTGTAATATCTCACCCTAATGTTTTTAATAAGTAAGGGTTTGCAAATGCTTTGTAGACACTAATCTCGTTGAAATCGTCTAACCACCTGATGAGCAGTTACTATAGGTTTTTTTTACATTTTTACAGATGAAGAAATCAAGGCTCAGAGAGATTAAGTGATTTGTCTACGAGGTAATACAGGCTACTGGTTTCTGAAATGGGATTTGAATCCAAGCCTCTGATTCCACGTTTAGAACTCTATACACCAAGCCACTGGTCCACTGATTTCAAGTTTTCACGGAACCCATTAATGATAGGAGGCAGAATGAGTCTGTATATACATGCTACTCTATGCCCTAAATGAAACTGAAATAAAAATATACTTCAGTGGTTCCTGGATCCAAAAAAACCACACTCATTCACCATACACCTTGGACCTTTAGCACATCATTTACAATTTCTCAAAGTGCCAAATTCACTACCATTTTTTTTAACAAAGTCAGGAAATAGCAGTTACCTAAGTCAGCTAAGGCTGTTAACTAATTACTACAGACATTTAATAGCTATGTGACCTGAGGAAAGTCATTAAAAAAAAAAAAATTGCTTATCTGCCTCAGTTTCCTTAACTGTAAAATGGAGGTAATAAGAGAAACTACTTAACAGTATAGATAAAATAAAACGATATAACATTTGCAATATACTTTGCAAACCTAAAGGTGTTATATAAATGCTAATTATTACTGCCAGTCTCTTTGGCTGAAGAGGAAATATAAATGTTTTAATTGTAGGCAGTGCCTATAACCTGTCACCCAGATATTCTCACCACTTCTGATGTCATGAAATGCAACAAGGTTAAGAAAACCCTAGATTATCCTTGGAATTCCAGGTACCATATGGTTAGGAGAGTATTTCCCTCCAGTTAAGAGGAATCTAGCTCTCCTGTTCTTTATTAAAGAGTACGTGTAATGATAGAGTCAAGAAGGCAGGTTCAGAGATGAAGGGGGGCATAAAAGGAAAAGGAGTCTGGGGACAGAGCAAATAGTGACAAGCATCTTCATTTTCTCCCTTGACTATTCCTTTCTCTTCCTATCTCTTCACACACACACACACACACCCCTCCCTATACTGGCTTCCCTCGTGTCTTCGTCCTCCTCAGAAAAACTATAATTCTAGAAAGTAGAAGGTTTAAACAAGGAAATTTCTACAAGGTGGTCTTCTGAGTTTTTAAACTTACTACATTTGGGTTGCTGCTATCTTCAAATTTAAGGTCTAATGTATAAAAATAATTTTTTTCCAAATTCATTTTTAAATGACACTTTAACAACACCACGCTCCAGACAGGGCTTGTGATTTCATTTCTACAGAGAACTTCCAGGAAGGTTATGCATGTCATTAGGTTGCTTATGATCAAATTAACTATCAGCTACTCGGCTAATTACCACCACCAACAACAACCAAAAAAGTAACCAAGAAGGAATGCAGATACAGGAGTCAGAAGGAAGAAGGAAAAAGAAATCCTGTGATTTCCCTGGCATGGAGAACTCCTACTATGGAAATTCCATCTACCCAAACAGTTCAACTACTCAGTTTATAGTCTTTTGGCATCATCTGGGGATGCTTAAAAGTGATTTGCACATGGTTAAATAACTAAAACGTACCAGAGACAGGACATTAATTCAGGTCATTCTGACTCAAAAATTAGCTTTCTATCTACTATGCAAGGCTCCTTTTCAGTATGTGTGTATGTATATAAATATGCATATATCTATCCTTTCTTAAGATTAAATGTCTACACGATAAAAAATCTCTTTATAAATTTATTTGAACTGTAAATAAACTTTACTTCCAAATGCTGCTTCCTTCCCTGAACCTACAGCTATCATCCAGGGAACTTACCCCTGTGGAGCCGAGACCAGTCATTCCCACCAACTGTGAACTGATTGCCACCTATAGGGAAGACAAGCTGAAGCAGCAAGGCACCATGAGAGAGAAAGAGGAAAAGCAGCATGTCCCAGGAAAGTCACACCACTGCTACCACCTGCTACCACCTTGGCCTGATCCTGCTAAAGCGACTCAGGACCCCAAGTGCAAAACACTGGCATTAGCAGTGCTCACCTGATCACTGGACCTGCTTCTAACCCAGTCCTTGTAGCCATTGTCCTGAAACCCAACCCTAGTGGGGGTTCCTTAGTGGGGATGTGACCTGGCAGCTCCTTCTAAGACAGTCCCAGCGCCTTCTCAGCAGCCATGGTTATGGAAGCTCTGGAAGAAAGTTCTCCACACCAAAGCTGTTGGCACTGTCAGAAGGTTCAACACCAGAAATGGATAAGGTTTAATCACAGGAAATGACATTAAAGAAAATACATTAAGATCTCCTTTGCTGTTATACCCTAAGGACATGGAACTTTTCCATCTGACTCACAACATAAAGTCTCCCTTTTTGTTTTTATATATCCCTAGCACTTAGCACAACCCTTGGGGTATAATATAAATGCTTAATAAATGCTTTATGACTGTCATTCACTCATAAAAAATAAATTTATGAAGATACCTCACATTCACTTTTATATTATTTATAAAGTAAAAATAAACTTTTTAGATTCCAAAAGTGCAAAATTTGTAGCAATGCAATCACAGAATGCTGACATTAAAAGGGCTTACTGGGAAGACAGAGATGGAGTGAAGATGGCTAGGTAGAAGGAATTAAGTTCAGCAATGTATCCCCAACAAAGCTCCTCCAATAAAAGATCTAAAAGGCACATCAGACTGAAACCTGATCAGGAAGCCCAAGAAAATCACAGTTAGTGATTGTTCCAGCCCAGCTGGGAATAGGGAGGCAGAAAAGTACACTGGTACACAGAAAAGAGACGCTGGAGATGGGGTCTGGTTAGGAGTCAACTTCACAAAGCACTCAAGTATCCAGGTACTCAAAGAAGACTTGAGGATGTACAAAATGACAAGGTTCCCCCACCCATACCAGGGGACCTTGCACAGACTGAAGGAACTGGTACCAACTAATGGCTTTTTTACTCACTACGCAGTTTCAGGTCCCAGAGCTGGAGTGGACTGAGGAGGGAACCTGTGCCCAGGGGGGCATTCTGGAGTAAGAAGTGGTCAGAAGACCTAGGCTATGTACTGAGCAAGAAACAAGTTCAGGAAAAAATAAAAGAAGCAGTTTTGTGGATCTGCCCCAAGAGTGGGAAAAAAATCTGTTTCAACTTCTAGTCTAGTCTGAAGCCTGCAGAGGGAAAACCAGGGAAGGAAACCCAGAATTTCTGATGCTATGAACCAACAAAGCTTTCCAGCTTGCATGTAATGGTTGAGTCCAGCAGCAGTCTACTGAAACTCCAAATCAGCCAAGTCCATGGGCCAGTGGCTCAGATCCAAACCCACATCAGGAATTTGCAAGAGTCCAACAATGGAGAGCTGCAATCAGACTTGCCCTGGATCAGATCATTTTGGGATCACTGAAAGATTACAAGTACCCAGCCTGAGTTGTCCCTGAGATCCGAGAATAACAAAACACTCGAAATCTTTAAAAAAGAAGCAACTAGGCCAACCCAGACATTCCCTAGAGAAGTGCACAGAACCTGGCCTTGAAGTCAGGAAGTAGGCTAGAAAAATAAGCAAACAAACAAAAAATCCTACTGTAAAAAGCTATTATGATAAGGAAGTTCAAGACCTGAGTCCCCAAAAGAAAGTGACTCTAAAACATCTAACCATATAGCCTCAAAGAAAAACACAGCTTGGGCACAAATTCAACTAGAATCACTAGAGGAGAAGAAGAGGTTGTTTGTCGTTGGGAGTTTTTTTGGTCTGGTTTTGTTTTTAGTTTAAAATGTTTTTACAAATCAAATGAGAGCGCTAAAGGAAAAATGTGGAAAAGAAATGAGAGTTGTGGAAGAATGAAAGCTTAGTACAAAATGTCCAAAATTAGAGTCAGAGTCAGCACCTACTATGGGCCAGGTACTGTGCTAAGGACTGGAGATTAAAAAAAAAAAAGTATAATACAGTCCCCGACCTCAAGGAACTCACCTTCTTATGGAAGAAGAGAACACAAAAACAAGCTGAAAATACAGAAAAAGAAGTTCTGGAGGGAGAACTAAAATTATAATAAAGCAAATGTCAGAAATGGTTTGAGGAGGCTAGAGTTTCAGAACTGATTTCATCTTGCAGAATGATGAGTTTCACAGCCAATGGGAAACAGGTGAATTCCCTGAGAGCCCTCCCAAGAAGGCATAGAAAATCAGGAAGGAGTTCTCTAATGTCCACCCTTACCCAGCAACCTTGCAAAGCAAGAAACTCCCTGAAAATCAGAATGGACCGAATAGAAATCTACTACACAGGACAACAGAATTCAGTATTTTTAAGTCCGTATCAAACTTCAGGCTGGCAAAATTTCCTATGCCAGGCTATTTTACCTCTGCCGCCTTGAGTGCTATGTATGGCTCTCTCCAGATCAGGATGTATGGATCAAGAGTGGTTCTAACATACATCATTGCTCATATGAGCAAACTCGTTCTAGAAAAATGTGATTTTCAAGTTCTACCATTGGTAGGATAGAAGCTCTCTGAGGGCAAAGAACAATTCATCTTTGTATTATCCAGTGCCTAGCAGAGGGTCCTGAACATTGCAGGAATTGAAATACATGCAAATAATGATTTGTTTGATCCAGCAGAGACAAAGGTCCACTGCATATTCCATTGTGAGAACAGTAAAAATTCAACAGCATGTACTCTCCCCGAAAATGGGAGACAGAAATTTTCAGATGTGCCAGGCCTATCTGACTAAACAGAGTATGCTTAAATAATTCTCTGACAAATACAATGTATATCCTGTTTTCCTGAAAAGTTCAAAATGAACACAAAGCTGGAAGAGTTCAGTTTTGTGATGACAAAGATCCTAGTTGTAAGTACAATACCATGTATTGCAAAGAGCAAGAGGACTCACAAGACAGGAGACCCAGGCAAGGGTAGCAGTTATAACAGCAAGGTTAAACACTTCATTCTATAGCACTTCCCACTCTAGGAGGTTCCTAAATACAATAGCACATTTAACTTTGAGTTTAGTGGAGAAAGAGACGTGGTCTCTGACTTAGAAACCAGGAGATGTGTCCCACCAGGAAAAAAAAATGGCCAAGTTATTTAACTTCTCTTTGGCCCAGGCAACCAACCACCTAAAACTGTAAAATGCACAGGTGTTCAATTTGCATTGATTGACGAAGTTCCTCACCAGGACTTCCCTAATCCAATGAAATCACAGAAAAATTTTAAAATCATTAAAAAAAACACGCTATGCTATAAGTAGATAATGATAGATGTTATCTATATCTTATAGATGAGAAAAACTAGTTCGTAAGAATATAGTTTTAGAGATGAAAGGGACTTTCATTCTTCACCCTCTTTAAAGAAAAGGAAACCAAGACAAAGAGAGATTAAATTTGCTCTAAATTTTACATCAAGTAAACAGCAGAGTTTGGACAAGAATCTAGTTCAATTTTTTTCCCCCACTACTACTACCTATTCTGATTCTGCTACTAGGTATGTGACCCTGGGCAAGCTGCCTCTTTGGACTTTTGCTTCCTTAGCTGTAAAATCAGGCAGTCATTTGAGGTCCCTTCCAAATCTAAATGTACATAATTCTGTGATTCTGACATTAAAAACACTAAGAATGTCTTCCTTTTAAAAACAAGATCGGAGATCACAGCTGAAATTTCATAAGAAAATGGGTAGCTGCCACACCAGCATCCCTGACACTTCTTTGACAGATTACACGCTTTTGTTTTGTTTTTAAACCCAGCTTTCAATTTGACAATTGCCTCTCCAGTGTGGGATGACTCAGGCAATGTCACACCCACGTGTGCAAAAGTGCACATAAGGATATTATTAAAAGATAGTCCCACTTCCCAAATGGAAGGTGAAGATTCCAAACCACAGACACATCATGGAAGGAGTTAAATATGTTTAATTAACATATATGTACCCATCCAAGAACCCCATCATCATGAGGGGTCAGAGAGGGAGTTTCTAAACAAAGTACCTCAAAATGGTTTTGTTTTGTCTCTGTGATCTTAAAAGAAGTCTAGAAAGGGTGGGGAAGAGGAATACACTGGGGTGAGGAGAGGAGGGAGGGGGAAAATTCTCTTACATAATTAAAGAGTGCAGTTAGAAGTCTATACAAGTAAGGAAGAATGAGGAGTGGAGAGTGACTAACACTTAAACCATACTCTCATAAGAACTGGTCAATGGAGGGAAACAAACTCTAAGGATATAAAAAAATACGTATAGTTCTTTTCGTTGTGCTAAAGAACTGGAAACAGGGGGGTACCCATCAATTGAGGAATGGCTGAATGAGTTATGATATATAAATGGGATGGAATACTATTGTGCTATAAGAGATGATGAAAGGGATGGTACCCAAGAAACCTCGGAAGACATGTATGAACTAATGAAAAGTGAAGTGGGCAGAACCAGGAGACCAAGTTACACAATGACAACAATACTGTAAAGAGATGCCTTTTTGTATCTTTTCTCTAGAAGAAGCTCAGTTATTACATTTCCACTGCATTTGGATTAGATTGTTTTGTTATTCATTCCATTTACATGGTTGCAGTCACTGAGTATACTGTTTTCCCTTTGCAATATTTCATAAATGTCTTCTACGACTCTCCATAGTCATTGTTTCTCACAGCAGAATGACATTATTTTCATGTACCACAATTTGTTTAGACATTTCCCAACTGACTGTCCTTATAGCTAACATACTTGTGTAAATATCGTATCCTTCTCCTTTGTGAAATTATAAACTTCTTGAAGACAGAGACTTTACAATTTTTCATCATCATAGTTTCCAAACTTCACTGTCTTTCACATGGTGGATTGAACTCCCCAAATTGAGGCAAGGCAAAACTGATAAGCATTTTACAGAAAAAGGAGGCAAATTTTCCCCAGTTTAGGCAAACAGGAAAAGTACAAAAAGAATTTAAATTAGAAGAACAGTATCAAGAAGTAAAATACACTTAAGCTATCCCCTCCATCCCATACCACACTATAACACTGATACTATAATTGAATATAAGGTTAGGGGGAAGATTCATGTATGAATCTATGAAATAAAATTTCACTCCTGAAATAAGTTGGGACAAAGTATCCACATATTTTGAGCAAAATTCAAACACTAAAACTGGCGTTGCACTTGAACATTCTTGTCCTGAGATATTATAAAGAGTTTTGAGTCTCTGCTACAAGATGTAACTTAAGTGATCCCAAGATAAATATTTCTGTCTTACTAAATGTTTGTCTGAGGTTATTGTTTGGACCTCAGAATTGTGGGATCATAGACCTAGAGCTAGAAGGGGCCTCTGAGGCCATCTAGTCCAACTTCCTCATTTTACAAATGGGGAAACTGGGGCCCAGGTAGAAGTGACTTCTCAGGCTCACACAAGTAATAAACATCCAGGTTAGAATTTGAACCTAGTTCTTCTAACTTCATATTTAGCGTTCCACCCACTGTGTTGTACACGTTGAACATGCCACAGAGAGTTTGAACATGCCACAGAGAGTTCAGTTTCTTTGGCATTAAAAAATAATATGTGTTTATAAAAAGTAATATTCAAAAAACTTCCCCCAGATTGTTCTAACCCAGGTTGTCTGTCTTTAGTCCTAGGGGTTTTCCTGAAGTATCCAAAGAAATTGTTTATAAAGTGGTCTCACCCATATGGTGGTCCATCACTACATCCTATACTCTAACACAGGGTTATAACTACTCAATATTTCTTTTCTTCTACATGTGGGGTAACAAAAAGGGTTAACTTTCATGAAGGAGGGGACTCTGAAGAAGTGTAACATTCCTTTGGAAACTGGGCCAGTTTATAATTGGGAAAATCTAAGCAAAGATTGGACTTCAGACCTCTCTTTCCCATTCATTACAGTATCAATTCCCTACACAGGAAACCCCACCCCAGCTTTTGTTTGGAATTGTTTCACAGATTAATTACAAGACCTATTTTATTCCTGCTATTTAAAGTAATATGCAAATCAGATGAAATCTCAATGTGCAATCAGAAAGCAACTGATAAAACAGACTTTCTGGCTAGAGCTGGAAATGTTGTTTTTCTTCTTGTGTTGATAAAGGAGAAACAATATTAATTTTTGCAAATGTAAAAAAGCAAATCTTTATGACTAGAATCTCTTTCTCACACTAATTCCAAAAGAGGAGTATTTTCCCAAGTGATCAGGGCCAGGGCTTGTGTACATATACCTTTCACACTTTCTAACATGCTAATATTTTGGAACACTTAAGCTATAATTCTTGAGAATGAAGCCAGGAAAGACTAGCTGTGGCATTTGTACATAACATAACTAATTTTCTCTAGTGTAGATATTTTCAAATGAGCCATAACTTCATGTCTACACTCTATAAAGAAATGAACAACTGATGCTATCTGACCGTGCATATTACAAAACATAGATTGGCAGCCAGAGACACAGGACGTAGTCGTTAAGGAACAGCACAGAGTACTGAATAGAAGGCAAGTCTGAGTAATGAAGACCTGATTTCAGCACGTACAAGGCTGTGTGACCCTGAGCAATTCATATAACTTCTGTGTCTAGGTACTGGGATACTGTCAGTTGGCAGCTGGCAGCTCCTTGATATTCAAAGGTACAGAAAAGGTGCTGGGAGTTTCCTCCCTGAAAGTTCCCTACATCAAAAAAATGACCAAAAAAATAAATCTCTCTCTCTCTCTCACACACATACACACACACACACACACACACACACACACACATACACACACTCCTTGCCCTCAAGAGGTTTACTATCTATACCATAAAAACTGCACTGCTAGAAACATTCCCTCCTAAAACACTTAAAAATAAAATTATTTATGTATCAAAAATACTTAATTCACATGACCATTTTGCATTGCAATTGCAGGATGATTGCCAAATGCACTAGTGGAGAATGACTCTGTCCTTCCAAATTCCCAAAAAAACTGAGTTGACCTTGTATTTAGGAAAAGAAGTTCATTACTTTAAATTGATACAGAGATTTCACTCAGAAATAATTAAGGCAGGGTCCTAGTTTTATTCCTCGGACTGTCACAGGGTTTGGCTCAGCTCTATGACAACAGTAAGGACTCAATACATATTTGCTGAATTAAATTAAAGAAAGAACCAATTTCAGTCATCAATCAACTAATATTTAAGCCCCTTGCACTGATCTAGCAAAAAGAATATGACATTTGGATCCCCAGTTAGGGACCCAAGATTAATTCATAAAACTAGCAAAGTACAGTATATAAGAAAGTGCTTATTACAGACAACAGGTGCGGACGAAGTTAGAAGAGCAGTATCCATATGAGTTAGAATTGCTAAGGAAGGGTTTATGGAAAAGTTAAACCTTAACTGGTACTTTGAAAAAGTGGGTAAGGTATAGATAAGGCAGAAAGATGGGAAGGTTAAGCACATAGAATGTGTAACGCCTTGTGTATGGTAGGCACTTAATTAAATATTTACTGAATTAACAATTCTAAAATGAAATAATAGTTCATTGTTACATGAGCTCCCCTACCTCTGGTTTAAGCTTCTAGATTCAGTCAGCGACTGAAAGATCCCCATGACCTGTTCTTCTCTGCTGACTTAATTCTTACACCTGCTTTAATGCCCAACTAAAATGCAACCTGTTCCATGAAGTCTTCATTTCAAAACCAGTACAAAGAGAACCACCCGCAGGTCTTCAGTAGCAGGCTATGTGAGGGACATTACCCGTTGTCCTGACTTACGTCCTGCCACTGAACTCCAATGACTATGGAGGAGAGAGTGAGGCTGATAACTCTGCACAGCTCTACCTCACTTAAATCCAATTTACTAGCAAGTCAAGACATCACCTTCCTGATCCCATTGGTCCATTTTCACAAGGATGAATAGCATTAGCCTTTTAACAAAATGACCCTAATGTGGCATACAGACAGAAGTTAATCCTAACTTCTTATATCCATTCTTCCCACCAGAGAGCTGAAGAGAGGTAAAGAGAAAAAGACAGTAACTATATTTCATAGGTATAGAGATATCAGGGTAAGTTACCTGCAAAATGTGGTAGGCAATAAATAACGGAAAACAGAAATAGCATTTTAGTTTTCTACAGTGAAAGTAAATGCCTCTAAAGCATCTGAAGTTGAAAAAAGGCATTTTATTCACAAGTAATTTAAACATATTTCTTCCCTCTTGTTTATACTATTCTTTACATAGCGAACTTTTTAAAAAAATAGACACCAGAAAGAAAAATATCAACCAGGTACCTATGCAGTACATTTCCAAAGTATTTCAAATTCCAGATTAATGGAATCCACCTTAAAGAGGTCTTAGAGTAATTTGTTTTAAAGGCACTACAATTTTTAAATGCACAGAATTATCTCACATATGCACCTGTGATGCTTTCAAGGAGACAGCTCCTTACTCCAGTTCCACTGATTTTCCTGTGAATGTTTTGAAAAAAAAGAAGTCATTATAAGAGGGTCCTCAGCTTGCAGCGATAATCTCCCTATACACAGCTCCACCAGTATGATGGCAGATCAGATTTCTAGGGCTTTAGGTCCAGAGAAACGAGAGCCAAACCAAAGAACGGCTCCTGTACTTCCAACACTGCAATATTTTATTGCTATGAGTTTTAAGAGGGACTGGATTTATTTTGTTTGGCCCTAGAGGGAAGAACCAGAAGCAAGTGGTAGAAGCTGCAGAGAGGCAGATTTTAGGCCTGATGTCAGGAAAAAAAGTTCCTAATAATTAGGGTTATACAGGAGTGGAATGGACTGCAGCCCTAGGAGAAAATGGGTTGCTACTCCTTGGGGGAGTGTCTTCAAGATGAAGATGGAAGACCACTTTTGGTGGATAGGATAGGGATAGAGTTCTTCAGGGTATGAGTTGGACTAGAAAACTATGGAGGTCCCTACTAATTCTGAAATTCTGTGACAGTACCTTAAAAACTTCAAAAGTTTTATAAATGTCAACATATGATAGGCATAAACGTATAAGCATTTATCGGTGTGTATGCATACATACATTTCTATACATACAAATACACATACTCAGAACCCTTTTACCACATTTTTGCTAATGTCCACATCCTTAATACCTGTCTAGAAAAATTAATGAGAGAGAGAAAACGTCCAGGTCTTGATCACATTATAAATGATATATTCCCTTTCAAAATAGAATCATATCAACTTGGAGCCGGAAGGGATATTAGAAACCATTTAACACAACCCTATTATTTTGTAGATGAGGAAACCAAGCCCCAAAGAGGCAGAGGGTTGCCCCAAGTCACAAGCCTAGTTAATGTGAGCAGTAAAACTAAAGCCAAATCACTGATTTCCAGTCTAATGCTTTTTTCACTACTTTATAGGCTGAAACCCATAGACAATTTCCCCCAAATTTCTATTCTTCCAGTGACAATAACATCTTTTCAATTAGCTTTTTTAACTAATGATTTATAAAAATTTTTCCAACAAATAGTGCATAATCATTCTACCAATAGCAACTACAATGAGGAGAACCTTTCTTAATCTTTTTTGTATCATGGATTGCTTGACTAGTTCACTGAAACCTAAAAAAATACATAAAAGATTTTATTCCCCAAAGAATAACATATTTTAACGTATAAAACAAAAAAAAAATACATAGATTACAAAGGAAACCAATGCTTAGTTAACATAAAGATGTAATTTTTCTCCTAAGTTCACAAACCCCCGATACCTATCCATAGACCCCAAGTTAAAAATCCATGACCCAGACAGTCACTGGATAAGACTTAACCAACTGTCTTCTACTTAGCACCTCTTTAAAGGAAAATCTCAATTATTTGGGATTTTCTGTGAAGTACTGTCGAGGAAAGGAACTCAAAGGTAAGACTGAATCTGTATTACCTACTAGAAGCCTATTAGTGGAAAACTAACTTTTATATTAAAATTGGTTTATCATAAACTAGGCATTTGAGACTAAAATTCAAATACCAGCATCTCATTACTCTTCTAATTCCTATAACTGAAGTAGTTTCACATGGATTTTATCGAGACTTTAAAAATCTAGGGCTGAAACAGAACAACATTGTGAACTTGTACTTTAATACTGTAAATTAAAGACCCCTGATTTCATTGGTGTGGGCATTGTCTCCACCCTGTTAATCTGCTTTTGGAAAAATTTAGGCTAGAGCCACTCCTATACTTCATTTAGAGATTTCCCTAGAGTAAAATTCTGTGGTAAGAGCACAAATCAAAGAGAGAAAATGAATCTCAGGATTACAGTAAAGGCCTCAGGACTGAAGCCAGAGCTCTTGAAGGAATCTAGGTCTTGGACCACATCTCTATTTTATATTTACTCATGCTTTTGCATCCCTAATATTTAGTATTTGATATGTATGCAATGGGTGCTTAATGAGTACTTGTTAATTAATTTAAACAGATCTCTCACTTCCTTAGGAGAATTAGGCATCGATTAGCCAATTGTTTGATGATGGATGTCTATTTTAACTAAACTGGTCAAATTCTAGCTCCACTCCTGAATCTGGATTCTCTCTACCATGACAGAAAATCCCTACTTACTCTAGAAGTTTACTCCACTCTTAGTCTTCTCACACTGAAAGTATAGTCTGCCCCTTCCAGAGCCCTCCTGAATGACTGATTTCCCCAGAATCTACATTTTAAGCAAAATGTCCATGTCAGTCACTCCTGTTTCTCTAAACTTTCTCAATCATCTACCTCCACTCATCATTTTCCATTTCATTTTATGCGCTCTCCTCCCTCACTAGAATTCTAACTACCTGAGGGCAGGGATGGTCTTTTTTTCTGCTTGTCTTTGTAAATCCATTATTAATAATTTTAATTAAAATTAATTTTAATTAATTTTTGTAATTAATCCATTAATTAAGACAATAAATTTAGAGCTGGAAGGGTCCTATGAAGCCAAGTAATTTGACCCCTTTATTTTAAACTAAGTATACTGAGGCCCACAGGAAAAATATCTTGTCCAAAGTCACTCAAGAAGTAAGTGGGAAGAGCTGGGATTCAAAACCAGATTCTCTAACTCCACATCCAATACTCTTTGCACTATGGTCCTCATATAATACATTTATTTTGCCACCAGATTCATACCTGAAGTCTTTCCAGCTTAATAGGACCATCTGGAGTTTATACTTCTCTCATGTAACATTTAAGCACTCAGGGTTATGACCTCCATTCAATAAGGGGGAATAAAATTAAGATTTTCATGGAAGAAAATGGCTCCTTTGTTTTTGTGCTTTGGATATTTTGTTTATTTATTTTTTAAAATACAGGGGAAAATTAATTCCCCACCCCCAAAATGTAATTTTAAGTAGAGAGTAAAAAAAAATTCATAAAAATTACATCTCTGATATGGGTCTGATATTTAAGATATATAGGCAACTCACAGAAATGTATAGTGCCAAAAGCTATTCCGGATAGATAAGAAGCAGAAAGATATAAACAGTCAAAAGACTGTAAACAAACAAACAAAAACATATGAAAGATTTCCAAATTGCTAATGATAAAGAGAAATGCAAATAAAAGTAACTCTGGGGATCCTCCTCACAAACACTCACCATACTGGCAAAGATGACAAAAGATAGACGTGATCACCACTGGACAGGCTTCAGAAGGACAGGCACACTAAACACAATGCTGCGTGAACTGGTTCAGCCACTATGGAAAACAATTTGGGAATATGCTAAGGAAAAATACCGAAATGTTCAGAGATCTCATTGCCAAACACACAACCCAAAGAGAGAAGTGGAGAAATGAAAGGCTCCACCCACACCAAAATATTTAGAGAAGTCATTTTTGAAATTAATTAGTTAATCAATTAATTAGCATTTGTTAGTAGCTAGGAAGTAGAAAGTATAGGAAGAGCTATCCTTTTAAAAAGGCATTAGTGTGTTCTATCTGGCCCAGAAGGCAGAACCATGAAGGCCCGATTATCCAGGAGAAAATCCCTCACAATTAGAAGAGTACAAAAATATGAAAACAAAAACAAAAATACACCTCTAGAGGCCATGGGCTCTCTTTATCAGGGGTCTTCAGACAGAGGAAGAATGCTCATTGAGTATATTACAGTGGGAATTCATTTTGTATAGGAACTGGGAAAGACGGCTACCAAGGTTCTTCCCAACTCCCAGATTCTTTGATTCTTCTTCTTTTTTTTAAAGGCAATCAGGGGTAAGTGACTTGCCCAGGATCAGACAACTAGTAAGTGAGGCAGAATTTGAACTTACGTCCTCCTGACTGCAGGGCCAGTTGCTCTATCCATTGCACCATCTAGCTGCCTTGATTCTTTGATTCTGTGAAATAAAGCTTGTGTGTGTGTGTGTGTGTGTGTGTGTGTGTGTGTGTGTGTGTGTGCAAATGTGTGTGCGTGTGTGTTTACTATTAAGAAGTTAATATGAGGAATATAGAGAAGCATGAAAAGATTTAAATGAAGTCGGCAGAACCACAAGAATAACACACGTAACAACTACGACAATGAAATATAAAGAACAAAACAAGCCCAAGTGAAAGCTATGAAGATGTAAGGATGAACCTTGGCCTCAAATAGGAGACGTAAGAAAGCACATCCATACAGGTGTTTGTAAAAGTGCTTAGAAGAGTACAAGCAGAATAAACACTTATAAATGTTTGATGGTCTTTGTCGTTTTTGTCACTTATTATTCTAGAGTACTATGAGTATGGAACACCATAGAACAGATTTTTTTGGTATGTTGTTTTGCTGGGCTTTTTTTTCTTCCTTTTTAATTTTCTGCAAAGAGTTTGCTAGGAAGAGTGTGGAGGATACGTTGGGAAATGTTGAAATATAAAAATTAAAAGATATCCATTAAAAAATACAAATTTACATTCTTTGGTCATGCTAATCCTTTCAGTAATATCATATGAGTTACTGGATTTTCTCTGTGCCCAGGATACATATAAATTTGATTCCTTGAAGCTACAAGGACAAAAATCAATTTAACATCAGAGAAGAAAAAAAGTTTTGGTGCTTCATCACTTGCTGACCATTTTGTTTTCACACCTGGCTAATACATTTAAATTAAGCAAAACTGATCTCAATAAATCAAGGTGTAAATCAGACTCTGGGTAGACAGCTAAACTTCCACACTGCCATTAAGTCAGTAATGATGATGCATGACAGCCACAGAGCACAAAAGTTAAGCACCAATTAGAACCAATTTTAAACATTTATAAATACATAAGTAATGATAAGGGCAAGTGGCATATTATCCCAGGAATAGAGGGGAAAAAAGCAAAACAAAACTTGACTGGTTTCATAACATTCAAAACTTCCTTTTCAAAAGACAGCCAACAAAATTTATCTGAATATGTTTTAGCTGTGTTCTGTCTGAAGCCAAAGTACTGGACTGTCCCATCCAGTCTTACAGTTGAACAAAAAATAGCCTCAACTCCTGTGAATATCCTTCCAAACCCCCACCCCCACCCTCAAAGTGAGTTCTATAGAAGCTGTCTCTTTCTCCTTGGATCTATCACATTTCTTCTAAACACTGAAACCACCATTTGTAGAGTGGCCTCAAACTATTTTCAAATTCACTGTGAAGACTATTTAAAACTATTTGAGTCTCAAAAACTAATTAAGACTATCAGGACAAATAATTTCAAATTTGCAATCTGTTAGAAGAATTCTATTTAGGGCTTGAAATCTGAATTCTTAGAAGGGTACACTTAGAGTCAAGCCATTATTTCAAGACCCCTTCATTGCAGATTTCAATTGATTTAAAAAAAAAAACAGGCTAAACCACTTCCTATGTATGACCTCTGTCTTGGGAGAGGTCTGGATTATATGATCTAATACCAGAAGCCTTCTACTTCCTCTAACGTCTGGCCAGCCCCACTGGCACAGTTCAGGATTTCAGCAGTTCTGAATAACCTGGAAAGGGCTTTAGCAGATGGTCAGTTCTAAAGAGAACAAAAAGAGAGAATAAGGATAAACACCGGGGAGTATCCAAAACGAGAGTTATAGCTTCTCAGAGAACATGGGAGGAAAAGAAGCCGGAAAAAAATGTCACCGGAAAATTTATTGATTGCACTAATGGGTTATAGCTATAGTTGGTGGCTTTCATATAATTCTCTTCACCAAGAACTGAAGAAAATAATAAAAAATGATGCAGTTTATATATATAGGATCAAATCCAAGATACTTAGCCTGGCATACACAATCAGTACAACTACCTTCTCCACCTTCCACTCTTACTCTGTGAATGTGCTTTGCCAACAATCACTTACACCATTTCCCTGGTCCACACTATTCCCCTTGTCTAGAATAACCTCATCTCTTTCATGCTCACCCAACCTTCCTTCTATCCAAACCCTACCAATCTTAGTGAGTCTAATTCAAAACCCAATTCTTCTGAGGAATGACCACTTCAGGCCAGAGGGATGGCTCCTTCTAAGTTGCCATTTTATTATCTATACTACCCATTTGGCACCTATTAGCAAATACTGCCTTTACATATACACATGCACATATACATACATATACATTCAGAGTACATACTGTGTCCTCAGTCAACTCCTTGAGGGCAAGAATTAAAGTGATTGTTCAATCATTTCAGTTGTGTCCAACTCTTCATGACCCCATCTGGAGTTTACTAGAGCAGTCTGCCATGTCCTTCTCCAGCTCATTTTACAGATGAGAAAACTAAGACAAGCAGGGTTAAGTGACTTGCCCAGGGTCACACAGCTAGTTAGTATCTGAAATGAGATTTGAATTCTGGTCTTCCTGACTCCAGGTCCAGTGTTCTATCCAAATCACCAACATAGTGATAGGTACATAGCAAGGGGGGAGAGAGAGAGAGAGAGAGAGAGAGAGAGAGAGAGAGAGAAAGAGAGAGAAAGATGGATGGATGGATGGATGGATGGATGACAGATAAGATAGATATGTAGATAAACAAATAAATAAATGACTGATCAAAAACCATTTAGATTCTCCAGTTTACTGTAAAAGCATTATCTCCTTGGTCATCGCTCCCTCTCTGTTCAGAAGGCAGTTTGATAGAGAAAAGAAAACAGGTAAAATACTTCATTATTATATTATAAAACTAGGCCTATTATACAACTAGACCAGCAAGCTGATGAAAATCTAAAATTTACCAGGCCACTAACCCTTTAACATTTACAGAGGTGTTTCCATTGCAAATTTGGGACTCATTTTGGGAGAAATGAGAAAACACTTCCAACTTTAAAAGACATATAGAATATATCATTACAGACAATCCTGGCAGATTAAGAGCATTCGCTGCATCGTGATGATGAGGCTAACAAAAACAACTACCATTTATAAAATGCTTTAAGATTTTCAAAGTACTTCACAAATATCTCGTTTTTCTCCTCACTACAAACTCAAGAAGCAGATATTGTTATCTCTATTTTACAGAATAAGAAACTGAGGTAAACATCAGTTGAATGATTTGCCAAGGCTCACACAGCTAGTAACTATCTGAGGCTGGATCTGAACTCAGGTCTTCTTGCTTCCAAGTCTATGGCACCATCCAGCTGCCTTTTAGAGATGAGAAGAGTTCAGGTTATCCTACTAAAGAGAGGAGAAAAGAGAAAAGGCTTATCACTTGCTAAGCCTTCCTTCTTGCAAAAATAATGCATGATTTAAAAATCATTATGCCTCACAACTGGGCAACGAGGTCACATAGTGGACAGAGCACCTGGCCTGCAGTCCAAAGGACCCCTCTTTATGAGTTCAAATCTAGCCTCAGAAATTACTAGTTGTAATTTCTGGACAAGTCAATTAACCCTGTTTGCCTCAGTTTCCTCATCTGTAGAATGAGATGGAGTAGGAAATGGTAAAGCACTCTAGTATCTTTGCCAAGAAAACCCCAATAATAGCATGCCTTACAACAGTGGTGTCAAACTCAAGAAATGTAGTCACTAACTGTATATAAGGATCCCTGTAGGACACATATTTACTTGAAAACCACATAAGAATATCATCTGTGTTTTCTTGTATTTTTACTTATTTTGTTTAATATTTTCCAATTACGTTTTAATGTGGTTCAGGGTGCACTACATAGTCTTGTACATGCAGCCTCTGTTGGACACCTTTGCCTTACAACACATTTAGAAGCTCTTTCTCCCAAAGAATTAAAAGCACAATCACAATTACTATTTCATTTGTTCATATAACATCCCTGTAAGATGGGTCATATACAGTCAATGGACGATAAGAGAAATTAAGATGAAGAAAATGAAAGATCTAACCAAGGTCACGGTGAGTCAGGAAGGAAAATTAGAACAAGAAACCACATCTCCTGAACCCAATGTACTTCTCTCTATACCATGACTAAAGGAGATAAAATTTGTAGTCATACTTAACAGAAATAGACCTATAGATGCTCACCCAGCTATGCCCTGAACTAACATTCTTGACTTGTCCTCAAAGGGGTCAGTAGTCCTAATATTCCAGAAGTCCAACGTATAAAAATAAAAACAAACAAAACCATCCAGGCACCATAAAGATCATCTAATGCACCCAAGGTCCAAGGAAAGCATTTAGAATTTAGAAATATCCCAGGAAACTCTCCATGGGCCCAAGGACCTGAAATCAAATGATGACTGTGCCTACAATGGGGTGACCTTGGGCAAATCACTTTCTCTGGGCCTCAGTTTTCACATCTGATAAACAAAGACTCTCTAAGCCCTTATACTTACTAATTCTTAAAACTGTAACACTCAAGCAACCTTATGGAATTCCAAGGTTTAAAGAGATCAGCCAGTACCTACACTTTGGAAAATTTCTCTAATATAGAAACTATCTTCCTCCTTTTTTGTCCTTTAATAGAAATTTGGACATGTCTTTACTGTTCATGATAAAATTTCAACTAGAGATGTGTAGCAAGAAGAAAGAACGGCTCCTCCTTATTTTTCACCCCTAATTTTCTCAGGTACCCCTGGGAAGACCCAAAGAGCAATAAAACAAAATCGGTATCATGTACGGTGTACAGTGAACTACCAGTGAGGTTAGCCCCAAATCACAGTTGGCTTAACACAAGTCCAGGGTTATTAAATTCATAACTGTAAGAGTCATTATTGATGTCTAAGAGGAAAAGACTGCATAAAGTTAACTTAAAGAGAAATCATTTCTCTACTTTCATCTGGACTCACTATAAGGCTATGAATTTAGAGAGGAATGTTCCACCATCATTTGCTTTAATATGGAGGTTCTAAAATCTGGAGTCCATTAATTTAGAGAGAGAGAGACAGAGACAGAGAGACAGAGACAGAGAAACAGACAGAGAGAGAGAAAGAGAGAGACAAAGACAGAGACAGAGAGAGATACATAGAGAAAGGAGAAAAGAGAGATCACTATTTTCAGCATGATTAGTTTCCTTTATGTATTATTTTGTTTTATGCATTTAAAAACATGATTCTGAGAATAGTATGGCAGACTTCCCCAGACTACCAAAGGGGTCCGTGCCGCAAAAAAAAAGTTTAAGAACTTTTTTATTTAAAGGTTTATCTTCAAAAAGGAAAACCATAAGGTAGAGAGAAGGGAGAAAGCCAAGAAGTTCCAAATTGTCAATCAGCTCTGGCCCAGCTTGTAGATTCACTGTTCCATTCTTCTCAGGAAAATGTGGTTGGCTCTTCCAGGCCCATGCTGTTCAACTTGCTCCCTACAGGTTCATGTGGTGACAAACTGTTCTAGGAATCACAAGAATTGAGCCTTCAGATGCTTCTTCCTTTCATATCACTGAAGCCAAGCAAACAATTATTGAGTATCTATCTATGATGTGACCAACACTGTACTAAATACAAAGGTTTGGTTTGAGGTTTTTTTTTAATCCCTAACTTGAAGTGGTTTATAATCCTGATGGGGGAGCCAAAATCAAGACTCATAAGACAATTCGTGAACAATAAAACAGGATATAATTAAGTGATAAATTGTGTATTAAAAGATGTCAAGAGAAGCAGGGGCTCAAAGCAGAGGGAGATTAATGAGCACATAAGTTGTCCTACAGGTTTTAAAGGAGGAAGAAAGAGGTGACCTACATTTAACACCATCAAACATGCGTTTATTATATTTTGAGATATTTGTCCTACGTGTAGGGAAAATTCAAAAGCCAGAGGTTTTCTTTCTTTTTCTAGGTTTCAATGTATGACCCATGAGGAATTTGCATTATTTTGATAAAAGGCTAAAAAAAAAGAGGTTAACTGTCTGCAACAACAAAAAGCCATTCAAATCACCAGAGCTATATGGACCATCTAGGATGAGCATAGAGTTGAGGATTCAAAAATTTACAAAATGATAATAAATTTAAAACCATGATCCGCACCTTCAATGATCTGACTAAAGGGTACACAGTGTGGGCACAGAAAATTCTAAGAGCATGATGTACTACAGGAGCATAAAATCCACATGGAAAGTGGGGTGGGGCATTAAATCCTACATAAGTCTCTTTGTTGGTTGCATAATAACATAGAATCCCATATTACCATTATCTAAATTCTATTACATTTTTATTTATTTTGTCAAATATTTCCCAATTACATTTTAATCTGGTTTGGATAGCTTTAGAGTGTTGTAAACCTAGTGTGTTTGTCACCTCTGGTTTAAACAAGTTAGGGGGAATGTGGAAAGGAAGAGATTGATCATTTTCCAGTTGGAGAATGTAGCAGTGACTTTCTCATCAGGGAAGGCTTCATGGGGAAGATAGCACTTGCCCTGAGGACTTGAAAAAGCATGAAATTTCAACATGAGAACATAAACAAGGGAGAAGGAATGTGTTCCAGAGCTCAGGAATTGCCACATAAGTATATGGGGACAGAGAAGGGGGAGATAGGGATAGGACAAGCTGGGTAAACAGTTAAGTAGTCTACTCTGGCTACAACTGAAGATTAGAAAAGATAGAAAACCAGATTAAGGAGGGCTTTAACAAAACCAGGCTCAGGAGTCCCTGCTCAGTTCTATAGACGATAGGAGACAAGGACAAATTTTGAGTAGGGGAGAAACTCTGTCAGAAACTAGCTTAAGGAAGATTAGTAATAAGACATTTACTTTCCATAAGGGTTCCAAATAAAGATCCTTTACATTCAAATTCTTATTTATAGGAAATTAATTATTTGACTAAGAAAACTAAAAAGCTAAAGGAGTAGAGGCATTTTAAAATGTCCAGATCCACTGGTTGGTAACTGAAGATCATGCAGAGATTAAGACAAAGTATCCCTGAAATTTCAATTAATATAAATGGGAAAAATGAGTCATTTTGCCACCATAGATGATTTTTCAGAAAAACATGCACTGTGTTGTTTTAGATACTAGCTACTGGCTATAGTAACTGCTTTCCTGAAAGAATTATTTTTAAATTTATTTTACATACAAAATAAATTAAGTTAAATCTAGTCCTAAGCAGAAGCAAAGGGACAGAATTTATGACTGCTCTGGGTCCCTTCTAATCTACCTTACAAATGATGGTTAGTCTGACATCTCTAAAAGCATGGAATAACAGAATGTTCAAGAAAAAGGGCCATTGCTTCCTTTAACCACTAATACTACACAGATACCACTCCTTGCTAAGTTTTCTTTAACATCTGGGGCTGAGGTGAGTGGGAATGATAATAACTAAAAGGAATGAGACTACCTGGTAGACTTAACCTCTAACTTATTCTCCTCTCTCTGTCATCCAAGGACTCAGGGAAAAGGAGTTCCCAGCTCCAGTTCTGTCTCTGGTTCTAGAAGCTACAGTCCTACTTCCAGGTATAATCTCTCTGAGATTAGAAATGAATCCCTCACATACCCCAAGAATATTACTAATAAAAAGAGAAAGTCTTTTAGTTAGAAGCAAACACTTTTGAAAAGGGACAGGGTCAAAGAAGAAAACAGAATAAATGAGGGACAGGATAGGATTGAGGGAAATATAGTTAGTCTTTTACATTATAACTGCTATGGAAATGTTTTTCATAACTGCACATGTATTACCTATATTTGATTTGCTTGTTTTCCCAGCGGGGGTGGGTGAGGAGGGGAGAAAGGAGAAAATCTGAAACTCAAAGTTTTAAAAACAAATGTTTAAATTTTTTTTCCAATTGTTTTTACATGCAACCTGGAAATAAGATATACAGGCAATGGGATACAGAAATCCAATTTGGCCTACAAGAGAATAACCAGGGCAAGGTGAGGGGGAAGGAGAGGATATAAGAGAGGGCAGACTGGGGGAAGGGGTATTCAGTATGTTTGCCTTCTTGGGGTGGAGGGTAGGGGAGAGATGGGGAGAAAATCTGTAACTCAAAATCTTGTGAAAATGAATGTTGAAAACTAAAAATAAAGAAACAAATTCAGTATTTTTTTTTAAAGTTTTTATGTACACCAAAATGTTTATAGCAACTCTTTTATGGTAGCAAAGAACTGGAAACAAAGCAGATACCCACCGACTGGGGGAGCAGCTAAACTGTGTTATAGAAAGGTCAGGGAATATTACTGTGCCGTCAGAAAGGATGAATATGATGACTACAGAGAAACATGAAAGACTTATATGAACTGATACAAAATGAAGTAAGCAGAGCTAAGAAAAAAATAAATACATTTACAACAATGTAAAAGAACAATCACAAAACAATGGAAAGTGAATATTGCATAATTACAAAGAACAATTTTGGCTCCAAAGAAAAGATATAAGAAAGTCATCTCTCTCCACGCCTTGGCAAAAGGTGTAGAGAAGGTTCAGAGTTGTTAACATATTGTCAGATTTCTTTTTTAAAGATAAAGACTGGCTTTACTGATAATTTTCTTCTTTTTCTTTTACATAAAAAATTCTTTGTTATATGAGATGGTTCTCATAGAGAGGAGGGGAGAAATTTAGGTAAGTTAGTCACAAAACTATTTTTAAAGAAATTAATACTTCCTTCCATGTGGTTCTTTGCCTGTTATCTGCATAGTCAGGATTACTGGACTGGTGTTTGTCCATCATTGACATTGAAAAGTCACCACCTACCTAGTATTTCTCTCCAAACAAGGGTTTGAGTAGATGGGAAGCACTATCACTCCAGAGAAAAAAAAGAACCAATCAGGCAATCAAGAAACATTTATTAAGTGCCTACTGACTTTCAGTCACTGGGCACACAAAAGGAGATAAAAGATAGTCCCCATCCTCAAGGAATTTACAATATAATCCCAGATTCACTTCTCTGCCGGCTTTAGCCTCTCCCACAATGCTGGTTTCTTCCAGCACAAAATGGCTGGATTTGGCTACAGAGGGACAATGGAGTGAAGAAGGGGTAACAAGCTGCTGCCAGAGACTCAAAGCCCTCTCCTCTACTCACCCTACTGAAGAGGTCCCCAGCACCCATCACAGGAGTGCCCCAAACAACAGTTACTTTCCTTGACCTACAGTTAGGAAGCTCCCACCTCTCCATTCCCTAATCAGAGCAACTCAGTCTCTCCACCTGCCAGATCAAAGTCTCTTCTCAGTCTTCACAGACCACTAAGTAACTTGTGAAACCATGATCCCTTGCCAAGCCCTCTTAATTCTGCATTCCATTTCTCACATCTGTCCCCTTTTCCCAACTTACAGAGCCAACTACTTTGGTGACCTTCCAACTAGTGTGTGCGCCCGCACACACACACACACACACACACACACACACACACACACACACACACACGCGCGCGCGCGCGCGCGGCTGTAACACCTTTAATGCAGGGGTTCTTAACCTCGTTTGCTGTCATGGACTCGTTTGGCAGGCTGATGAAGTCCTTCTCAGAATGTTTTTTATATACACATAATAAAATATAGACAATTACAAAGGAAACCAATGACAGCCAACTACAGCTATCAAAACATTAAACTGAAAAAAAAATTCGCAGACCCCAGATTAAGAACTTCTGCTTTAATATTTTTTTTTATTTTCTCCAAGGTAAAGCACAAATTTCACACTTAGTGTGACATTTAAGTCCTGCTATAGTCCAGCTCCAAGCTACTTCTCTACAGCATTATTTCTCAATATCCTCCTTCATACACACCACACTGCAGTCAAACTTCATATGTGTGCAAACAACACTACTTCTATGGCGCCTGCTATGTGCTAGTAGGCACTTAATTATTAACTCATTTGGTCCACACGACAAAGCCGGGAGGTGAGTGCTATTATTACTCCCATTTCACAGATGAGGAAACTGAGATAATCAGAGGTTGAGTCACTTGTCCAAAGTCACACACAGCAAGTAATTGTCATGAGGGTGGATCTGAAGAGTCAGGTGGCTCAGGGTTCTTCTACCCACTGGGTCACCTAGCTGCCCTGAGCTCACAATGTATTCTCTCCTCCTCTCTGCCTCTCAGAATCCTATCCATGCTCAAATCAGGTGCTATTTTCTCTGTAAAAACTTCCATGACTACGCCCTACCTCCACCCCGCCCATTTTGACTGCATACTTTCCTCAATTACCGTATCTACCTCAGTTCATACAGGAACCTCCCAAATGAATATAAACTCCTTTCTGACAGAAAGTACCAGGCCTTGTACACAGCAGTATGGCACACTGTATTACTGGGACTATACAGTGTGGATCCTGACAAAAAAAACCCGACTCCGAGATAAAAGGGTATGCCCTAAATGGAAGCTGTCATTGCCAAGCCCACCAGCAAACTTCCAAATTTTTTCAAAATCTTGTCGGATGCTTACTGCCCGTGTGACCTTGGACAAGTTAATTAACCTCGCTGGGCTTCAGTTTTCTCATCTGTAAAATGAGCGTGTTTGATTAAAGGTCTACTGTCTCTAGCTCCATTTCAATAAACCTCTAAGCCCAGGCACTTTATAATAAATACAGTAAATTGAAGTGTCAGGAAAACAAAGTGTCGTTAAAGTCTGTCCTAAGATGAAATGTATCAGGTTTGGTTTTTTGTTTTGTTTTTTTTTTTGTGGCACAGGCCCACACATTGGCACTCAAGGAGCAGCCAAAAGGGGTTCAGAAAAGTTCTGGTGACCAGCTATTTTTGGCCTGGCAGTTCACAAAACCCTAGAGGGATTTCAATCGAGACTGACTGAGGAATTATCTATACAGCTGAAATCAAAGGAACCTGAAGTGATTCACTTTACAAAAATGTTTTATGAATGCCTGACTCTTAAGGTAAAACAGTCATATACTATTAATACAAACATAACTGGGCTAGAACAACATGGCTGTATGCTGTTGTTTTTTGGATTGGTGTCTTAAAGTGTTCTTGCTCTGAATTTCTTACCTGGTAAGCAATGAAAATAGCAACGAAGGTCAAAAAGCTTTCAGCAGTAGTATGCCAAGACTCTGGACTCTCATTCTGGAGGGACACAGTACGTTGGGATGAAGGGAAGAGATAGGTTTATTCCTAGACTCACTCTTGAGGGAGAGGAAATAAGATCCACTGGGATGTATATCACAAATTTGCGAGCAGACAATCAAAATTCTTCATACAGGACCTAGCCAATCTCAGCTAGTATTCTGTCTTTCTCCCCCAAGTAAAATCTAATTTTTATACTTTTCCAACATATTGGGAAGATGTAGAAAGTGACCTGTCATAGGAGGGGTCAGAAAGGGAGAAAATACTCAGTTTTGGTGGAAATTGTTGGAAATTACCTTTCTGTTCCAGTCTCCAGAGTAAGCTATGGGTTAATGTTTCACTTAATTAGAGTTGCTAGCAGAAGGAGAGAGGTAAACATGTCTAAAGATTTTTTCTGACAGAGCAGAGAAATAATTGTTTTCTTATAGTCTAAACTTGTCCTTCCTAATAATCCTCAATTGTTGGAGCCACACAGAAGTCTAAGCAGACAGGGTGTTTCCTTCATTCTTTGTCTTCCAGGGACTGCCAAAAACTAGTAAAGATAGAAAGCACAGCTGATGATAAGTTTCAAAGTAGGGAGCATAAGGAAGGCTAAACTGAAGGCACATGAGTGGGATTTGAGACTTTATAGATAAAATGTATGAGGAAACAAGAAAGCTTCGGGAAGACAAGGAAGAAAATTTAGAAGAGAGGCCAATTTCAAGCAGGCTGGCTTAAACAATGAGAAAAAGCAAGAGAGGTAGGGATTTATTAGGAAATGTGATATTAAAACAAAAGATATCATTTAAAAATTTTTCTGAAAACTATTACAGTTTTATTTAGATAAAGTAAATGAGTTGTTACTTCTTTAAGAAAGGATAAGGGTATGACTTTGTATCTATATTGAATTACAGCATCAAAAGACATGGGCGAGGGAAGAGGTAGCTCCAATTTCAAAATATAAACTAAAAAATTAGTAAGAATTAATAAATACACAGTGAATGGAGCACCAGCCCTGAAGTCAAGAAAACCTGACTCAAATCTGGCCTCAGACACTTAACACTTACTAGCTGTGGAACCTTGGGCAAGTCACTTAACCCCAATTGCGCTGCTTTCTCCCTCCAAAATGTAAAAAAAAAAAAAATTTAATTAAATAAAGCATATCCCATAAGACACTGACTCAACCAATGTCACTGCTCAGTGACGCCATTTATAATTACAACCAAAGAAACATCCCAAATCTTGCTTTAGCATCTTTAGACTCAATTCCTCCCTGAGTTCACCTTCCCTGTCTGCACCTTCCCTGTCTGCTTTCAGTTCAGTTCCTACTCCTATGGAACTGCCTCCTATAAATACTATTTCACCTAAAGTCATTTGTTTGTGGAAGCAAATTATCCAACTGGGTAAAGTATGGCTATCTATTATGCTATTTGAAGAAAAAGCCTGGTTTAGGGGTATTGAGGGAGGGAAAGTGTAGGGAGAAAACAGTGAAATAAAACTAAATAGAAGAAAACACCTGTACTGTCATACCCAACCATAAGAAACTTCACACCTGTACACAATTATTTACAGCCAAAAGGAAATTAGATCACAAATGGCCAGAAAACATAAGGGTTTTCAATGAGCTCTTGCCAGAATCTAGCAAGTGATTCTATTCATCACTTGTTTTAGAAGCTGCTGCAATTAAAATACAGAGTCGATTCACAGGACTGGGGATGAAAATGTTACAGCCCTACACAGAAACAGGAAATGAAAAGTCTGGGGAAACAAATTCAGGGCCTGTGGAGGGTTCAGGTTTGGTAAGCAGTCACCAGAAGAGAAGAAATCCACTTGTGACATCTGAAGTCCTATGAATACAGCTTCACCAACGCCCACCAATTGAAGGAAATTTAGTCTGGGTATATTAAAGCATGAGTTAGAGACTATTCTTAAACAAAATCAAAATTAACAACTGCTGAGAAACCTATCAACTAACCCACTCAAATATTTTTTAGCAATGTGATGCTGGTTAGGTTCTGTAACCTTTCTCTCTCAATTTCTTCACTAGCAAAATGGGGAGGGAGGAGTGTTAAACTTGAGGGTCTCTAAGGTCCCATCCAGTGGGCAGGTAGATGATACAGTGTATAGAACGCTAGGCTGGGAACCAAGAAGACACATCTTCATGAGTTCAAATCTGGCCTCAGGCACTTAGTAGCTGTGTAAACCCTGGGCAAGTCATTCCACCCTGTTGGCCTCAGTTTCCTCATCTATAAAATGAGCTAAAGAAGCAAACAGCAAACCACTCCAATATTTCTGCCAAGAAAACCCCAAGGTGGGTCATAGAGAGTCAGACACGGCTAAATGATAACAGCAAAGGTCCCATTCAGATCTATGTCTGTGATTCTATATGCAAGATATTGTTCTAGGAACTGAGAAATTTTCATAAATGAGACCCTGCAGCAAACCTCAGAAGCTTACAATAGATGGAGAGTGAAAATGACGTTTTCTTCATCTAATTGCTGTTTGGATTTCACTACAGAAATAGGGCCAACTGTTTGAATAACACGGTAATGCTGGCAGCTTGTCACATGCATTGAGCCAGACTCAAAGTCAGAAAGGTCTCAGTGCTATATCTGCCTTTGACACAGCCTGGCTGGTGATCTGCGTGAGGACGGGGTGTGTACTCCACCATAACTCCCACCCAAAAAGGGAAATATTGATGAAGACAGCATGTAGATGAAAGGTCCATTCTGCATTAAATGGTGCTCTCCCCAAAGTACCATAAAGCAATCTCAGGCAATTTAAAAGAAACAAGAATCACTCTTATCTTAAATTAGAAAACCAGCTGCCACTTCCTGATAATCTAGATCCAAAAAGGATTCTTATCCCTACATCACGGAAAATTAGAGATGACAAGTGATTTTTATTCTAATGTCCCTACATTTAAGTAAAGCAGTGAGCCAGGAAAGTAGAAATAAGGAAAGGAAACAAGCATTTATTGAGAGCCTGCAATGTACCTGTTATTATGTTAAGCTCTTTATACATATATTCTAATTTGATTGGCTGGATTCCTCTGGAAGACCTGTGTTCAAATCCTACCTCTCACCCATAATGGTAGTGAGATGATGGGAAATTATTTAATCTCTCAGTGCCTCTGGCAACTCCTTAATAACAGAGGAAATGCTGACCTCATCTGGGAGTTCCCTTTAAACAATAAAAACACAGGAACAGTTCTGAGAGATGCCATACTCAGAAACACATTCTACCCGGCACAGTGTCCTCTTTTATCCAATACTGACATCATGAGACACTGATGAGCTCTAAGACAACCCAAAAGGGCTGAAAGAACCCCCCAAATATCTACTTAATCAGTAAATCTTGTCAAGTTATCTTTTAAGTTATTCTGGAAATTTACTTACTTTCTGTCATTGGTTATTCCATAAAATTGTCCACCTAAAGGAGGGCTCTCTCTTTGAATCTCTAACATTAGCCCCTGGGCTGCTTAGGTGGATAGAATGCTGGGTCTGCAGTCAAGAAGACTCATCTTTCTGAGTTCAAATCTGGCCTCGGACACTAGATGTGTAACCCTGGACAGGTCACCTAACCCAATTTGCCTCAATTTCCTCATCTGTAAAATGAGTTAGAGAAGGAAATAGCAAACCACTTCAGTATCTTTGCCAAGAAAATCCCAAATAAGGTCACAAAGAGTTAGACATGACTGAAACAGCTGAACAACAGCTGAACAACAACAATCTGGCATAACACAGTATCTTCATACCTCCATGACCCAGTCAGGTAAGAGTGCTGGGCAGAAGACAGGCTGTCATTGTAACTACTTCAACCTCAGCCTTGGCCAAAGCTCCAGGTTATAATTATGATGGAGAAAAATGGTAGAATAAAATGCCTACATAACTCACAGACTCCTCAGGTACCATAATTATTTGACACCACAGACTCGCAACAGCCCCTTCTTCCAGGATTATCACAGACAGGGACAGAAGAATGTAAGTGGTGTTCCCAGTTTTTTATGTAGGCAGGATTAACAGAATTACAACCTTACTGACACCCTGTACCAGTGAGTCTTCTATCCTCTACTCTGAACAAATGAACACAGATAACTTCCCCAATATAAGGCTACATAACACCCATCTGCTGTTCCCATGGTCCTCGGCATTCAAAGAAGCCATTCAATGAAGCCAAAAGGCTTTTTCATCTGCTTCCTTTTCCTGAATGCTAATCTCCATCTAACCTGGTTTGATCCCCAACCTCTAGTCTCTTCTTCCCACCTTTTCATAACACCGCCTCTATTAATAACAAATACTTCCATCAAAAGTCTCCTCCTCCCACATCCCACAATCTTTCCATCCTCCAGCATATGTGGAAATCGGGATTTCTCCAGATGATGCCACATCCTAGGACAACCACTCCTGACCTGCTTGCTCTTTGGAAGAGGAGACAACTCTTTTAGCTGCATTCCAACTTCCACCCTGGTCACCACACTCAGCAACCTCTTCTTTCAAGAAGCAAGTTCAAATTCTGGCATAACTCCTGATTATCTGTGACCCTGGGCAAAATACTTTCTCTGGACCGCAGGTTCCTCATCTATAAAATGCTATGGTTTGACTAGATAACAGCCAAGATCCCATCTAGCACTAAGTCTACAATCCTGGAGTCCTTTCACTTGCTCTATCCATCTTTATAATCTAGCCCAGATCCTTGTTATCATAGGCCAACCCCAATGTCACTCTTCTCTCTCCTTTCTCTTTTCTTTAATCTTTTTTTAAATTCTGAACTTAAACACCCAAAAAAATGAACATTTCTACATACAAAGTAGAACCAAAAAAGGAGGATTGTACAAGAAACTGTGAATCACTATGAAGAAAACCTTGCTTTTTCCTTTTAAGTAGACTCAATGGCTCCCTGAATAATAAATTCAGTATGTAATTCTCAAAGACATCCTGGTTGTCTGTGTTAATTTATGGCCTTTCTTTTACTCTCTTCCATGCATTTCTTTTAATACTTCAATAAATCTCTTTTCTTTCTTTTAATTTTTCTTTAAGAAGCAACCCTATCATTATCCTTCTCTCTCCTACCTTCCGACTCAATTGAAAAAAGGAAAGACAAATCTCTCGTAACAAATACTTACAGTCAAGCAAAACAAATCCCCACACTGCCCATGTCCAAAAATGTGTCTCTCTTTCTAAACCTGGAATTCACACCTTCCCTGTTAAGCACTGCAGTGTATACTTTTATCCTCTTAAAACTCTTCTTCTCTTTTCTAACACGTGCCCTCATGTTGGAGGTTCCAATCTTCATACTGGTGTCCAACTGCATAGTCAGGACCTCTAAGTTCCTTAATCTGCTGAACTTTCATGACCTTATAGCTCCATTCTACCTCAGTCACCTCACAACTAGACCACTCATATCTAAAACCTTACCAAATCTATGATACGCCTTTTCTTCCAGCTCTTCTCATGCCTTCTACATCTAATTTTTATCATCACTACAACTTCTAGTCACTGTCCTCTCTTTTTTCCATCACCACTGCTCACACCTCACTTTACTCCTATAATTAACCAGTTTTAACTATATGCCTCATTTTAACTATATGCCTCACCCTTGAATTCTTTGTCCTTTCAATCCAAAATTCAGTCATACACAACACTTACATTCTCCACTCCTACTCCCAGATGATGGAAGCTGCTGAAAAAAAAAGTCATGAAACCAAGCCAACTGGGTTCACTACAAATTCATATTATATAAAACCACCAGCCTTCGCTGCTTCTGGACATTCTCTTATGCTCTCTAAAGCAATTTTTCCAAACCTTCCCTTCTTTCTTCTAGTACCCAAATCCAACTCTATCCATCTTTCATTAGGTAACCTTAAACCCTACTTTAATGGGAAAAAATTAAGACCATCTCTCATGAATGCCCTTACTTCCCCTATTCCATCCCTCAAGAAAACTATACTTTATCTCCTCTTTTGCTGCTCTTTCAAAGATAAAGGAAATCCTTCTCCTTGGCCAAGTGATTCTTCCTTTGACCTTGTGGTCTTCTCTTTCTACCTCTGAGAGATTGCCCCATCAATCATTCCTCATACCACCCTTCATCTTCCATAGTTCCTAATTATTTTTTTCAAAGCTGACTTCACACATATTTAGGTCTCCCCATCCCTAAAAAAATTTCACTGGACCCAATCATGCCCTAATAATTCCCCTTTATGTTATCAAACTCTTAGGACCAATCATCTTTACTCATCTTTAGTGCAAACTGCCTCTTCTTCCTCACTACAAATTAACTTTCACACCGTTTGAAATCTGATGTCTGGCTTCATCAATCTAAAGAAATTGCTCTCTCAAAAGTTATAAACTCTAAACTCTGCAAACCTGATTCAAGTCTTTATCATATCACTTCTATGCCACTCTTGTCAATGCTGTCTCTTCTTGTTAGGGTTCTTTTTAAATTTTTTATCTACATATTTTGTTTGTATATCATCTTTATTTCCAGATATATCTCCTTCCCTTCCCCTGAGTAGCAAATCAAAAGGGGGAGGGGTAAGCATGACTGATTAAAGCATCAACTGAATCTGACAATATATGTAATTTTCCCTTCATTTCTGTGGCAATACTCTATACTAGTTCTCCTCCTACCTACCTGACTACTCCTTCTTGGTATTCCATGATGTGATGGGTCATTATTCATCTCCTATCTCCTAAGTATTGGAGAGACACTTTTACTATTCTCTTGATAAATTGTCTCCCCTGGAGATGTCATCAGATCCCATGAATTTGATTATGAGGCTAGAATGGGATAGGGTAGGGTAGGGTAGGGTAGGGTAGGGTAGGGTAGGGTAAGGTAGAGTAGGGTAGGGTAGGGTAAAGTGGGTAGGATAGGCAGTGAGGGGAGGAGAGGGGAGAGATGGGGAGGGGAGGGGAGGGGAGGGAAAGTAAAGGACAGGCTCTGGATCTATGATTTCACTGGTACTGGGAACTCTCTGGTGAGAAAACTCCTTCTATCCATATATCCTGGTACCTTCTCTTCAACTTAAAAGCCTTAGAGTTGCCAAGAGGACTAAGATTAAATGACTTACCCAGAGTCATACAAAATACAGTAATTATATATCAGAAGAAGAGCTTGAACCTAGGTCTTCTTGACATCAAAAGAACTATATACATTACATTACACTACCTCCCTTTGGATAACTCCCAAATCTATACTTTTATGTCCTAATATTTTTACAAAACTTGATTCCTTCAGTGTTCAACATCTCTATCTATGGACCCCGTATGTATCCAAAACTCAGTGTACAATCTTCTACGTTAACCCACTTATGCTCCAAACTTACCTATTCCCCATCACCCTCATTTATAAGCCTGAAGGCATCTTTTAGTCTTCACTTTATTCTTGTAACCATGTCACCATCATCCTACTCTTCACTCTCCATCACCGTCACTCCCTGTCCCTGCTAATACACTCAGCTATCATGTCTTGTCTTTTTTAGCTCATCTTCCCTTTCTACTATGCCTCCTTTGGGCCTTCATCGTCTCTCCCTTGGACAAGCAGTTTCTCTCCTATACAATCCATTCTCCTAATAGCTGACAAAATCATCTACAAGATCATGTCATGTCCCTACTCAAAAACTATCAAGAGCTCCATTGCCTCAAGAACAAAACATAAATTCCTTAGCCTAGCAATTAAGTGCCTCTATAATCTTGGACCTACCTCTCCAGGTTTTACTTTCTTTCATACAATTTACATTCAGGCCAAAGTGACCAATTAGAAGAAGGTAGGTGGTGCAATGAACAGAGTGCTGGGCCTGGAGTCATTAAGACCTGAGTTCAAATCTAGTCTCAGACACACTTACTGGTCATGTGACCCTGGGCAAGCCATTTTACCTAGTTAATGTTAACCTGGCCCAGTTCCTTCAATCCACAAAATGGGAATAATAGTATCTCCCTAGGATGAGGATGAAATGAGACATAATGATGAAAATAAAGTGCTATCACTTCCCTTACAGAGTTATTGTGAGGATTAAATTATATATTTGTAAACAGCTAAAGCAGTGGTTCTCAACCTTCCTAATGCCGTGACCTTTTAATACAGTTCCTCATGTTGTGGTGACCCCCAACCATAAAATTATTTTCATTGTTACTCCATAACTGTAACTTTGCTACTGTTATGAATCGAAATGTAAATATCTGATATGCAAGATGTATCACATACATACATATACACATACACACAAACACACACACGTGCTAATTGGTTGTTGTGGTTGTCAGAATCCACATCTTCTTTCAAGGGTGAGAGCTGAATGGCATCCCATTCTCTACATATCTTCCCCCAGTAGTTAGCACTTTCTTCCTCCTCAAGCTTCCTTGTAGTATTTATTTCTAAAAGTTATATATTCCTATTAAAATCTAAGTTTCTTGAGGAAAAAGGATTTTTTTTGTATCCCCAACATGTAACAGTGTCATGCACACAGGAGATAACCTAATTATAGGCATACTGTTCAACAGATCTAAATAAAAGGTGCTCAGAGCACAGTTTTTGGACTGATTCAGCTGATTTAGATATTAGGACAAAAATCTTCACAACATAATTATTCACTATACTCCTTTGATTTACCACATTAAAACCTTCTGAACTTAAACTTTAAATTGTACTTCCCAGTTCTAATAATTCTGGTATTGATGAACAGATGGAATTATAAATAAAGTGCTCAACTTGGAATCAGAAAAACCTCAGTTCAAATTCATCCTCATATACTTATAGCTGTGTGGCCCTAAGCAAGTCAGTTAATCTGTATCATCTTCAATCTCCCCATCTGTTAAATGAGAATAATGATAGCACTTCCCTTACAGAGTTATTGTGAGGATTAAATTATATATTTGTAAACAGCTAAAGCAGTGGTTCTCAACCTTCCTAATGCTGCGACCCTTTAATACAGTATCTCATGTTGTGGTGATCACCCAACTATAAAATTATTTTTGTTGCTACTCCATAACTGTAATTTTGCTACTGTTATGAATTGTAATGTAAATATCTGATATGCAGGATGTATTTAAATTGAACATAACCCACAGGTTGAGAACCGCTGAGATAAAGGGTCCAACCGTGCAGGAATAGGTTCTACAACAATGGTGTCGAACTACAGCAGAAACAAAACCTGCTGCCACATACTGACTTATAAAACCACAAATTAACATCATCTGTGTTGTACTGTATTTTTATTTATTTTGTTAAACATTTCCCAATTCTATTTTAGACTGGTTCAGGGGCACTCAGGAATTGTACAGCCTCTGCCTTAAGTCTAATACCTCTGCTCTACAACATTAATGACAGGGAGTCATCCTGCCCCTTCTTGTACATCTTTGGTGAAAGAAGCTCGTGATCTGACAAAACATTTGGGGCATGGGGGAAGGTGGAGAAGCCAATTGTTAAAACATTCTCCTGTCTCATACTGGTCTTCTAACCACTGGTCCTAGGTTAGTCAGAAAGAGTCTAATTCCTTCCTTTAAGAAAACAGACCTTCAGATATAAGCAAACAAAAGCCACATCCTTCACTACCACCCCAAGACTTTTCGTCACATTCTTAAACTTCAGCCTTAAACTTCCCCACGTGCTACAACAGTTCTTCCATCCCACGATAAGATTTCTTGTCCTTATTATTCTTCACTGGATGTACTCCCGCGTCAATGTCATTCTCAAAACATGATGTCTAAACCTGAACAAAGGGCATAGCTCAGGTCTGGCCAGGGCAGGATACAGCAGGGCTTACTTACCTTGATGCTTCAGGACACCATATTTGCCTTAGTTATCTGGGGCAGTCCTATCACACCACTGACTCACTGCTCTTTCAAGAACACTAAAACCACTTAGTATTTAGCCAGCATATTCGCTATTTATCCCAGTTGTGTGTTAACCTGCCAATCTGATGACTTTTTATGTCATCATCCAACTGAGTCATTGACAAAAGTTATAATTAAGAGGGGATTGAAAACAAAACCTTACATAGAACATCACTTTCTGGAGGTTGTACAAACATTCGATCAATTACATACTTTTTGTTCGGCTACCTATAAATCCCTCAAACTGTTCTATCACCAAACCCACAGTTCCTCGTTTTTCTGGCTTATCCTCAAGGAATAGCATTAAGGATTTTATCAGATGCTTTAATGAAATCCAAGTGCACTGTCTATAGCATTTGGTGTCAAAAGATATGGATGCTTAAAAAAAAAAGATCTGAGTGCTTAAAAAAAGGTCTGGACACTTAAAGAAAAAAAAGATCTGGGTACTTAAAAAAAAGGATCTGGGTGCTTATCTATCTGGTTGTACTTACTATTAGCTATAGTTTTTTCATCCCTAAAATGGAAAAAAATAATATTTGCATTATTCATTCCAAAGGGTCACTGTGGGAATCAAAGAAAGATGCATGTGGAAGCATCTTGTAACTACATAGGGCTACATAAGGAGTCACTATTATCTCACGTGCCATAGGCTCCCAAAGAGCAGTAACCGTGTCTTATTTATCTGTGCATCTTTATTCAGCACTGAGGGTGAACACAGTAGGTATTTAAGTAATGCTGAATGAAGAACTTCATTTCCCTGATCTATTAGTCTAGAAATAACTAAAGAGGAATGAAAGTTACATTAGTTTGACAAAATAAGTTCTTTGGGAACTCTCTCATACTGGTAGCCGTAGATTCCTGCCTTCCTCTCTGATTCCTCATCATTAACAATCCAGTCTAGTATTTTGTCAGAGATGAATTGTGAATTCAGTCGTCTGCTGGTTCCAGAATTCAGCTTTTCATTTTATGAAAACTGGAACACTTTTTCAAGGATTATCAAAAGCAGTATTCTTTCATCAATACTCCAGCATATAATTCATGGAAACATGAATTCATTTAAACCAGCTAGGTAGATATTCTCCTTTAAAATGGCCTAATTGTTTTATTCTCTCTCCATACAGAAGTTCCTCCAACTCTGTGGAGCTCTAGGCGGCACAGTGGACAGAGATGGACCTCGAGTCAAGAAGATCTGAGTTCAAATCCAACCTCAGATACAAACTAGTTGTGTGACCATGGTCAAGTCAGTTAACCTCTGTCTGCCTCAGTTTCCACAACTATAACATTGGAGATAATAACAGCACCTACCTCATGGGGGAGATTTGATCCTTGTAAGGATCAAATGAGATAATATTTGTAAAGCCCTCAGCACAGTGCCTGGCACATAGCTCCAGTTTATCCTGGATATATCTTGTCTGCACATGGCTGTTTGCATGTGTGTCTCCCACTAGACCAGCGGTTCCTCAACCTGTGAGTCGCAACCCCTTTGGGGGTCAAATGACCCTTTCACAAGGGTCGCCTAAGGCCATCGGAAAACACGTATTTCCCATGGTCTTAGGAACTGAGACACCACTCTTCTATCCATCCCCAGGCGGGTCCGCCCACATGCAGATACACACACATATGAGTATTGAAGAGTTGCGGAATTAGGAAGGTTGAGAACCACTGCCCTAGACCGTGAGCTCCCATAGCAGCAGTTAGCTGTCTTTCATCTTTTTCGGTATGACCACAGTGCCCAAAACACATAGCAGCCTAATAAATGCTTGCTATCTTGACTTAGAAGTGTACTAGCAGTTGGATGACTTGAATTCCAATTTCAAAACTGCTCCATGTGATCTCGGACAAAACATCTCACTTCTCCGGGGCTCAGTTTAAATGCCATCCTGCCAAGGTACTCGTTTTTCTGTCCTAATTGCCACTTAATGTTAATGTCTATCCTTTGATGACCACCTCCAGTTTATCCTGTATATATCTTGTTTATGCATACTTGCTCATGTAGACACTGTTGAGACTGCTTACATGTCCTCTCCTCATTAGGACTGAGAGTAGGAAGAACTGTCTCTTGCTTGCCTTGATGTGTATACCCCGCTCCTAGCACATAACAGGGGCTAGACCTGCAGTCAGAAAAGACCTTGGTTGGAGTCTTGCATCATCTATGTGGCCATGAGCAAATCACTTGACCCCTCAGTGCCTGTTTCCTCATAGGGAAAGCATACCTGTTGTACCTTGGTGGTCTGTGAGAATCAAATGAGATCACGTACAAGGAATGTTGTGCAAACCCTGAACACCATAGAAATGTCAGCTATTATCAGTAGAGGTTAATCTTAGAGTTCCTTGGCTGGCCTTCAGGGCCATGGCAATTCTATTCACGAAGCACAGCAACTGCATTTGCCCTATCTGTCATTTTCAACAAATATACACTGGATTCCAATCTTTGTCTCCCTCAAAACAGATAACATTCTTTGAGATCTACAGACAATTTGTCTGCTTAGCTCTAAGCTCTCCTAAAGAACAGAAATAGGTTTCCTAAGTTAAGCAAGTTACAATGCACTCATGCTTTCTCCAGAATAAGCCAGAATAAGTCATGTTATTCATGCCCCTTTTTTTCTTTAAAAATGCATTGAAATGGTTTGCAATGCCCAGCACATAGTAGGTGCTTATGTCAGTTGACTTTTAGATTTCACTGTTTTGTTTATAGCTGTGAAAATCAGTAAGCCACTTGTACACCTATTTCATTCAATTATAACCCATTATCTACTTAAAGAGCAACTAGGAGGCACAATGGATAGAGTGCCAAGCCTGCAGTCAGGAAGACTCATCTTCCGGAGTTCAAACTGGCCTCTGACATTTACTAGCTGTGTGACCTTGGGCAAGCCACTAAACCCTGTTTGCCTCAGTTTCTTCATCTGTAAAATGAGCTGGAGAAGGGAATGGTAAACCAGTCCAGCATATTTGCTAAGAAAACCCCAAATGAAGTCACAAAGAATAAGACACAACTGAAGACAACAGAACAACAACAACAATGAACAATCCTTAAAGCATAGTTACTCCTGAGCAAGTCATACAAGTGAGGAAGCAAAGGAGAATTATCTTACTTATATGTGAATGAGAACTGTGCCCCTTTTTTGCCTCCTATAAGACTGGAAAAACATTTTAGGGGCGGCTAGGTGGGACAGTGAATAGAGCACTGGCCCTGGAGTCAAGAGGACCTGAGTTCAAGTCCAGCCTCAGATGCTTAACACACTTACTAGCTGTGTGACTTTGGGCAAGTCACTTAGAAAAGAAAGAACATTTTTTAGTTCAGAAGGACACCCCTGACCAAAGGAACCAAAAAAAATATAGGGACAATGTCAATAAGTTAACAATAATCAGAATATATCAGGTGGACTTCGATATCTGCAGAAGTTGATTAGAAATAATACATTCCACAAGAAATTAGCTTCCTGAAGAGATTATTATACGGAATAAAATGAAGGTGAAGTAAAGAAAAGCCTGCCTCCTTTCCAATGACTATAGTTAGTTCTCCATGGCCCTGTGCATGATAAAACCTTAGAGGAAGCTACCTAACACCTCTTTCCTTTCACAGAAATTATGTCTTCAACACAAATGTGCACAGTCATAAGCATGGTGTACATCTTTATACATAACTACAGGTAGCATGCTAAATGCCTCAGGGGCTAGAGTTCTGGGTCTGTTGTCAGGAAGACCTGAATTCAAATCTGGTCTCAGACACTTACTGCTGTGTGACCCTGGGTAAGTTACTTAACTTCTGTTTGCCTTAATACACGGGAGAAGGAAATGTACCTTTGCCAAGAAAACCCCATGAGCAGCATGGTCCACGGGGTCCCAAAGGGTCAGACACAACTGAATAACAACAGTAAGAGCATTTAAATAGTGTCTTAAGGTTCACAAAACCCTTTGTGTGCATTATTACATTTAATCCTCTCAAAAGAAACCCTGTGACACAAGCACTACCATTACTCCATTTTACAAATGAGGAAGTTGAGGCCAAAAAGAGATTGACTTACTCAGGGTCATACAGCTAGTAAGTATCTGAGGTAGGATTTGAATTCAGGTCTTCCTGACTCCAGGTCCATACTTCGTCCACTACCAGTCACTTATCTGACATGAGCAGTAAGCTATAGTCCATTTTCCAGCAGATGCTCTTACCCAAGGCAATTTCCCTACCTCAGAACACATGCTCAAGTTTTCCCTCAGGAGGCAACTTACTATCAGGCAAGTGAGATATTGTTCTTATTCTGGCCAAGTCCTACTACTACAGTTCCCCTTCAGAGAGAAGGGAAAGTCGATGTCATCCCTATCTGGGGGATTTATGGTGAGTCCGACTTGCTACTAATTAAATAGAGTATCTTCTCAAAGTAATCACCTGAACTTGAGTCAGTGTCTTTGACTGCATCTGTGTATATTCTAAAGCGGAAACACCTAAATCCTTTTTCTAAACTCTACAGTACCAGCTGTGTGACCCTGGGTAAATCAATTTATCTCTATGGACCTCAGTTTCTCCCTCTACAAAATAGACATGATACTTATGCACTTCCTATTCTGTAGGATTTTGTAAACTTTAAAGCATTGTAAAGATATGAGATAGTATTATTAAATATTGTTATTACAACATGGTGGCTGAAGTTATTCAAGGAGACCACCACCACCACCAAGGTTGTTGGAGCAATTTTCAGTCATGGCAAACCTGTCTGCACACCCATCACCATCTTTGTCATCCCCCAGGAAGATTATGTTGGCATACTATGCAGAAGAATTTAGGCAGGCACAATCCTAGCCTTCTCAGAGATAAGAATGCTTGATTAACAATGCTGGCTAAGGCAACTATCTACCCTTATGCCAAAGGCCACCCACAATTTTACAGTGCCTAAAACATGCCGTGCTAATTTCCCTACCTATTCCCCAAGTGTACTCACCCAGGATCCCCCACCTGAAATGCTCTCCCTTCTAAATTCTGCCAATCCAAACCCAACACACTCTTAAAAGAGATCAGCACATCTCAACCCAGATTCCAACAAGAGAAAGGAGGTCTGGTATCACCATTACAAAGTCTTGGCCCCCAGGTGAAGACTGGGACCTCCTATTTTAAGGGAGTGGCCAGGCTGGCCAACTTTACTCCCTCACATTTCTCCAGACTTTGCTCCTTACTCTCCTGGGGCTTCTCCAGACTTTCTCTCAATCAGCCTCTTTTTATGTACTGTCTTCCCCTATTAGAATGTAAACTCCGTTTGGGCAGCAACTGTCTTTTTTTTTTTTTTTTCTTTTGGCTTATATTTGTTCCAGTGCTTACTACATATAGTAAGCGCTTAATAAATGCTTTCTGACTTGACATCAGAATTTTAGCCATCTGGAAACAGTTCATTTTTATAACCTATTTTCTATGGGAAAAATGTGCATTCCAATTTTGTTAAAATCATACACAATATTACAGATAGACGAATCTATTCATGGAGCCCTTAATAATGGAAAATAGCAATGATATTTTAATTTTTCACTTTTTTTACTGTATCTCTCAACCTAGAAAGCAATTTCCTTGAGACCAGAAACTAGGTATATTTCTTTGAGTGTCTAATCATCTACCAAAGTCTCAGCAAACAGCACCAAGAGACCCTCTAATATAATTTCTGATTTGTTTTAACTGGAGCTAAACTACAATTACTTCATTTTCTTTTGAGGGGAAAGGAAGGCAGTTTTGTAAAATCCTGTATTATTTGGAAAGTTGTCTTCTAGAAGCTATGTATAAGCTTGAGTTGCTGTCCCTAAAATAACAGTCCAAGCTCCCAGGAGATTACTGTTCCTTATGTGATATTGCTGAGCTTTCTCAAATCTATTCCCTATGTACCACTACTGCTCCTCCTTTCCAAATCTTTCCCTTCCTCATAAGGAATCAAGTAATTTATTTTAATCTTTCCCCTGACTGTGTTGGACTTCACACCAGCCCTAGAAATATTTATCTAGCATGGCAATTTTCATATCCCTGTGACAAGTTCTGAAAGGGAGAGAAACTACAGAATTCCAAGGTAAGGAGAAGTAGCAAAGAACTAGATGAAAGAGAGATCACATGGAAATAAGAGGAGGTTCTAGCTACTACTTGGCTACGAGATCCTGGGCAAGTGTTCTACATCTTTGAGTTTCAGTTTATTCTAAAATACTATGATTACATAAAATGAACTTCTGGAAATTTGGCTTATTTCAGGATTTATTATTATTATTATTATTATTATTATTATTATTATTATTATTATTATTATTATTATTTCAGTGGTTATTTCAGGACTGAGGCTATAAGAAATACTTGGCTCATGCTAAGATAAATGTATTTTAATGAGAATACAATAAGTATTTTCTAATTTGGAATAAATACTTGGAGGAAAGTTCAAACGCAGTTTAATGTAATGTAAAGTAATGTTTAATGCAAACTGAGTAAATGCAGGGACTTTTTGTCTTCCACAAAGCAGATGCAAAATAAATGTTTATTGAATTGAATTCAGACTTTTCACTCCAGAAAAGCAGTTTTATTAGTTTCTAGGAGGATTCTGGCCTAACAAAATAATGGTGATGGGAGGTTCTGGAGGAACCTCTAAAGCTAATTTGGATTCTATAAAATCCAAAGGCCTGCTTAGGACGAACAGAGAAGTACTTGAGATTAGCAGTTGCACAAATCTATATAACACTAACTGCTTCCTGGATCAAGTTAACACAAAGGTTCTCAAGTGGATGGAGCCTCATTGGTTTAACTTAGCCTTTCAAATCTTCTAATACTATCACCCAATTTTACAAAAGAGGAAAGTAATTAGCCCAAAGTTGTAACATTGCCAGGATCTGAAAGTTTCTTTTCATAAGTAAGTCAAGTAGATGGATGGCACTCTTCCTGTATGTTTGACACTATTTATTCAGTCAAGAATTTCTTCCCAGACAGGTTTCACACGATAAATCCCGTAGGCTCTGAACTAATGAGGTTTATTCAGGACCTAAAAAGTCATCAGTAAAACATGTTCATGTTAAAAAGATAGTTTCTAAAATAAATGACTGAAGCCATTCAAGTCAACAAACATTTATTAAGCACCTGCTGTTTGCTAGGCATTGATCTAAGTACTGGAGATACAAATTGGAGAGACCAGGGATTGTGAATATGCCCCTTAAAAGGAATAAAAGCAGTTGTAACTCCCTTTCCACTTTACCTCTTTCTATTCCAATTTGACTAGTTATTTTTTCAAAGGCAATGTTTCAAAAATTATGTTGGGACATCCACCTTTTCATTCCCTATGTGTTATGAGACGTGTTGGAAAAAAACACTTGCTTACTGATTATTGAAAAGTTCCAGGAAACTAGAAGTAAATTCCAGCTCCTGCGGGAATTAGTCTCTCTTTTCCTCCTTTCTAAGTGAATGGAAAGGCACATACAAAAGTCCTTTAGACAGGTGGCAAGGCGAGAAAAGACTGGAGATTTAGAGTATTCCCAGACTAATCAGTTCTGGGTTCCCTATTCTAGAACTATATCTAGTATACTAATTCTTTCCACTTGCTCAGTGACATTTACAGGCATTTCAAAACTCTTAAACAAGTGACCCTTATTTATATATATACACAAAAAAGAGATAGAAAAATCATTTTCTGGGGAGGTGGAGTCAAGATGGCAGCGTAGAAGCAGCAAAACTCCACAGCTCTCCCTACAACCACCTCAAATACCTATAAAATATGACTCTAAACAAATTTTAAAGTTCTAGAACTCACAAAATGACAGAGTAACAAATCTCCTGCTGAAGGGAGCCTGGCAGGCAGATGGGGAGGGGTTCAACCCACTCCATTGAGAGCCCAGACCAGCACCACACAAACCACCTGCGGCTGGAGCCCTAGGGCCACCAGAACAAGCCACTGCTGGAGTGTGAATCACCAGCAGGTGTGGCATTTTCCAGAATTACCAACCCATAAGAAACAAGAACTAAGTGAAAGGTCAGTGGAACTCGGATAAATTTAGGGGACAGGGTCTGGCCAAACTGCCTGCAGAGCTAGCAGCAGTCTGAAGCAGTGGCCCTGCAGCTGCCTCCATGTGGCTGCTTCAGAAGCCCCTAGCCTGCAGATTGCAAGGGAGCCAAGGGGGCCAAGCCATCATTCAGAGACTAAGTGCTCTTGCCTTGAGCTGCCTGGATAGGATTGTGGTCTTGGGTGGTGGTCCTGAGGTGCATTTTCAGTGAGCCAAAGCTGGAGGGGGATGCAGAAACAGTGGCCTCCTAATAGCTCCAGCAGCTGCGAAAACCCCAGCAATTTTGGACATAGCTCTCCCCTCTGAAAGCAGAGTTCTACTGAACCTAAAAGTCAAGTAATTGACAGGCAACATGAGCAGGCGAAGGAAGCAAAGCAAACCCAGAAATGCAACTTTAGATTACGTTTTTGGGGACAAAAAGGACCAAAGCATGGAACTGGAGGAAGACAACACAGTCAGAACTCCCACACGAAAAGCTTCCCAGAAAAATGTAGACTATATACAAGCCATAGAGCAGCTTAAGAAGGACTTTGAAAACCAAATAAGACAAGTGGAGGAAAAAATGGGTAGAGAAATGAGAATGATGCAAGAATATCATGAAAAGAGAGTCAACAACCTGACTGAAGAAAATAACACCCTAAAAAATAGATTAACTCAAATGGTAAAAGAGGCCCAAAAAGCCAATGAGGAGAAGAATGCCTTAAAAAGTTTAATTTGCCAGATGGAAAATGAATCTCAAAAGCTTTCTGAAGAGAATAATTCCTTCAGAATTAGAGTGGAGCACATGGAAGCAAATGACTTTATGAGAAATCAAGATACTATTAAACAAATCCAAACAAATGAAAAAATAGAAGGCAAAGTGAAATATCTCCTTGAAAAAAACACTGACCTGGAAAACAGATCAACGAGAGATAATTTAAAAATTATTGGACTACCTGAAAGCCATGAT
>CM053589.1:94517863-94554584 GCA_028646515.1 Pseudochirops corinnae
ATACCTAGTCAGTTACCAGACAGGGAAGTACCAACATCTGGGTTTTTCAAAGCCAGGGGGCTCAACAGCTTCCCCGAGTCTCATCTGGCCAAATTACACAACTCTTCTCAAAGTGAGCCCCAAAGCAAAACCTCACATCAGCAGTATATATAGCCTTCTCCCGGATCAGAGATCGGCACAGCCCTCTTGACCCACTGCCCAATGACAAAGTAATAAGGGTGGGCATTCTTGAAGAACAATCTTCCCACCACAGGCTCCATGTGACCACATTCAGCCTATTAGGGGGCAGAGTATACTTTCAAATCAGGGAAGGTTCTCAGAGCCACTTAAGCCACTTATGCCAAGGGCCTAGGGGCAGGGAAGATCTTCAGATTCCCATAACAGACCTATAGCATAAATCTATGGTCTTTTCACAATCTTCATTCTCCTCGACCTTCCTGCAGCCTCTGATGCTGCTGATCACCCTCTCTTGCTTGATAGTCTTCTCTCTAGGTTTTGGGGACACCACTTTCTCCTAATTCTCTTCCCACCTATCTGACCAATCTCTGTCTTTTGCTGGATCACACCCTCTCCCTTCCAAGTGTCCATCAAAGTTCTATCCTGGGCCCTCTTCTCTTCTCCCTCTATCCTATTTCACTTGGTGATCTCATCAGTTTGCGTGGATTTAAATGCCATCTCTCCGCTGACGATTCTCAAATCTACCTTCCCCAACTCCAAACTCTCTGCTGATCTCCAAGCTCACATCTCCACCTGCCTTTCAGACATCTCAGACGGGATGTCCAGCAGACACCTTAAACTCAATTATGTTCAAACTCATGATCTTTCCCTTTAATCCCTATCCTTCCCCTCACCTTATCGATTATGGTAGAAGACACAATGCCATCTTCCCAGGCCCTCAGGCTCACAACCTAGGAGTCACCCCAGTGGATTCCTCATTCTCTGACAGTCCTCCCAACCCCACCCCACCCCCACTGCCAAGGTCTGTCAGTTTTTATCTCTGCAAATCTCTTAAATAGGACCTCTTCTCTCCTCTGACACTGCCACCACTCATCACCTCACTTTGAACACTATAATAGCCTGCTGGAGATCTATCCACCTCAAGATTCTCCCCACACCAATACATTCTTCATTCAACCACTAAAGTGACTTTCCTAAAATACAGGTTCAGTCACAGTTCTCCTTCTCAATAAACTCAATGACTCCCTACTGCCTTCGAAAGCAAATACAAAATGTTCTGTCTAGAATTCAAATCCCTTCATCACCTGCCCCCTCCCACCTTTCCAGTCTTCTTATACCTTACTCCCCAACTCTCCTTCCAGTGACTTTGGCTTCCTGGCTGTTCCCAGGGAAAGACACATTCTCTCTCAACTTCAGGTATTCTCTCTGGCTGTCCCTCATGCCCTGGAATGCTCTCCTTCCTCTGTTCCAACTACTACTGACTTCCCTGGCTTCCTTTAAGTGCCAGCTAAGATCCCACCTTCCACAGGAAGCCTTGCCCAGTATATTCCAGTGCCTTCCCTCTGCTAATTATTCATCTTATACATAGCTTGTTTTATCTGCAGGCGGTCTCCTCCTTAGACCCTAAGCTCCTTGAGGGCAGAGATTGTCTTTTGCCTCTTTTTGTAACACCAGTGCTTAGCATAGTGCCTGGAAGGTAGCAGGTACTTAATAAATGTTTACTGATTAATCAGAAAAACCATTAGGGAGAAAGTGTGCCCAGACTCTGATTTTGGAAAAGATTACATGCAGGTGGGAGTTTTTTCTCTTCTCAAAGGACTAAGGCTCATATGTGCAACAGAAAAAAAAACTGCCTGTATCAGGACTGAAGATGCAGAGTGGAGGGCAGGGAAGATTGAGCAGGAGTCACAGAAACTCAGAGCCAGAAAAGACCTTAGCATCTTCAGGTCGGACCTGTTTCCTGATGCAAATATCTCATTTTACAAAAAACAACAACAACAACCCAATGTCATGGTCATCTCTGAAAAAGTCTACTGACAAGGAGACTCACCACCTAGCTGGCCCCTAGTGTTTTCAGATTGTCCCATCACAGGAACAAGAAGCAGAATACCTGTGTGATCTCAGACAAGTCAATTAACTTTCCTGGGCCTTGGTTTCTTCATCTATAAAGGGACTGGTTTAGATTAGGTGAATTCTATGTTCTCTTCCAAAACCACTCAAACAACAAGCATTTATGAAATGATCACTATGGGTCAGGCACTACGCTAAGTCCCGGGGATACCGAGGAAAAACAAAAATCACTCCTGTCTTTGACAATCTTACATTCTAAGAGGAGAGATCTCATATTCTTAAACTGGTACAAGATACTAATGATAACAGCTAACATTCATAGAGCATTTACTATTGGCCAGGCACTGTGCTAAGTGCTTTATAAATATTATCTCATTTGATCTTGGCAACAACCCTGGGAGGTAGAGGCCACTATTATCCCCATTTTACAGATGAGAAACCTGAGGCAGACAGAAGTTAAGTAACTTGCCCAGTATCATACAGCCAGTAAGAGTCTGAGGCTGAATTTGAACCAGGCCTTCCTAACTCCAGGTTCTGCAATCTATCCATGGAAGCACATAACCATCTCACAATTCATCATAATATAAATACAGAGTAGATGGAAATTGGGGGCGGAGGGGATTTGGCATATTTTTAAAATCTACAATCCTATGACTTCCTTATAGTGCAGGCCCACAACCAGCAACTAATTATAAAGATTAAAAAAAGGACTGATCTAAGAGGCTACCCTCCCCCCCCATCGTGCCCCTCCCACCACCCCACCCCAGACCCGAGGTGTGACAGTCACCTATCATACCATACATTATTGATCTACTGAGTTCTACTATGCCTTTTTTGTTTTAAAATTCTGGAGGCTTCTTCCTAATAGAGCACAGAGAATTAAGACTGGTGTAAGAAAGGGGCAGCTAGGTGGTGCAGTGAATAGAGTACCAGCCCTGGAGTCAGGAGGACCTGAGTTCAAATGCGGCCTCAGACACTTAACACTTACTAGCTGTGTGACCTTGGGCAAGTCGCTTAACCCCAATTGCCCTGCCTTCCCCCTCCAAAAGCAAAAAGAAGATTAGTGTAAGGACAAGATTTGGAGCTGGGAAGGTTTTGGAGATCACTTAGCACAACCTCCTCATTTTACATACGAGAAAACTGAACCAAAGTGACCTGCCCAAGATCACACAGGCATGAATCCTAATCAGGATTAAAACTCCTGTCTTTCTGACTCCAAATTCAGGACACTTCCCACCATACCACATCTGCCTTCCTTTTTAAAAAGCTAACATGGAAGGCCGTGAACCTGACTTGCACTAATAACTGTCTCCTGGCTGTCCCGAGAACTCTCTGTGATTGAGACACTCCCTATCTTGGCTCCAGGCATTCTCTCTGACCCCCCACCACCACCCCACCACCCCACCACCCCACATACCCCCCACCTCATGCCTGGGACACTCTTCCTCCTCAACTCTGACCACTGTCTTCCTTGGCTTCCTTTAAAAGTTCCAACCAAAATCCCCTTTTTTACTGGAAGCCTTCCCAACTTTTCTAGTGACTTCTGTTAATTACTTCCCATTTATATTATCTATAGTTTGATTGGTATAGATTTGTCTTTGTTTACATTTCATGTTGCCCCTCATTAGACTGTGAGCTCCTCGAGGACAGGGACTATATTTTGCTTCTTTTTGTAACCCTGGCACTCATCAGGCGTTGACTAAGTGATTACTGGTTGATTAATTAATAAAAGAAATTGAGGAAACAGATCAAAGTATGTCACAGCGTCAGTCATTACTGCATTGCTATTAGCCTGTAGAAATTAATAATTAATTATTACTAATAATTTATATAGCACTTTGTACATATGTATGTAAGTCAATATACGTATACAAATACATGCACATTCTCTTCTCAGTTAATCTAATATTACCAACTGGCAAACGCCCTTTCCCTCTTCCTGAAGAGTGTGTATCTAACTCTCCCTTTCCCTCCAAAGGAACTGCCTTGAATTCTTTAATGAGGTTTTTGTTTGTTTTCTTCCCATAAAACTAACTATAGACCCTATATTTGGGGCTTATTTCACAATGCCCCTTTTCACAGTCATCTGAAAAAAAGATACCGAGTCACTGGCAACCAACATAACATCTATTTCAGAAACAAAGACATCTGGAAGAGAGCTTTCAAAGAGAGGATGAGAAGGAGGAGGAGAAAGAGAAGGCAAACTTCCCTCTCCGGGGCTAGCTATCTTAAGGATTTTCAAGGTTCAGAAACTTTTACAAGAAAATCTGAGAACTCTAGAAATCTGCTTTCTAAAGTATCTCCCAAAGACCTGACATCCCCTCAGCAGGCAGTGTTGTTTTTCTCGGTAGGTGCAGGAACATGTAAGTAATAAGCAAGATAACCAGCTTCTCCAGCCAGGCCAACCACTGGACAAGCAAGCCCAAAGGCAGGCAGTAAAGACGGTTTTGTCCCACTAGTTCAAAATCTCCCACAGTCCACAGGAACCAAAAGCTTACAATTTTTTAAAAAGTTAAATCAGTAACAGCAACTTAATTGGTGGTGGGCAACTAGGAAGCACAGATCACCAGTCCTGGAGTTAGGAGGACCTGAGTTCAAATCTAGTCTCAAATCTTTACCAGCTGTATGACCCTGGGCAAGTCACTTAACATTGTTTACCTCAGTTCTTCATCTGTTTAAAAAAAAAAGAGCTAGAGAAGGAAAGAGCAAATTGTTCCCTTATCCCAAGAAAACCCCAAACGGGGTCAGAGAGTCATACATGACTGAAATAACTCAACAACAACTTATATTTGGATAGCTCTTCATAATTTTCCAAGCAAATTCTTCACACGTTACTTCATTAATATATTCTAATTACTCCCGTCCTCTCATCAGAGTGCTGATGTCATTGATCTTTGCACTGTGAGAAATGAAAGTGTCCAATAGAAACATGGGGGGGGGGGGGGTGGAAGGAGCAGTTTTATTCTGATAATGCTGATTAGCTTTTTACCCCTGAGTTTTTCCTTTTGATTAAAGCAACTCTAAGGAAGATGCTTGCCATGTTAAAAATAGAGAGGGTTTATAGTTCAATCATTAGAACATAGACCTTCGGTACAGAGCACACATTTAAAAATCACAAATAGACTCATTATGCACAGGAGCTTCAGATGCATCCATTTCAGAAGGATCTTACAGATTACAGAAGAAGGGCTGGGCTGATTCACTGTAGATCTATAACACACTTAAAAGGGGAACTTGTTGGTCATGGTGGGAGATGGGGAAAATATCTACAAAGTCCCGGACTAGCCTTTGTCAGTATAGCAGGACCCAATTACAATGTTTGCTCCTCTCCATTAATATTCTGAAGGTACCAAAATGTCAGGGTAAAATTACTGTCAAGGTTAACTGAGATGAGGAAACATCAGAAAAAGCCACCAGTGTATTAATCCTGACCTGGACCACTAGAGGAGCCTCTCACCTGGTTTCCCTGCCTCCACAGTCTCTCCTCTTTCTAATTCATCTTCAACAAAGCTGCCAAAGTGACACTGCTAAAGCTTAGGTCTGGTCATGAAACCTGCCTACTTTTAAAGCTCCAGGGGCTCCCTCTTTCCTCTTGGATCAAATACAGTTTCCTCTGGCTTTTAAAGTTCTTCACAATTCTATTTGCAGCCTATTGGTTCAGGCTTATTGAACATGACTTTCCTGCATACATTCTCCATTCTCTGTCCCCAAGCCCCCACCCCAATCTCCTTGTCTTTATGCATACAAACTGTCCTCCATGCCTGAAAGTCTTTGTTCCCCTTCCTCAACCTCTCAGAATGCCTGGCTCCTATCATAAGACTAAACTCAAAAGCGACTTCCTACAAGACTGGGTTAGCTTCAAGTATCTTCCTCCCCTCCCAATGAAATAGCCTGGTATTTACTCTGTATACAGTTTATATTTACTTATCTCTGTACTTACGGTTTCCTTCCCTACCCCCCAGAAGAATGGCAACTCTTGCCAGCCTCGGTAAAGCATGCCTGTAATCTCTGTGCTGGAGACGCTAGGGCTGGTAGTTCTGAGCTTCGGCCAGAATCTGAGGTGTGGCATTAATGTGGTGGGGGACGTCCCCAAAGTGGGGAGAGAGAAACACTGGGTTGCCTCAGAAGCCAGCCAAGGTCCAAAATAGAGCAGGTCAAAGCTACCTGGCTGATTAGAATGAGATCCAGTCAGTGAATCACCCCTGCATTTCCAGTCTGGGCAAGATAGGAAGATCCAAATGTTTAATTAAATAATTAGATAGATTAGTACGTAAATATATTAATAAAGGAATATGCGAGCTGCTTAAAGGAAAGACCTCTCTCTCTCTCTCCTTCTCTCCCTCCCTCCTCCTTACTGCTGCCTCTTAGAATTCTTCCTTCAAGTCTCAGCTAGGGTCCCACGTTTTCCAAAGTTTTTCTAAGCACACTTTGGCTCCTTGAACTGCCTAGGACTTACCTATCTACATACATGTGCCCCCCAGTACCACAAAGTCTACTACCTCCTTCCCATCATTTCAGCACTCTCTGATTTTACTACTCCCTGTTCTTCCTGCCCAGTCCAACGTACTTGCTGCTTCTCACACATACCATTCCACTGGCTGTTTCTCATGACAGAAAGGTTATCTCTCTTCTTCTTCCTCTCACAATTAAGACCTACCTCGAACAATTCCTTCTGGCAAGAGGCTTCTCCCACCTTCTCCGCTGCCCACCCGATCCCCTTTTCCCCCTAAGTTTATCTTCCATCTTCTTTCTACGTATCTGGCATTTATGTATATGATGTATATTTTATATTATACTGCTCAACATATAATATGTAATGTCTCCTCCATTAGAATGCAAGCCCATGGAGGATAGGGACTCTTTTTTGCTTGTTTTGTAGCTTCAGTCTTCAGCACAAGATCTGGCCCATAGGAGGTGAATGTTAAAAGAGTTGTTGATCGATCCTTATTCCCAGCACCTAGCACAAGGTCTCCGCTAATAGAAGATGCTTGATAAATGCAGTTTGATTAAACTGTTGAATGAATCAATCCCTCAGTTCTGCTGATTAAACCTCAACTACAACCACCAAACTAAAATCTCTTGGTCAAAGATATTTGGTTTCTAAAGTTTCAAGCTTCATTGGGACCCTTTGGGAAAAGAAAACACACAAACACACAACCCCACAGGAAAAAAAAAAAAAACATCAGGCACAGTTACTCAGTCTTCAACCTCTGAGGAACTGCTCTGGTGTCCTGGGGATAGGACACATGTTTCAATTGACTAATTATGTAATTATCTAGCTTCATGTTTAATATGTCACCAGTGTGCAGCCAAATTATATCCACAAATATGTGCCAAGGGTTGTTCTAGCTTCATTATGTGTTTACGCCTCAGGCTGCAACAGTCTTTCTGTTCCTATAGTCAAGAACCTAACATTATATAATCAGGTCATTTCTTCATTTTGCTCCTTTTTTAAAAAATCAGATGTTGACTACATATTGATTTCCCTGGAATCAAAAGTCCTGGTCTATGTGCGCTAACTTTTATAGTTTACAAAATACTTTACTTACCATAGCCCCATGACAGAGGAAGTGTAAACATCATCATCTCCATTCTAGAGATGAGGAAACTAACAATTGGAGAGGTAATGACCTACCTACCCCCACAATGCTACTGAGTCAGTGCCGCAGAACTTGATCGCTGGTCTTCTGATGTTAAGTTCAGTCCTCTTTATTTAGACTGTAATATTTTTTCCCCATGACCCCTTCAAATATAGGCATCAAATCTAAATAGGGTCCCTCTGAATTCCAATCGTCATCATGCTCCCTTCATCATGGAAACCTTATATTTCGCCACGGGAAGATTGGCCTTGGATGGGAGAACTTTCTCTTTATCTTGCCCACAATCAGGCCTCAACCTTACTTCCTGGCCACCATTTCACAACCAGACACCAAGTTTGTGTTGCTATATCCCAGGCATATGGAGCAGGGACTATCTTGCTGGGTTGTATTTGTAGCACCAGCAGTTAGCATAGTGCCTAAGGGCACACCGCAAAGAACAAATAAATAAATAAATGTTTTATTCATCAAAAAGATAAAAATCCTTTAAGAAAGATCTCCAATGTTAAGTTTTTTCTCTACCTTCCTACTATTCATCCAGCAGAAATTGCGAAGACGTCCCAGTCAAGTCAATTCAACAAACATTTGTTCAGCATGACAATGTGTCACTCATTATGCTAAACACTAAGGATACAAAATTAATAAAAAGAAAGACAGTTCCTACCCTCAAGGAGCTTACACTCTAATGGGAAAAGACAACCCGTTTTTAAGGGAAGAGCACAATATCTATTGCACAACAGAGAATTATATCTCCATGTGAATTAATCTTCAAAGAAACTCCAAGGAACGTCAAGCCAAGTACATCTACCAATACAACCTAACCACAAAAATTTCACTGGTACTAAGAGAAGGTCTCATCCTGAGAAAAGTCAAAGTGCTTCTTAGGCTCTGTATTCTTGATAACAAACACCACCACCACCACCACCAGGGAGCCTTCTAGATCAGGAGGACCTTATAAGATCAGTCTAGAGTTAGAAGGGACTTCTAAAGCTCATCTATTCTAAATCCCCCAATTCCATGAACAAGGAAAGCCAACATACCAGGGGTGGAAGTGATTTGTCCAAGGTCCCAAAGTTTGTAGTCAGACCAAGTGAAACTAATCATGTTTAGTGATGTTTTACATAACTTTTATGTCTATAACACACAACTCAACCCTAGATAGCCTTGCATTGTTCTCTAATTATTTCCTGTGTTTAAATCTTGTCTCTAGCTCACCTGTATTTCTCATGAAGTCAATAAAACTGTCTTGAAAATTCTCTCACTTTGGCACACTGATAGTAAAGCCTACTTTAAGTTGTAAATGCAGTTAAAAAATGTTCACAATTCAATACCTAAATTGATTATGAAAATGTCAATTTTTATTTTTACTCACTTTGAACTTTTGCATATTCTACAGAATCCAGAGAAATCTAACAATGTTAAATTTGCTTTTGGGATATCACTATACACCCATTAGGAAAAAAGTTTCATCTTTGCTACACCTCAATGGGAGAAGGATTCAGAAAATTTGTATACTAAATTCATTTCTAAGAATAAATCATCTCATGACTTCGGACAAGTTGCTTCTATATTCTGAACCTTAAATTATCTTCTTTGAAAAGTACAAAAAACACTGAAATGCTTTTCATTACTCTGAGGCAAAGGTGTGCTGGGGTCTGCTTATACCAGCACTGGAGCCAATTGTTAAATTTTCAGTGTGAGCATTTATGCCTTAGAAATTGGCAAACATTACAAATCAAGGCTTGAGTTGTTGTATTATTGATTGTCTAGACTTAAATGATGGAGACAATGTTAATGACACAGATTAAACTTTAAAGTGCGTCATGAGCATTTCTCGAGGGACAGAGGAGAGAAGTCAGCTGTTAAAAATTTCCAACACATCCCTGCTCTGAGGAATAATGGATAATACAACTAAATCACATGTAAGGAGATTTGCTGAAATTCCAAATTTTGCTAAGCTTTAGTTTTAGAATTATCTTTGGTAATTAACTTAAGTAGGTATCCTAGTTTGAAAAGTCATAGCAATTCAAATAAATGTTATCTTGTAAGACCTAACTCAGAAGTTGCAGAATTGTCCAGATTCCTGACACTGCCCCTGAGTTTCTCTTAGTTTCTAACGTTGACGCCTGAAATGGAAAACATGAACTCTTTCTGGCTCAAATACTTCTAGAAATAGGATGGCAATTAAAGTTTGTGGTTCCAAAGGATTTCTCTGTTAGACTCCACTCCAAGTTGCCTACTAAATAAGAAAAAAGTGACTAGAGTTGTCAACACAGAGTTTAATTAAAACTGCAAGTTTTAAATTATGTAAGACTGCTAGATAGGCTATAATACCGAGTTGACTAATAATACTAGGATTAAATAATTCCTTAATTCCTAAGACTTTAAGCCTTTTTATACAGACTTGTTATTGTTTTCGAATTGTTTCATTCCTGTCTGACTTTTTGTCACCCCATTTGAGGTTTTCTTGGCAAAGATACTGGAGTGGTTTGCCATTTCTTTCTCCAGTTCATTTTATAGATGAGGAGACTGAGGCAAACAGGATTAAGTGACTTACCCAGGGTCACACCTAGTAAATGTCTGGATATAAACTCAGGAAGACTCATCTTCCTGATTCCAGGCCCAACACTCTATCTACTGCACCACCTATCTGCTCTGTGTCTCTAAAATAGTCCACCTTAATTTCATCTCTATAAAGTAGAGGCAGAAAACTTGCAAAGTATGAGGTCACTAACAAATCTCACTTTGCTGCCTTCACCATTCTTTGATAAAGTTTAAAATTCGCTTGATCACCCATCCCCTAACCTACCTCAAGGTCAAGAAAGAGGGACTGGAACATTGGCATACCACATCTGAAAGTTGCCAACCCCTACTTTAAGCATTTTTAGATACCATAGAACTTATCACTACTAAGCAGAATGGTCCAAAGAATTAATTAATAAGATAAATATGGCCAATAAAGAAGGCATGTTGGGTTCCCTATATTCAGTACAGTACAGATGACCTAGAACATCTCACACAACCAACAATTAATGGTTACCTCCTCAGAAATAACTGATGAATTTTGAATGACATATTCTTAAAAAAAATAGAAAGAATCTCATTTCCACTTAGCTTTCTTTCCTCAAACGTTGGTGGGGTAGAATACAGAGAAATGTGTATACACTGTGAATACCCAAGCCAGATGTAAACCATCCACTGTGGATAGGTACAGGAAAGGAGTGAAATTGTACTTAAAACAGTTTAGACACTTTCATGGCATGGTGGCTGCGGTTTACAGCTTCGTGTACATTATTTTCCAAGAAGTTTACAACGTGGCTCCTACTGTCATTCTTAAAATAAACTCTGGAAACAAAAACATTATATCTACATCAAACATATATGACAGGAACCAGATAAAACAGGAAATGAGAGTGAAGTATGAAAATAAATACATCTTCAAACCTCAACAGTGATCAGCTTCAGCTTAACTACTAAGGAGCGCAACGGTCATCCATCACTACACTTATGGCTTGGGTTAGTCTTGGATGAGGTGACTTCAGGGGCTAGGAAATGCTTACCTGCCCATTTCCTCTTTTCCCCTTCCCCCCTAAAACAGAACAAACAAACAAAACCTCCCCACCTCTTTTCTAACCTACTTTTGATTACCTGCAATTCCATCCCCAGACATTCATTAACTATAAGACATTATACCCCATTACACCGCTTGTCTGTCTGAAAGCACCTTCTTCTATCATTAGTTATTTATACTTCTGTGTAAATGAGCTTTAGATCTCAGAGCCCTTTAGAACCAGAGACTTGGAAGACACAGGGCACTTAATAGAGGGTCTCCATGGGAAATGACTTTTAGTTCTGAACCCTGAAGCTTAAAGACCACAATGGAGTAAATTTTTAAGGTTGGCTACATGAAGGTTGTCTATAAGGGTTCCATGACCTGAAACCCTTAAATACCTCAACCAGGTCATCAGAAAACATCCAGAGGGGTTGACAGATTAACAGTAGCTGCTGCCACTATACATCACAATATCTTTGGAGTGGAAAATTCTGAATTGCTAAAATCCTGTCTTTAATGATGAAGCAGAACTTTCAGCAGAGGTGGTATTTTCCAGGTACAGACTGAAGCATACAGGCAAAGCTCTTTTTTTTTTAAATTTATCACTGTTATTGTTTTTCATTTTGTTTATTTGATGAAGGGTCCAATTAAGGGCAGGGTGGGAGAAGCATGACAGCTTGAGCAGTCGCCCAAAAATGTTCTCAATATAAGAGAAAAATCTCACAGGAAGTTTGAAAAAATCCGAGGACAAGGAGAAAAAACAAAAGCTCCAGCACAGGAAGGACAGGTCCTCAATCCACTACCACCTCCAGAAAACCACAAGGCAAGCCCTGGGGAACATTCATTCTAAAACAGACGACCCATGAAGTTTTAAATACCCAAGACACGTTACATTTTGGCTTTAGAGATTAAGCATAAAAGTAGGCAAAGGAAAGGAAGGAGTCATTCTGTGAGTGTAGGGGGAGAAGTGGGAGTTAATTGGAAGATTAGCAAAAAACATAAAATAGGAAACAGATGAGTTCAAAATAGTAAAATTTCCTATGCTGTTGACTATTAAAGGACCTTTAACAGGCATTTCTACAGTAAACAGACACATTACAGACTATCTGGCATTACTTACACCATTACACCAGGACTCACCCAAGCCAATTAGCTTCCATCTGCAAAACCAAGACTCTTCTACTTAACACCTTCCTCTCCTTACTGCCCAGGCTCTGTGATGGCTCACTCTGTATTTCTGAATATTGACGGCAAGTTGATATAATCAGAAAGTCATTATATATGATCGGCAACACTTCTACAGCAACCTCACATATACATCAGTACTCCTGAAAAGGGTCAAGAGAGGGAGAAGCACTGGGGGCTTCCTCTGGCAACTCTGATCTCAACTTCTCAATTCTGAGTGGATGCAGAAAGCAGATCTCCTCTAGTTTCCCACTGCCTACCTATCTCCTCCTACTCTCACTTTATCTAAAGGTAAGGAAAGAAGTAATTGATAAAAACCATTTCAGATCCTTATTTCTTCACTTTGAATCTTGAAAGCCAGATAGAGAAATATCACAATGTCCTATGAGTATCATCTACGGTAGGCAGTAAAAAAGATTGTAGGTACAATCAATATCAGGACTTTGTCATGCTCCCCTGAACCTCAACAACCTACATCAACCCTGAAACTCACACCCACTCAGCATCCCCCTGGCCCCCTGACTGGAGAGGGGGAGAGTGGGCAATGGAGAGCTCCTCCCAGATCCTCATTTAAGGAGGGTGCCCAGGGCAGCCATCTCAAAATTTCCCACCTGACTACACTCCCCTGGGCTTCCTCGTGCCCCCTTGGTAAGTACTCTCTCCTCCCACTTTTCAGCTTCTTTTTACTGTCTTCACACATTAGATTATGACTTCTTGAAGTCATGGAACATCTCTTGTCTTTCTTTGTATCCCTAGTAAGTACTTAATAAATGTCTGCTATATTTAATAAATTACTAACATATTCTATTATACTAATATACTACATATATGATAGAAATAAACAGAATTTTTTAATGAATGGTACAAGAAATCTAATTACTCTTCCTGAAATTATAATAATGTTTTAGAGAGAGAAAATATGATTGGATATGCTTACTTTTTTTTTCCACTTACGCTGGCTGCATAAAAGACATACATTTCTCACATGGACAATTCTTGTCATGAATAAAGGCAACAAAAATATTGCAACAGTGAATTGTGCTCCACAAAGTAACAATCATTTTGGAAGAAAAAAATAATCTGAATTTTTGCATAATTCTCCTTAATTATTTCTAAGTTTTTTTAACTGATAATATATGTAAAACATTTTACAATACCTTATAGCCATACACAAATGTTAGCTATAATTGTCGTTGCTAATAATGAAAATCTTGGTTTAACATTTTATAATACAAGCAATCGGAAGGTATGATTTGAAGTTCAGTTTATTTTGTTAACTGGTTTGAATGGTGGTCAAAGCTAGAAAAGATACCTCACAAAGATACTCTGGTCCAAATGGAAGAAGTGAACTACTGACTGTATTTATTAAATGATGACAATGATTTTTTTAATCCCATCCATCAATTAAATACAAGTTTTTGTTAAAATTTAGTTAGTCAATTTCCTTTTTCCCTCATATTAGTCAGTTGTTCTTATGAACTGTTCAAAAAATATACAGCACTTTAATGTCAACAAATGATTCAAAACTCACTGAAACTCTTAATTAGGGAAATTTTTTCAACAGGTTGGAAACCTATTTACAAATATCTTAAGTATGCATGAGTCTCTGATACACGACAGTCTGCATCATTTTTGATAATAAAATTTAAATTTTCAAATATCTTGCTAATGGTGATAGCTTCATATACTCAACGGCTAAAATCTCAATGCACACTATACACTTGCAGCAAGGTCCATTGTTAGTGAGAGTAGATGCAAATCCATATTTCAAATAACTTTAATAATTTTGAAATTTTTTTGGCCAGCTTCTCATCAGATCTGATTAGATCATCATATTGGGATGCAAAGAGAATAGAAGTACCTATTCTGCATTTTGATGTCACTTGCTTATACAAGCTTATATTAGCAGTATTATCTTCAATCCATGATTACTTTGCAGGAAAAGCTTTTTAAGCCATTTGGTCCATTTTGTGGGGGTTAGCTCAGTTAAAATCAGTTGGATAATCCATAAATCCACTTAGCTAGGTAATATAAATTACACAGTATGTTGCAATGTGCTGAAAAAGAAATTTTAATGAGTAAAACTGCTACTATCAACCCCTCCACATTGTGTGACTTCCATTCTGTCCTCAGGATACTTAGGGTACCATCATGACATATGTCTCATATACATCCTGAGTGAGGGTGCTAGTGTATACCCATATATTAAATATTAATAAAATAATGTATTGCTTATTTTTCTGAACAATGCATATAAAGAGAGGTTCTAATTTTTTCTTCCCACAGCTCAATGGACTGCAATATTCCTCCTTGGACAGTAGCACCTAGAAAGTACCATCACAATGAATATGCTTCCATAACATCAACCTGCAATTATAACACATATCTGGTATATGAGCGATAATCTTTTGTACATGTAGCAACAGAAGTATAGTTATTTTTGTTTGTTTTTTCAATTAAGGAAAGTTATATTGTCAGTACTCCAAGAAAATTAAAGGGTCCAAAAGGGTTCAAAAAGTCTTTCATCTGAAAAGCACAGACTTTATTTTTACTATCCAGAATAAAGTGAGGAATGAAATTCTGCAATCATTAATCAGTTCCCCCCCCCCAAAAAAAGGAGCATTTATTAAAAGAAGCAATGTGGTACAGTGCAAAGACCTAGATTCTAATCCTGCCTTAAAGATTTACTAGTTTGTCACCTTGGGTGTAAATTACCTCAACTCTCAGTGCCCAAGACATCTCTGAAAAGCCTATCATTTTGAAAAAGACAGTCAATCTGCATGGTTAAAAAGAACTTTTTCAAAGGAGGTGCTGGGCTTCTCACAATAATGAAATTATGGGGAGGTCCAGACCAAAAAAAGGTGCCTACCTCACAAGGTTGTCGTGAGCATCAAGTGAGATATTGTACACAAGGAATTTTTTAAATCTCAAAGTGCTATGTGGTAATAATAATTTTAAAAATATGGCTAGATTTTATGAAGTGCTTAACCATTATCTTATTTTATCCTCACATATAACCCTGGTTAACAGATACCATTATGATTCCCATTTTAAAGATGAAGAAACTGAGGCAGACAGGTTAAAGAATTTGTTCAGGGACACAGCTAATAAGTATCTGAGACTGGGTTTGAACACTGGTCTTCTGAAATCTAGGTCCAGCACTCGGTCCACTGTGCTACCTGGCTGCCTCAATTAAATGTCAACTATTTATAACAGTCAAAATGACTTACTCAAAAGTCATTCTTAAAACACTACTGCTGTTACCATATACGTTGGTTCTGCCAATTTAGCTCTTTCATTGTGCAAGTCTTTGCATATTTTTCTAAGATCAGTGAGTTCATCATTTCTCACAGCACAATAGTATTCCATCACAATCATCTGCCACAACTTGTTCAGCCCTTCCCCAGATGACCATTAGAGTAATACCCAAATTAACTATGAAGTACATATGAAGAAAGACACTGTCTACATCGAAAGAAAAAATAATTTTAGATATATGTGCTCATTTGAGTTTAATGGCAGCCATCTCTAGGGCGAGGGGAGGGAAGAAAAGGAAAAAATAAATTTACATGACAACTTTATTATATATTTGAAAGGAATAGCAAGCTGTACATAATAGACTTGCAAATTCATATGCAATCATCTTTTTTTCCTATACTATGTTATAGAAATGCTTATTTGATACCACAAATTAAAAATAAAATCATCTTTAAAAAGTAAAAAAATAAATAAATGCCAACTATTACATGCTATATAAATGTCAGCTTTCAATAAGAATTACTAATTACTCCTCCTTTCTTTTCTTCCCTTCTTTTTCCTCCTCTTCCTACTGCTACTACTCCTTGCAAGAAACTAGTATTTTAATTACTAGATAGAAATATCCTTTGCCATCAAGACACTTAAAACTTAGGATCCCCTCCACCCCCTAAAAAAACACCTTAGTTAGGAAGCTGATTTTAAAGAATGAAAAGTACCAAAAAAGGAAGCTAAATGATTAGAAATATTTACCTAATACCATTTACAGTAGGTAGGTAAGACCCAGCTTCTAAACCCGGAAAAGTATTGGAACAATGAAGAATGTATCACTGCACACGAATACCCATAAAGTTGGGCTATTAGCACTCTGCCTTCAAAAAGAACAATGCCTGAATCAAAGCTTGTCCTGAAGTACCCACCTCTCACAGGGTTATTATGGCGATGAAGTGAGATAAGGCTTATAAAGGACTTTTCAGAAATTCTCAACACTAAGGCTGTGCTGAAATAACAATGTAGGCATCTTTCCCTGCCCTCTTGGCAAGTAGCCATCACAAGCCTGACACAGTTTAATGTCATCAAAAACATAAAAATATTCACCCAACCCCCTTGCTCTCTTAAGTGGTATTTGACCAGTGACTGGCAGCCCCCAGACACCAATCCCACTCACTGTCAATAAACCATAAGAAACGTAATTTATTCTATTCTGGGTAGGTATCTGATGCTCTGCCAAGCACTCTTCCATAAGGAACAGGGACTGCTTGTTTGGATTTTTTTTTCCTAAAGGGTGTGCATCTTATTAAGAATGCAAATGACACACGGGAAGAATCTGAGGGATACCACAAGTGGTCAGTCTATTCTCTTCCCACACAAAGCAAACTAAACTGGCCGGGCAAGAATATTGAAGTTGCTGAGAGGGTGCTGGTGGAGATGGCCATCCCTGACTAGCAGTCCCAAGTCTATACCCATCACACTTCATGACCCCCCACAAGTTCCTTGATCTAATGGAAAATGGATCCAGTCCAAAATGCTCCTTGAAGTCTTTCTCATTACACAGGCCTGCATTGATCTCTCCCTTCTTTGGCTTCTAATAACACTTTCAACAGCCTACATCAAGAGCCCAGGGTCATCCCTACTATAATGTAAGCTGGGCAAATCCCAACATGAATTTCTCCATCCCCATATTTTGCACCCATAATTAGGTTAAATGATACATTGAGGATAGTTGTAATAGGGAAAAGTAACCAACAAAATAAACGCAAAGTCCCACATTTAGGTTCACAAATTGGTTTCAGGAATACAATATGGAAGAGAGCCGACTCGTAAAAAAAGTCAATGGAATCTTGATGAAGTGTGTCTGGGTAAGGAGGCGTCATCATTCTCCTGTACATTGCACAAGCCCTGATTACAGTTATAGGGCTGTAAGCATCACATTTTTAAAGGACAACTGACAAGCAATGCAGAGAAGGAATCTAAAAAGTATATCATAAGAAGAATAAATGAATAAATAAATTCCACCTCTGGGCAGGTGAGGGATATAAGGGGAAATTCAGGCTATAGAAAAAAAGATACTTTTTTTTAATGGATGAAGGTGTTTGGAATGTTTAGCCTTGAAAAACTGAGACACAGGAACACAGGACTTGGAGTCAAGAAGTTCTGCACCAATGTAGACCAGCTTTGTATTGAATGTTACTTATTATTTAACTAACTAACTAACTTAACTATGGATGTTACTTAACTAACTTCTCCAACCCCTGCTGTCTTCAGCCCCTAGCACATCTTGCACATAATAGGTATTTAAGAAGTGTTTGCTGAATTTAATTTAATCTATAAAAAATTAGACTAATGATACCCAAATTACCTACTTTATTAAACTACTGTGAGCAAAGTACTTCAATAAACCTGGAAATATTACAGAAATGGGAATTATTGCATGTATAAGTGGGAGTGGACTTACCTACTGCTGCTCCAGAGGGTAGAAAATTAAGATCAATGGGGAAAATGACAGGAAGTCAACTTTAGTTCAATATAAGAAAGACCTTCCTAACAGAAATCTGACAGTGGAGTGGGATGCCCCTTGAGGTAGAAGAGCTCCCCTAAAAGTAGAAATGTTAAGAGTAACCATCTAGTAGCAGCACTAAAAGGAAATCTTATATTTAGTGGATGAACATTAATATTTCTTCCAATTCTCAAAATCTAGAATACTATAATTTTCCATTATTTTAAGAATGATACGGAACAAAAAAAGAAAAAAAAATCAGGAGCAAATCATTTAGGGAACAGGCTGTGCAAATGCGGTCTGAACCAGATTAAAATGTAATGTGGAAATATTTAACAAAATAAATAAAAATACAATAGAACATAATGTTCATATGTGGCTTTTTAAGGCAGTAAGAGGCCACAGGAATTCTTATGTACAGTTTAGTGGCCCCCATTTCTATACAGAGCTCAAACCAATGAATGAGGATAACACTTGCATATATTAATATTTGCAAATAGCTATTTTTAAAGAATTTAATTAAAATGAATTTAAGGCCCTCTGGACAAGAAAAGAAAGTTATACCTTCTAACCCTTCACTCAATACTTGATCCCTCTCCATAACCTCTGGGAAAGAAGCCATGTTGTTCTAGGTACTACATTTGAGAAGAACAATTAGAGTGGAGGGACCAGAATGTTAAATCTTGGCTTTATGCCATAATCTTTGATAATTCCATCTTTTCCAAGGACTCTTACACCACAAATCCAGTCTCTTGTCAAATCTTAAAATTTCTACCTTCATAACATCTCTGTCCTTACACAGCCTCCTCCCTGGTACAGGACCTCATCACCTCTTGCCTGAACTAGTACAAGAGCCTCCTAATTGGTCTCCCAGACACAAGTCTCTCTCTACTCCAATCCATATTCTACACTGCTAGCAAAGTGATTTACCTAATGCATGGGGCTGATCACATCACCCCTCTACTTAATAAACTCCAGTGGCTTCATGTTAATTGATGTATCATACATATAGTCCTCTCTGGGAACATGTAAAACTCTTCACAACGTAACCCCTTCCTATCTTTCCATTCCTCATATATTCAATCTCCACACATTATACAATAATGATACTCCATCTCGTGTACCTTTGCACTAGTTGTCTTCCATGCCTGGCAAACTCTTTCAAAGCTTCCCTGTTTGCCTTCAAGATTCAACTCAAATCCCAAATTCTAATGGAGAACATTCCTAGTCTTTCCCTCTCACCCCCAGTATTATCCCTTCCCTTTGAAATGACCTTCCATCTACTCCATGTATGTATTATATGTAATACATTTACATGCTGTCATACCCCAAGAGAATATGAGCTCCCTCAGGGCAAGAACAGTAGTTCTGCCTTTTTATCCCCAGGGCTTAGCACATAGTAAAACATTTAAAGATTTGTTTATTCACTGACTTTATGAAGACCAGTTGAAGGAACTAGAGACATTTGGCCCAGATTGGAGAGGATTTCGATGGGGTATAATAGCTGTCTTCACATACTTGAAAAGCCGGCTCTAATCTCTACAGACTAGACTAGTAGTGCAATGTTGAACAAGGTCTCCAGCCTAGTTACGGTACCTGGATAGTCCACCTCAGCACAAACCTGAGACACAGATATGAAACTACTTCTAGGGAGCCTAAAGAGGACATACTGAACCTTCATGAAGTCCAAGAGCAGCTTAACCTGTTAGAATCCAGACTCTAGGCATATGGCTGCCCACGGTTCCAGACACAACTTGTCTGCAATTGCTCCAACCCTCCAGACAGACCACAAATCTTAAATCGTCCTTTTGCCTACAGAGAGGCGGCAAAATAGTCATAAATTAGCCCCTAATTTTGTAAAGCTGATCCTTGGCTGGGATTCTCTACTTATTACTTTCAGAAGCATCAGATAATTTCCATCAAGATATCACCCTCTATCTCCTCCCTTTCTCAACCAAACTTCTAGAAAAAGTTGTCTATACTCCTTGCATTCATTTCCACTCCTTAATCCTTTGCAATCTAATTTATAATCTCATCATTTAACAGAAACTACCCTTTCCAAAGTTACCAATGATTGCTTAGTTGCCAAATCTGATGAGTCTTTTTTCAGTACTCTTTCTAATCTGACACTGCGGATGACCTTATCTTGAAGACTCTCTTTTTTTCTCTGGGTTTTAAGGACACTCTTTTCTCCTCACTCCTCTCTTGCCTGGCTAAACCACTCTTTCTCACTCTCCTTTGCTGGCTCCCAACTGTGGATGTTCTCCAAAGCTGCATCCTGGATCCTTTCCTCTCTCTCTTATACTTGCTCTCCGTAACCCATAACTCCCATGAGTATAATATCATCTTCAGGCAATGACTCAGAGAGCTATGTATCTAGTCTTTCTCTCTGTGCTTCAGTTCCAAATCACCAATTTCCTATTGAACATCTCAAATTAGATATCCCTAGGACATCTTAAATTGAGTATGTTCAAAACAGAACTTATAACCTTTTTACAAACCCACCCATCTTCTACACTTCCCCGTTCATGTCAAAGTCACCACCATATTTCTAGTCTCTGAAGTTTATAACCTTGGCTTGACTCCTCACTCTCACTTACCCCACATATCCAATCAATTACCAGAATCTGCTAGTCTCATTAGACATTACCCTTTTGCACTCTCCCATCCAGATAAATTAGCCTTCTCTCTTTTCCTCATACATGTGTGTATAAATATCTCTTTTCCTTTGCACTAGTCATTCCCCATGCCAACTCCCTTTTCTCCTTTCCAACTCACAGAAGAATTCCAAGATGCAAGTCCCACCCTCTAAGTGAAGATTTTGCTGATCTTTCAACTACTAACATCTTCCTCCTAAAACTACCTTGTCTTGAACTACATCGTATTTATTTGAATTTACTTCTCTTTATGCTTATTCTGTAAATATGTATACAGAGGTATTAGACTCCTGATCAAATGTAAGCTCCTAGAAAATAAACATTATTCCATTCTTCATCTTTGTATTCTCCCAGCCTAGTATAATGTCTGACATAAAGTGTGCATTTTACATATGTTTTGTTGACTTACTGATGGAATGGGAAGGGGCTTTCCTCCTTCCAGAGATTACCTCAGTGATTTATGATGGGACTATAATTCATGCATCCATTTAACTTGGAGTGAAAGAATATCCAGCAATTAAATTCACAACGATTTGTTTCTGTGAGATGGATACATGCCAAGTATTGGCTGCTCTTATAACATAATTCTTTGGGTATCTGTACTCATTAAAACTATAAAAGAACCTAAGATAGACCACCAGGAGATTTTTTTTTAAGCCACAGTAACTCATGAAGCATGACTACTGAGGTGAATATTCCCATTAATCATTATCATAGCTTCTTAAAATATTGACTACATGACCTTGGGCAAGTCATCTAACTTCTCAATGCTCTAAACAATTTTTAAAATACTTAATATTTTTTCTCAATTAGACGTAAAAACAATCTGAAGATTTTTTTTAATTCTGAGTTCCAAATTCTCTCCCTCCTCTCCCTACTCCCAATTGAGAAGTCAAGCAATTTAACATTAAGTTATACAAGAACAATCATACAATATATATTTCCATACTAGTCACGTAAAAGAAAATAGACCAAAAAAAAATCCACCAAGAAAAATAAAGTTTAAACAAGTATGCTGCAATCTGCATTCAGACTCCATTAGTTCTTTTTCTGAAGAAAGATAGTCGTACCTTTTCATAAGTCCTTCAGAACTGTCTAGTCAACACTGTAAGTTAAAAATAAGTTGTAGACCCAGGTACAATGAACTTCCTCATTTGGAAGCTCCTATATAAATGACCTCATGATGACACTATCTCTATACTTATTTCAACAAAGGCACAGTTGAAAGACACGGCTGGCCCCATTCTATTTTGTCTTATCAAACCGTCTAGAGTATTGTGCTCCGTCTGGGGTATATTTTAGGAAGACAGCAAAGTGCAATACTAGAACAAAGAAAAAAAGCCCTTGAAAACATGCCGTGCACATGAGGATCTTTTCAAGGAACTTGGGATATTCAGACTGGAGGCAGTGGGCCACGAGGGCCAGGACACAGGACATGACAGATGTCAACATGTATCTGAAGGGCTCTCATTTAGAAGACGCATGGTATACTTACCACTTGTGTGACCTTGGGCAAATACCTTAACCTATCTGGGCATCAGTTTCTCTTTCTCTGTAAAATGAGATGACCTCCGAGTTCCCCTATAGTTCTAAATCTAGGATATAAGGATCCTGTGATTTGTTTTGACTAAAGGCAGAACTAGAAATAATGAGTGTAAAGTACAAAGAACCAGATTTCAGTTCAATTTAAGGAAAAACTTTATTATAAATTGTAGTCCTCCAACAGGATAATGAGTTGCCTAGGGAAGCAATGAGTTCCCATTTCCCAGAAGCTGAATGATAATGCCAGGGGTACTACACAAGTGATTCCTGTTCAGGTATAGGTTGGATTAAATGATCTCTAGGGTCCCTTCAAACCATGAGATGCTATTATTCAATACCTCAATTAATAGCTCTGTGTGCTCAAAAACTGCTTAACATTGAACAATGGAAACAAAACAAAGCCCTAAGGAACACGCAGAGGCCCTATTGCCCGCTATCATGCAAGCTGGGAGTGTAAGAATCTCTTAGCTTTCAACAAGTTGAACCATTAGGTGGTTCTTTGATTAACAAGGGTTCAACATGAAAAAAAGTCAAAAGAGGTAGGTAGTAGAAAGCAAAATCCAAACTATAAGAATCGAAAGGAACCCCAACACATTCATCTCTCTAGGAGTAAAATGGTAAAGGGGCCATATGTTCCTATAGCTGTCAGTCCATGAAGAAGAAAAGGATCTTGGCTGGAATCCAGAAATCTTTATGGAAGTGGAGACTCCAAGTAGCTCTTTAATGTGAGGGAGATGGGCAATCAATCAAAATGCTTACAGTCCCTTACAAAACAACCAGAATGGGCTGGTGCCTGGTGTTGAAGATGGACTACCCATATCCTACAAGGCTTTTCCTGAGTAGATAGCGTTCTGGACATGGAATCAGAAAGACACGAGTTCAAATCCTCTATCAGATGCATAACCTTTCTCATCCTGTTTCCTCATGTGTAAAATGAAAATAAAGAATAGTACCTACCTCACAGGATCAGAATGAAAATAAAATGTAAAGTGCTTTGCAAACCTTAAAGCACTTCATAAATGTTAAACAATTATTAATATTACTTTGATCAACATGATTTAACTGACATTAAATCCCAATCCAACCATTCATTCAAAAAATATCTGATCATGGAACGTGTACATAGATATAGTGAAAACACAAAAATGAACAAGGTACAATCTCTACCCTCAAGGAAATTAAGTTCAACATAAAGAACTTTCTAACTATTAGAATAGCTCAGAAACAGAATGGGGAAGCAGAAACTCCCACTAACCCACTAACCTTTTTTTTGCATCAAAGGACCCCTCAGGCAGTGGTGAAGCCTATGGAACTCTCAGAATCATGTCTTTAAACACGTAAGATAAATGCATAGGATTCTAAAGGAAACCAATTGTACTTAAATAAGGTATCAAAAACTACGTATTTTAAAACAAGTTTATGGACTCCAGGTAAGAATATTTTGGAAGGGTCTTGTTGAGCTGGAGTGCCTCCATCTTACTAAGAATTCTAGGATTCTACAATTCTCTATAACTACTCTAAAAGATAAAATGTACTTAATATCTTAAGTAAAGTATAAATAAGTAAACTCAGTCCAAGAATTCAAAGGAAAAAAACAATCACCTACAACTGAAGTGATTACGGTTCTTAGAATTCATGGGATCTGAGTTTATCCAAAAAGGATGCGTAGAATTTCAAGATATCAGTATGGTGAGAAAGGGCAAGAAATAAGGATAGTTTTGTCTTAACAAGCAGGGCTCTACTTTATTTCTACAACTTGCAAACATAAAAGGACTATTTTCTGAATTATAATTATTTCCAGGAGAACACCAAAGCTGCCCCCATCACACCAGTACTTAAGACAGGATACAGAAACACACACATACACATACACACACACACACACATACACACACTCTTCCTCTCTCTCTCTCTCTCTCTCTCTCTCTCTCTCTCTCTTTCTTTCTTTCTCTCTCTTTTCCTTTCTCTACATTAAACCCAAAAGGAAAACTGTAAGACTGGCCAGAATACAATTAACTAATTTGGAACAATGCCAGCCAGGACAGTAGGCTACCACCCACAAGCCTGAATGGGGCCAATATAGAAAAATACACTGAAGGAGACAAAGAAGGAAGATCTGATGGGTTTCCAAATTGTTTTTTATCCTATTAAAAGTATAACACCTTCGTATTTTCCCCTAGGATATCAGTCCAGTTCTGCCTGAAATCCTAAAGCTGAATTACTAGAGCCTGTAGCCTTCCTTATATACTCAGAGCCTAATTCTCTTTAGCCATATCTGAACCATCACCTAAGCCAAGCTGCTACTAGCGGGCTAGTTATTAGAGGAAAAAGGTTCAGCTAAGTTCCCTGTGGTCGTTGGAAAAAAAGAAAAGACTATCCGCAGGAAGTGACTGGTATGGGGAGCCAAAACAATTTTCTAGAGTAGAATTTATACTTGAACAATATAATTTAACTATTAGTTTCTCAGAGGGTCTTTAATCAGGCCTGAAAGAACAATTTCCTAATCCTCTTCAAGAATTAGAAAAAGGTGACGACACACATTTGGTCCAAAAGACCAAAATGTCTTATCTTTTTTCCTAAGAAAGCTCAAAAAATTAAGCTCCTGAGGAGAAGCAGAGAGCATTTATAATTCTTATACCCCTCACTCAAATAGGAGATAAAACTAAATTTAAAAAAAAAGACAGAGAGCTAAGCATTCAATTCAATAACATTTTAACAAATATTCTTAGGTACCTACTGTTTGAGAGCTTGGTCTTCCACATTTCAAGTTCCAAGTCACCCAAGGGCCGTGAAAGACTTCAGAGAAAGGCATGGAGTAAAAGGATGTCAACAGACCACAGGGGTAGGTGGGTCAGTGAAGAGGTGAGAGCATGGTATTGGCATATTTACAATCAATTAATCAGTCAAATGACAAGTATTTATTAAGCCCTTACTATATTTGAGGCATAATGTTGGATGCTGGGGATGCAAAGGTGCACCCAGAATGAGAGAGTGTGGACAGGTTGGGACTGGAGTTGTTTGATGACTGATCAAAGATCAATAATGATAATAAACAGGACTAATTAGAATTTATACAGCCCAGGTTTGCAAAGTGCTTTATATACATCATCTCCTTTGATAAGAGATCTATCTTCTGAAAGACAGAGCTAAATATCAGGGATACGAAAATAAATAAAACAGGCCCACTGTCCTCAACGCACTGACCAGCTACTAACACAAAGAAAGAGAAAAAACAGGCAGATTCGCTGTAAGAGAGAGTCAGAAAGCAACAAAGATGTACAAAGCCATCCTTCAGATGTGGCAGCAGCTCAAGAAGATAGTTGAGGAGCAAGAAAGTGCTTTAACAGCTTTCTGAGAAGCAGCTTGCAAAGTTAATGCTCAAGTACCAACATGAGCTGGCCCCAGTTCAGGACTAGCCCACAGATGCCTATTTAACCCATAATATTCTTGGAATACAGGTCCAGTGATTGAAAGCGTATCTATTGCAATATGGATACAGGATTCTAAAGGTAGGGGGTTTAAGGTCTAAAGGTCTAAATTCAGAGAGATCTGTCATGTGTTTGGTGACAAGATGATGGGGGGGTGGGGAAGGATGGGAAGAGAATAAACCTTTATATAGAACTTAATATGTGTCAGGTATTATATGCTAAGTGCTTTTTTTTAAGCAAACATGATCTTGTTTGATCCTTATAACAACCTTGAAAGGTTAAGTGCTGTTACTCTCTTCATTTTATAGGTGAGGAAACTAAGGGGGAAAAAAAGTTAAGTGACCTGCCCAAGGTCACACAGCTAGTCTGAGGTTTGACTTAGACTCAAGTTTCTTAACTCCAGACCCAGAGCTCTCTATATACTATCACTAGCTGCCTAGGGCTGAAGGGACAGCAGGGTATGGGGGCGAGGGGGGAGTACAGTTGCCTGTGATCTGTATTGGTGGAAAAAGTACCCACACTCAAGAAATTGCCATCTTTTACATAATGAAGTATGCCTGAAGCACAGAAATGATAGGACCTCAAACACCATGTACATTAATGTTTCTATGGATGCACAGAGTTCATCAGCTCTTCCTTTTTTTACATTTTTTTTTTTTTGCTTTTTGGAGGGGGGAAGGCAGGGTAATTGGGGTTAAGTGTGACTTGCCCAAAGACACACAGCTAGTAAGTGTTAAGCATCTGGGCCAGGATTTGAGCTCAGGTCCTCCTGACTCCAGGAGCAATGCTCTATTCACTGCACCACCTAGCTGCCCCTATCAGCTCTTCTTTCAAGGCTCAATGCAGGCATCACCTCTTCCATGAAGCATTCCCTAATTCTCCCAGTCACTAGTACTCACTTCATTATTTTCCAAGGGCACCTTGCCCTTTGGTCCCCTTTGTCCCCTTCCACCTCTTCCCTACCTGTCTGTGCCTATGTTCTATCTCCCCAGTAAAATGTAAGCAACTTGAGGGAAATTTATTGTCTTTTTGTCTGTTTCCCCCAGATCGAGCATGCTGCTTTACCTAGGGTGGACACTTCAGAAATATCTGCTGAACCAAACTGACTGAGTTTACGATCTAGCTCTTCCCACCACAGGAGCCGTAGCAATAGAACAAGGACTCTCTGCCAAGTCCAAGTCACTGGCCTTGAGCTAGTCAGGGTGGACTGTGAAATAATAAGGTTGGTTCATGAAATATTTGGGAGGGAATGAAGATCAGGAAAAGGTGCCCTGAGGGAAAATAGAGAATTAGTATCGGAGTCCAGGAATGAGGATGGAAAAACAACACAGAAATCCTTAACTACAGGGGCAGTGTGGAGGAGAGAATTTGCATAGCTCTGAAATGTCCTACCCCTCTGCTCCTGGGGGAAGAACTTGTTAAAAAGCAGGCTTTGTTAAAGAGAAGCCACGAGTGGAACTTCTTCACTGCTTGCCTCATAGTTCTCCTCCCACCCCCATGCTGTCATTTCCTCGTTTTGTTTTCTCCTGTAAAACTGCCCCCTTGTAAGTCAATACCAGCTAGCCCTGATCATCTGTAAGGTAGGTGACTATTATTTCCATCTCCATTGCCTGATGGAGAAACTGAGTCAGAGTGCATTTAAGGGACTTGATCAGGGTCATACTGCTAATAAATGTGCAGAGCAGGACTTAACTCAGTTTTCTCCATGTCTGATGCCCTCTGCCCGTGGTTCTGGATATTCTGGAGGAGGGCCATACAAAGGCTTAGTGTGCCTACAGCTAGACCTCAGGACAGCCTGGGTCAGGTACACACAGAAGTTGGACACAGACACCACAGGGTCATCCATACATACCCCTGAGTAAGGCTGACCTGGTGACAAAGTCACGTTGTACTAAAATTTTGGCTAATCTTGGAATACATGCAATTTCCTAGAAAGTTTACACTGTCCTTTTGTTTATTGGTTTAAAGTAAACACCTGTTTGGTATCTATATCCCAACATCCTGTTTGTTTCCGTTGAAAACGTTTGTTTTACCAGGAAATGATCCCAAAACATAAAGTTGTGTTTCAACTCTTACTATGACACAGTTGTTTGGAAGCAGGGGGATAAAAAAGCCAAGCATTTTAACTAACCTGATCAAAGCAAAACACAGGTCAAAAACTTTTGTTAAAATGTGTCTGTGGGTAAAGTTGGCTTTGAGCAGCTGCTCCAGTATTTTTGGTCCCTTTCCCCTATTAACCCTGCCTCCACTGCCTTTCTCTGCCTGTCTATTCCAGACATGCACCAAATAGAGGCTGAGAAAAGTCCCTTCTTGTAACTTATTAAAAGCCCTCCTGCTAAAGTCACAACCCAAGTTTGCTTTTAGGCCCAGGCAGAAGATACACTAAGGGAAACGTGAGGGAAATCGGACTCCACAACCAAGGATAGGCTATATTCATCAATTATTACTGAGCACTAATGGAAATCTAAATTTATTTATCCTGTAAGGAAAATTGTCTTGTGTTGCCTGAACTACTTTACAGACCTAAACTTGCTTTCAGGTTGGTTTGTTTTTTAAGCTGTTAGATCCTGTATGTTTGAGCAACAGTTGCTGGGCTCAATAATAGAGACAAAAATCTACATTCTTTCTTACAACAGCAAACTTGAAAGTGAATATTTGCTGCTTAAGCATAGTAAACATTCATTCCACAAGACTCCTGGTAACTGATTTCTCAACCGGGGTCACTGAGCTTTCCTGCTTTTAAGAGAGCTAACAAATAACTTAATTTTTTTAAAAAAGAGAGAGAGAGAGCTAAGGGCAGTGCTCCTGACCCAGCTCATCACAATTCTCCAGCAAGTATTCCCTGACCACTCTAACACAGAGACCTCACCCATTCTTACCTCCTCTCTGTAGCTAATCAATCAATACCTATTTATTGAGTACCTCCTATGTGCTGGGGGAAAGATTCAGAAAAAGACTGACAGTCTAATCCATTTCCCAGAAAAATCTGTCTTCCACTATATCTCAAAGTAGTAAACTAAAATTCAAAGTATGGTTCCTACTCTCGCTGAGCTTACAATCTAGGTGGCAGAGACAAGACTGATACCCATGAAATAATAATTCTGCAAAGTAACATATTAAATACCAATTTGTATCGTACAGGCTGCAGGTAAAGGCCTGGAGAGATTTTTATCTGTACCTCCTTATTGGGTAGCATACATGTAATTACGGGATAGAGAGCTAACATAAAAGACAGAAAGACCTGGGTTCAAGTCAAAACACATCATGGCGGTGTGACCTGAGCAAGTCATTTAACCTCTAGGTTCTCTAGACAACTCTCTAAGCGGTGGGAAACCTGCAACCAGGGCCTGCTAAATCCTTAAGCGTGGCCATTGGACTGAATCCAAATTTTACAGAACAAATCCTTTTATTAAAAGTCTTAGAGTCTAGGGAGTATAATTTGCAAAATGCCAATGGGCAGTGGTTAAGGGAGTTTCCTCACTATCTATGAAATCTGATCTAGCCTCATCTCCGGTCATCCCTGACCTATATCTGGCCATTAATCCACATGGCTCCAGAGGAGAGAGTGAGGCTGGTGACTCTGTGCAGTCCTCCCTCACTTGAATCCAATTCACTTGCAAGTCATGGCATCACCTTCCTGATATCATGGTCCTCTTCCAAATGAAGGACACACAGCAACAACAATGAAATTCCAGGTGCAGTGCCCATCCTCATCCCCTTATTGGGCACTCAATTACATAAATCCTTGCACTCTACTGAACTTCTCACACACACAGGTAGGGCTGTCTCCTTAATTACTCCATAGGTTCCTGAACCAAATCTCACAAGACTTTGTTTTCCCTTCCATGGCTCTTAGTACAACACTGTGTACACAGTAGATTCCTAAAAAATACTGTAAACAGCATACAACAGGTAAATGAGACCACATTATTTTATTCGATCTTATGAAGTATGTAATACAAGTATTATCCACCTACCCAATGAGGAAACTGGGTGAGAGAAATTAAGTGACTTCCTCAATTCAAATCTGATGTTCTTGCTACCATAGAACTCCTGCCTCCATGAAGCCAACCACCAGGTTAACCAGAATATTCTTGGTAAATGGAAATAAAGAGACTCATAGGTTTTAGAGGAAGGGAAAGTCAGTACATCTGGATCCAATCTTCATCATGTTATATTTCTCCAGTATCTTTCATCCCAGAGGATCCCAGAGTCAAGTAATACCCCTATTGCTTGACATACGTGCAACTGAAGGTGGAACAGAGCAGGGAACCCCTACTAGCAACACCAATCAACAACCTTCAGGGAGGAAGTAAAAGAAGAGAAGGGGGAAGGGAAGAGAAAGTGCCGTGAGGTAACTTCCCAAGAGGTTCTTGGGACAGAAGGAATGTAAATCTTCTGGGCTGGCATGAAGCCATGACACCAATGTGGAGGAATCTGTAATAATTTTTTCCCCACTTGAAGATTTCACTTGCAAAGTTCCCTATTCCCTCTAGAGGAGAAGCATTGTTCATATTTAAAAAAAAACAAATTTAAAAAAAAGAACACATGGTCTTGCTCCTCTGTCCTAGTCACTCTCCTCCACTCTCCTGAGTCTGACAATTTCCCTGCTTCCCTGGATCAGCACTTCTGAGCAGATGATGCTATGTGAAGGAGCCCATGGGAGACCTTCCCAATTTGGCACTGAGCTCCCCTAGACTAATGCTGCACAGCAGGCCTTCAGCTCCTCAAATAAGCTTCCAATTGTCATTTCAAAAATGCACATGGACAGTTATTTCAAGCCATTTAGCAAGTTTCTCTCAGGGTATTTTCCCTGATGATCCTTAGAATAGAAGTATTTAAGAGTTTGAGGGAACATTAGAAAAATTGCAGGCCTCTTGCCCTCAAATGAAAATAAAATAACCTGAAGTTAGGCACTCAGTTCCTAGTAATTCTGCTCATTTGGGAAGCAAAACATCACAAAATGGAAAGCACACAGAAAGAGAATAGACTGTTGTCATGTCCCTTCTCCAATCCCACGTCTTCATGGCCCCAAGAGCCCCCAAGTCATCACTGACATACACTTTCCTGTACAGTCAGAGTTCTAAGTATCTAGGACATAATGCAGTGGGGTCAGAGGAAGAGGGATCAGGAACACAAATAAGGAGTGGGGAGCAACTTATTTGTGCCCAATCCCAAAGCTAACAAAATTTAGCAACAATAACCAAAAAAACTCCAATCATGATGATGATGATGATACTACTACTACTATCAACAGATATTTTATAAGCCTTTACAAAGTGTTTTACATATATTATCATATTTGGCCATAATGATCCTATGAGGCAAGAAAGGCAATTACCTTTATTGTCCTATTACAGATGAGGAAACAAATCCAGAGAGATGAAGTTACTGTCCGGTGTCATATGACTACCAAGTAGAGTAGCTGGGACTGGAACATAGGTCTTCTGACTTCAGGTCCAAAGTCTTTACCACCACACTATGGCTCCTCTTTTGATAACAGTAATAAAAATAAAACTCACATTTATGTAGCAATCTAGGTTAGGAAGCACGTGAAAAATGTTCTTCAGTCATTTCAGTATCACCTCATCTGGAGTTTTCTTGGCAAAGATACTAAAGCGGTTTTCCATTTCCCTCTTCAGCTAATTTTACAGATGAGGAAACTGAGGCAAATGGGGTAAGTGATTTGCCCGGGGTCACACAGTTAGTGTCTGAGACCAAATCTGAACTCATGTCTTCCTGACTCCGGGCCCACTGTTCCACTGTTCCATCCATCATGAACTGAATGTTTACTTCCCATTACAGTGCCTTGCCAGGATTTACAATGTAATTCACATGCCCTCAAACCTGTCTCTCACTGTATCTCCAAGTATGTAAGGCTCTTCAATGTTATCACATTGCTCTTCTGATCCAAGGACCTCTTTTGAAAATTGCCTCCTTTAACTGGTTTAAAAATTTCGAAAACTGGGGCAAATTCACTGACTCTGCCTGTGGCATTTCTACAAATTCTCTTTAGAATTCAAGTAGAAAAAGTCATAGCCAGAAGACTCCAGTCTTAACTGCAGAAACGCGGAAGGAGTGACCCAAGCCATTAGGCAACGAACTCTCCCCACCCAAAGGGAACACAAAGAGGAAAATAAACAAGAACAGATTTGATACAACCTTCCTAAATTTCCAAAATAATTCACCTTGATAATTAGCAAACACCTTTAACTAATGCCTAGAGGACAGAAAGATGATATTTTACAAATGCTCATGGAGGATGGAGAAGAACAACACACTCGGCATTCCCTAACACAAAAGCATGTCCTGGCTTAAGAAAAACCCAATACAAAAACAGCATCAAAAGATATTAAGAATTCAAATTTAGGGAAATGACCGATGCTGATTCCAGAAACCTGATGATGAATCGTATTCCCATTCTTTCAAAAGAAAGGTCATGAACCAGGGTGCAGAATGCCACACGACGATCAAATATAATGAAGGTTCTATTTGTTTTACTTAACTCTTTCTTATAGCTGAGGCTTCTATTTGGGGAGAGGAACGGTGCTGAGAAGTGACAATAATAAAAGAATCAAAAAGATTTTGTAAAATTCAATTTTATTTTTATTTTCAGTTTCAAAATGTCTCCCTTCCTCCACCCCCTCCCTCACTCATAGATAAGACAAATACAATACTCCTTCTACATGTGAAGTCATTCAGAACATCTTTCTACATTAGCCATGTTCTTGGAGGGGAGAAACAAAAATGAGAGAAGAATATTCTTCAATCCCCACTCTGAGCTCATCAGTTCTCTGTCTGGAGGTAGATGGCATTTTTCATCATGAGTTCTTTGGAATTCTGGCAGATTGTTGCATTCATCTGAGTTTTTAAGTCTTTCACAGTTAATTATGTTTACAATATTACTATTACTATATATCTTGTTCTGGTTCTACTTACTTCACTTTGCATCAGTTCATGTAAGACTTCCCAGGTTTTTCTGAAACCACACCCTTCATCATTTCTTACATCACAACAGCATTCCATCACATTCATATAACACAATTTGTTTAATCATTCTCCAATTAATGGGTATCTCCTCAGTTTCCAATTTTTTGCCACCACAAAAAGAGCTGCTATAAATACTTTTGTACATATGGATCCTTTTCCTTTTTCTTTGATCTCCTTGGGATATAGACCTATGATAATGATACGTCTGGGTCAAAGGATATGCACAGTTTTATAGCTTTCTGGGCATATTTCCAAATTGCTTTTCAGAATGGCTAGACTATTCACAGTTCTGCTAAAGGTGCATCAGTGTACCTATTTTCCCCCCAGTCCCCTCCAATATTTATTTCCCTTTTCTATCATCTTAGCCAATCCACTGGCTATGGCTGGGTATGGGGTGGTATCTCAGAGTTGTTTTATTTTTCATTTAGCATCAATAAGATTTTTTAAACTATTGCATTTTTATTAATTCAGCAAAAATTGATCAAAAGCTTGTTATGTGCACAGCACTCCACCAGGCACAGGAAAATTAAAAAGTTTACATAAGTAGCTTCTTCTCTCATAGAGCAGTTCCTGAAGTGTGCACTAGATAAATTTACAGTAGCTCTGTAATCTACATTTTTAAGGAAGAAAGTTAGTCAATATTTTTTTTTTTGCTTTTTTGGAGGGGAGAAGGCTGGGCAATTGGGCTTCAGTGACTTGCCCAAGGTCACACAGCTAGTAAGCATGAAACGTCTGAGGCTGGATTTGAACTCAAGTCCTCCTGACTCCAGAGCAGGTGCTCTATTTACTGTGCCGCCTAGCTGCCCCAGTCAATAAATATTGATTACAAGCTTACTACATGCCAGGCACCACGATAAAAGCACTGGAAATACAAAAGGAACTAACATTCTAATGAGAAAGCTAACACACAAAAGGAGGGATGAGGACATGATAAAGAAGCCCAGCGAAGTATAACGGGTAAGAGATGAAGAGACGGATGGCCTAAGTAGAGATTTTGGGGGGTATGCTACAGCCTCCATTCAGAGGGAGGGACCCCAGGATTAGAGCACAGGAGTTCCAAGGCTGAAGTGAAGGATAAAGAGCTTTCCAGGACATGATGGAGAAACACGATGATACAGTACTCGATACTCAGCACCTGTTAGGGTACCTCAGCAAACTCTGAGGTAGTTCCCAACAGTAATATTACATCAAGCTACATTTCTTTTAATGTCATCCTTGGATGTAAGCTAGTTTGGGGTTTTTCTTGCTTACTCTTACTTTTAACCATGTCAGTAATTCTTAAATTTTCTTGTTCACAATGTCATAGCTTTCTGAAGCTGGGTTTTGGGGTGGTTGCTGTAATGAAAAAAAAGTATCATAGGAAAACCAATGTGGTACAGGCTATGAAGGTGACAATATTCATTCTGATTCCAAGATCTGAGGTATACAGCATCCATCAGGGCACACATATCCCATTAGTAAGTGCTATGGTTATTTAAAGAGAAATGAAAATACATATATTTTTTGCAATGTATATATGTATTGCTTTTTCAAAAATCTACTTAATTTTTAAGACATCAGTATTTTTATAAGTTGTTTGACCTAATGGAACCGTTAGGTATTTTGACTTGGTGGTGCTATGAAAAAATTAGAGAGACACTAAAGGTGTTGAGAACCAAGAGCATTTAGGAACTTCTGGTCCAGTAGGATAATAATGCACAGAGATGTAACTATAATTCATAATATGACATGACAAAAACATTAGAAAAACACAAAACAAAGTGCAATATAACCACAGAGGGAGGTCATTACTAAGGGAGAGAGTCCGAGAATGTTCCATAAAGGAGATGCTATTCGAGTTGGGCTTTGAAAGCGGAACAGGAATTTCACATGCAAAGAGCTGGAGGGAAGGCACTCCAGGCATCAAGAATAAAGTGAAGTCAAAGGGGCTAGAAGAATCAGGGCACAGTAAGGAGACTAGGAGTAATCATAAGATCTCATATTTAAGTATCAGAGGGACATCCAAAAGCCATTTAAAGCCCCCTCATTTTGTACACTTAGAAACCGAAGGCCAGAGAAGTTGTTGACTTTCCCAAGGTAACACTGGTACTTTAGACAAAAGAACTGAATTCAGGACCTGCAACTCTTTCTCCTGCTCCACTGGCACCCCAGATTCCTCATCTGTAAAATGAGAGGGTTGGACTAAAGGGCCTGTGAGGTCTCTTCCCAGTACTAGAATCTATGATCCCATGATGCTAAGAACAGGGAGGAGACTATAGTAGTCTAGGTGAATGGTAAAAAAAAAAAAAAAAAGAACTATACTAAGATGGTAGCATCAAGGGGTAAGAATAAAAATGCAGCCACTACTGGAAAGGATGGCCAAGCATGCTGGAAGGCACCAAGTCTCAGGAAGTGTTCCAAAAAGAAAGAGTTAAAGGTTTAAGAAGAGAGGAAATTTGTTGATTATGGACCAGTCATTCTAGAGGACACAGTGGAAGGAGCAGGCATATCTGGAGACGCTGGGGAGAAGAGACTGAGGTAGACAGAATGAAGGAGTGGATGGCTGGCAGAGGGATTCAGCATCCCCGGGATGACATGCATTTTACATCAGTTGTCACACCTAGTTTCAACTCCAGAACAAGATGCCCCTCCCAGGCCAAGTTCATCACTTCTAATCTCCCCACCATGCTGCTAACTCAAACCCTGACTGACACCACTTCCCTCAGCCTCCTGTCCCCTCTGATGGGAACGCTGGAGGAGGGGGCACCAAACTTCTCTCAGTGCCTTCCTTTATAGAGAACAGAAACTGGACTCTCAGATCACTCTACTTTGCATCTGCTGCTCTGCCTGGTTTGAACTCCAGGGAACAAGACACCCCCCCCCCCCCAGCTCCAATTCCCACACCTTCTTCCCCCTACCCCTTTCCTGCCTCTTTCTGCATGCTGTCTCCCCTTATTAGAGTGTAAGCTCTTTGAAGGCAGGGACTGCTGTGCTTAGCACAATGCCTGGCATACTTACTGGTGCTTAATACATGCTTAATGCATTGGATTAGATGGAGGAAAATAAGAAAAAAAGACAGTATGCCAAATAATTTGGAAATGAATCCAATGAAATCAATGAGCAGAGAAAGTTCCCCCCCTCCCCCAAGGACCTAAAGTTACTGGAAGGTTCAAAGTCATGTAAAGCACATGAAGCCCATCTCATAGCCTTGGTGGAGGTGCCTCCTACAGGGGCTGGAAGGCAGTAGCTGCAGGTCCAGCACGCTCTAGCAAAGTCTGATTAGGGACAAGGGTGGGACCCAGAATTCTAGAAGCGGCTAGGAGCCGGGAAGTGATGACTTCTGCCATATATCAACATTCAAACCAATATGGTAAACTTAGAAATGGAACTCTCTTCCCAAAGAAAATTTAGTTTTCGTAGAAAAACATATACTGTAATTACTGAGATGTCAAGACCTATTTAGACAGCTAACTTTACTTCTCTTACTTCTTTTTGGGAGGGAAGCCCTTAGGCAATCAGGGTTAGGTGACTCGCCCAAGGCCACACAGCTAGGAAGTATCAAGTGTCTGAGGATGGATTTGAACTCAGGTCCTCCTGGCTCTAGGGCTGATGCTCTATCCACTGTGCAACCTAGCTGCCCCTATTTCTCTTCTGTTTTGTTTTGTTTCTCTTTGGAGGGGGGAAGGCAGGGCAATTGGGGTTAAGTAACTTAACTTGCCCAAGGTCATGTGGCTAGTGAGGGTTAAGTGTCTGGGGCTGCATTTGAACTCAGGTCCTCCTAACTCTAGGGTCGGTGCTCTATTCTATTAAGACTTACTGACATCCTACTCCAATGTCTCACTGTAGCAAGGAAGTGACCCTGGGTCACTGAAGTTTATATTAGAGGAGCACAAACCTCTAATCCAGGGATTGTCTGTGAATTTGCTTATTTTAAAATATTTTGATGAGTGTATTTAAATATAATTGGCTTCCTTAGTTATCCTATATATCTGAATTATTCTGGGGGGGGG
>CM053589.1:94555084-94586821 GCA_028646515.1 Pseudochirops corinnae
CAAGTGGGGGGTAGAATAGGAAGGAGGGAAATATACAGGTACTGGGGTAGGGAGATCCATCTTGCCCTACTGGAAAGTCAGAGGGGTGATCGAGAGAGCAGATTAGGGGAGGAGGTATACAGTGGGATCACTGTTTTGGGGTGGTGGGTAGGGGAAAGACGGGGAGAAAATTTGTAAATCAAAATCTCATGGAAATAAATGATGTAAACTAAAAATAAACAAAAGTTAATAAGAAAAAAAAAGAAAAATCATTTTCCCTTACTTCAGTCAAGATTCAAGTTTTTAAGAAAATAGGACAGCTAGGTGGTGCAGTAAATAGAGCACAGGCCCTGGAGTCAGGAGGACCTGAGTTCAAACCTGGCCTCAGACACTTAATACTTACTAGCTGTGTGACCTTGGGCAAGTTACTTAACCCCCATTGCCTTGCCTTCCCCCCCCTCCAAAAAAAAAAAAAAAGAAACAAAAAAAGCTAAGTAAAGAAATAGCTCATGGAAGGATTATAGGAATTCTATCAGATCTGTCTTGTAATTCCCAAGCAGAACAATGGACTTAATATTATAATGCTTAGAAATATAAAGGACATCTGATTGAAATTTCAGGTGACTTGGGGGAAGTCCATTCAACCTCTACTAGAGGTTAATAAATGGGTCAAGGGTCATTTTCCCAGAGGCCAAGTTTTCATTTCCTACATCCTCTCTACAACCTCACATCGCCCCATCCCCAAAAAGTAGCAGGGATAGAAAACAGCATCCCTGCCCACTCTAGCTGCTCCCATTATTGTCGAATTACTCTATTTCAGATTCATTTTTAAGCTGATTAAAAATGGCAGTGACAGGTCACATAGGTGAAGGACCGTAACAGAAATATCTATTTTTCAGAGCTTCCCAATTGGTAAAATGCTGGATAACACTGTTTCCCATGTATTTCACTGTCAGTATTACTTGCACATGTCAGCAAAACAGTTTATTTTCAACAACCTAATTGCAGCTTCCCAGTCAACATTCTCTTTCTGGCATTTCCACCTGACAATATCATAAGAAAGGATTAGTTTTATAACAAGTGCATAATGAAACAATTTGTGGGTTCTGATTCAGAGAAATATTGTGCATTTGTAAATAAGCTAGGAAAAAAATATTTCTTATTCTGTTTCAACCCAAAGCAAATAGGAAGCCAAGGACATTCAGGGAGAGCAGAATATTCCATTCTCAGCTTCCTTTGCCATTTACAACCTTTTGACATTTCCAGGCAAGTTATTTAATCTATGATGAAAATCAAAGTTGCTTATACATCAGAAGGGAGAAGATGCAAATTTGCTCAGATCTAGGGTTCCAAAGATACCTCAAAGCCAGGCAGCAGTCCCACAGAGGGATAACTACAGTAAATTTACAAGACAAAAGCAAAGGAAAGGGATAACCTAAAAGAACATTTACATCCATAACTGAGGGAAGCCAAGAAGCAGAAAAGGCCATAAATAAATGGAAACTACAGTCAACTACTGCTTCATTCAACCAAAAAGAAAAATATTTATTGAGTACCTATTAGACAATCAGAAGACAGCTATCACTGATGTCACCCTGGATACATGGCAATGTGTGGGGTACAGCACGTGGAGGGTGCTGACCATGGCTATCAACACCAATTCGAGCAACCTGGCATCATCAGTTGTGCCTAATAGGGAAGGAGGATAACTAAGCAAAGCCACCCCATGACAAAAGCAGAAACAAATCACCAATTTAAATGAAAGACTATATTTCAAATGGTATGAGAAAACAAACTCATTCTCCAGTTCATCAGTCCTAGGAAATATATTTTTTTTACAGAAATATATTTCTTCACACATTCAAGAAATATATTTCTTCACACAATTGTACTCTTTCTTAATAGCCCCCTGATACTTTCAGGTCTTAAAAGGGTGGAAGATGTATACAACCCACTGCTACCCTGAAAAGAATTAATGTATTTCTGGCATTTTCATGCCCATTTACTAAAAAGATAGTTCATATCCAAAGTTACACAGCAGTCAGTGGCAAAGTTAATAAGCTCTGTACTTCCTACACAATTCCTTTTACGTTATCCTCTTGAAAATGCCTACTTTAAAATCCTATATAAAATCCTATCCTTTTAGAGAAAAAAAATAAAGTTTCAGGTAATATATTAATGATTAAAAGTCCATTTTATAAAGACTTCCCTTTCACATTTTATTTTTGCAGCTTAAAAAATAATTTTCTAACCACCTCTCAAGAATCCCTTTCCCATTAACCTACCTTGATTTGCCTCTTGCTAATCCTTGATCCTGGGCGACAGAAACCCTCACCGTTCCATTGCTCCAGTCCTATTTCTGTGTTGTTCAGCACACTGGAGAAAGTCAAAAATTCTTGCCAATTTCATCCACTGGAAATTTATGCTGCCTAACCTCTGCTGGGCCTTTACCGCTATTTGACAAGCTTTCTGTTTAACACTCATTCATTCCCCCTCTTACTACCCACAGTGACTGTTTCAAATATTTTCCTCCCTCCTCAAACCCTCAATTCTACTCTCTCCCACCCACACACTCCCAGCGATGACCTCACCTATTTTACTGAGATCTGATATGAGATCATTCAGCTCCCCTCCATACTACAAAGCTTTTCAATGTTTGTACCCATTCTGTCCCCTTCCTTCCCCCACCAAAAAAAAAAAAATCCTGTTTCAGAGGAAGAAATGGGTCCATGTTTTCGTTTTGTTTTGTTTTTCCCTAATATGCTATTCCTTGAAATGTAAATTTGGTCTAAATCCCCTGCCCAGTTCTCTTCTGTAGGTAAATATGCTCAACTCTCCTGTCCCTTTTTTTTTCCAGCCTTTTCCCTCCCTCCATCTATTCTCCTTTCCCCCTTCCTCCCTTCCATATCCCCTTGCCCTTTGACTCCTTGAAAACATAGTCTGCAAGAGGTAAAAAACCAAGATACTCCTTCCCCCAATAATTTCATTATAAGGAACTAATCCTAGGAAAATAATGAAAAAGAGCAAAAGAATTATTTGTACTGATATGCATAGAGTGTCATTGTTTGTAACCAGGGGAAGACTAGCAACAACTTAGACGCCTAACAGTAGCAGAAGCATTACACAAACTGAGATTTTTAAAAGTCCATCTTTTTAATACTAATATTTCAGTAATGTTGTATGGTTGCAAGTCTGTCCACAAACATTTAAGTACCTACTAGGTGTGAAGCACTCTGCTAAGTACAGAGAATGCAAAAAAAGGCAAAAGACAGTTCTCAGGGAGCTCACGATCTAATGTGGAGAAACAACATGAAAACAAGGATGTTATATGACTAGCTAGCTATATAAAGGATAAATTGGAGATAATCAACAGAGAAAACACACTAGCATTAAGCGGGATCCAGAAAAGCTTCCTGAAGAAAGCAGGATTTTAGCCTGGGGGGCCAACACAAGAGGACATGGGTTGGGCAGACCGGGAAAATGCTTCTATTTGTGTGACTGGGCTCCTAGACTTTCTTCTCTTCAGCTAGGCTCTCAGGGGATTTGGGTGACTCTTTTAATCACAAAATCCAGTACAACAATGCTAAAGTCAAGTGACCCTGTGAAGAAGGAGCGGAGAGGGAGAGCTCTGTGTTGGCTTTACAAAGATCTCATCAGATCCTTCTAACAACCCCATGAGATAGATATTATTATCCCCATTTTACAGTTGAAGAAACTGAGGCAATAGGGTCTGAGTGATTCACTCAAGGTCACACAGCTGGTAATTGTCTGGGGCCACATCTGAACCTGGGTCTTCCTGACTCCAGGCCCAATTTGCTATCTATTGTACCAAGATTCTCCATACATCCACATATACATATATCCACAAGGGGCCATCATCCCCAGTCATCCCGATCTACATCTGGCCTCTGGACCCAGATGGCTATGGACGAGAAAGTGAGGCTGGTGACTGCACAGCCCTGCCTCACTTAAATCCAATTCACTTGCAAGTCCAGGGCATCATCTTCTTGATGTCACAGTCCTCTTAGAGAACAAAGGTCCTCTTAGACAACAACAATAACAACATACACATGTGTCATCATCGTTTGGAACATGTATCCACATGTTTTGGAACCAGAAGATAAATTCAAGTCTTGGATCTACTATTTACTTGCCTTAACTTTAGGCAAGTTAAGTTAATCTCTATGGGCATCCATTTTCTCCTATGGAAAATATGGAGAACACCTCTACTACACTACCAACTTCATAGGAGGGTCAATAGGTAAGCATTTTTATAGATCTTTTTTTGGGGAGCATGAGGGGAAGGCAAGGCAATTGTGGTTAAGTGACTTGCCCAAGGTCATACAGCTAGTAGGTTTGTTGAGTGTCTGAAGTTGGATTTGAACTCAAGTCCTGCTGACTCCAGGACCGGTGCTCTATTCACTGTGCCACTTAGCTGCCCCCATTTTTATAAATTTAAAGTGCTGTAAGCATGAGCCAATAGATACATAATTTAAACTGTTAGGAAGCTTTTCCTTATATCAGATCAATCGTAATCTCCTTTCTTTCAGCTTAGACCCAGAGTTCCAAGTTCTGCTTTCTGGAGATGAGGACAAGTTGAATAAACGCCTACTCTTTGTGACACCCATTCTGAAATACTTAAAGACAGCCACACTCTTCTCTCTAAGCCTTCTCTTCACGTTAAATAGATCACACATTCTTTCAGCCAGTTCTCATATGACAAAGTCCTCATATCCTTTCACCATCCTGGGTACCAGTCTTCTGCAATTCATTCACATCTTTCCTAAAATGTGCTATGCCAAGAATTCAACCAAGTGCTTACAGGTGTGTTCTGACCAGGGCAGAATACAGAAAAATTGTAACTTCCCTCATGCCAGACATTATGCCTTTCTTAACATAGCTTAGGGCAGCATGGGTTTATTTGGCTAGAGCAACTAGACCACCAGGCCTGAATTCAGGAAGACCCGAGTTCAAATGTGGCCTCAGACACGTAATACCTGTGTGACTCTGGGCAAATCACTTGACCCCTATTTGCCTCAGTGTCTTCAACTGTAAAATGGGGATAATATTAGCACCTACCTCCCAGAGTTGTTGTAAGGATCAAATGAAATATTACAAGTACTATATTATACACACATTTTATATTATAACAAAAGTATCTTATAGTTATTACAGTGCCTGGTACACAGCATGTGCTTTATAAATGCTAGCCGTTCATCATCATCATCATCATCATCATCATCATCATCATCACCATCATCACCATCGTTGTAAGTCCTGAAACTGGTTGTCAATCAATCAACATCTATTATGTGTCAGGCACTATGCCAACTGCTGGAGACACAAAGACAGAAACTGAAAAAATCCTTGCTCTTAAGGACTTAAACTCTATGGTGGAATTCATTATGCACACATGTAATTTATATAAAGAATAAATACAAGGTAAATACGAATTTTAGGAGGTAGAGGTTAAGTTAAGTGCAATTCTACTAGAGTGACAGAGAAAAGTCATATTGCAAGGGGATGGAGGAGTAAATGGCTTCCAAACCTACTGCTGAATGGGAGTGGGAGGGAGAAGAGGTACTCTGGTTGGGAGGAGGGAGTGGATGGGCATGGTGATCTAGCTGCTTTCATAAAAGGAAGCACCCTGTGGTAGTTTCTTTGTGAGAAGGAAGTTTTCATTATGTGAATCAGATCACCCTTCCTTCCCAGTTTTCCTAAATCTGCCCTTTACGGATTCCTCTTTGACTGTCTGACTATTGTTTTTCAACTCACGAACTCAAAGAATGTTTTCCCTCTTAGCCTCACTCCCACACCTGGTATCTCTCAGGTGGATGTTTTTCTGGCTTTGATCATTGAACTGTACTTACCATTCACTCTGGTGATTCCAGTACCTAGCATTGTGTCTGGCCCACACCCTGCCTCACCTTCTCCAGATTTATTGGTATTCTTCTCAGGATAAAATACAATGGACCTTCCCCAGTCCTCCTCATCCTTGCCCTCTTAGGAAGTAGTCAACATTGTAGAAACTTTCATCTCCCCTTGTTCCTTCCTCTTCCCTTCCTTTCTAAGATTCACTTCTCTCCTGCATTCTTTTCCTCCTTCTCTAACTTATTCTTTTTCTCTCTCCTTCACTATTATTCCTCCTTTCTCTTAAATTTTGGTTAAAAGTTACCAAGTCCCTCAGGTAGGCCTCTGCCTCTCTTCCCCTCTCTATACTCTTCCCTGGGCAATCTCAATCACTTAGTGGCTCTAACATGACTTCTAAGCATCTGATATTTATCTCTACCCTCAAACTTTCTCCTAAGGTCTAACCCCACATCTCCAAATACCTACAAGACAGCCTTCTACCTAGATATCTATCTCATCCAATAATTCAAAATATTCTCAATCAAACTGATTTTCTTATTCCTAAAACCCATTATTCCTCTAACTTCCCTATTGATATAAATGCAGCCATTATTTGACCATGTTGAAATACTGGCATCATCTTTGGTTCGTCCTCTTACATCTAGTCAATCTCCATGTCTTTTAATTTTTCCTTTGTAATATCCTGATACTCTCCCATCACTCCTCCCTTTTTTATATCTACTTTGCATGCATCTTGTATTTATCTGTGTATATTGTTTCACTAAGTAGAATGTAAACTCCTTGAGAGCAGGAATGCTTTTGTCATCATGTCCCTCCAACCATAGTAACACATACTAAGTGATCAATAGATGTTTGTTGCATTGAACTGAATCTCTTGTATGCCCCTTCTTTTATTTTCCCAGTGTTACTGCCCTGCTACAGTTCCTTCTTACCACATGCTGCATGTACTATGACAGTGACTTTCTAAGCAGTTCCTACCCTTAGTTTCTGCTCTCTCCAATTCATATTTTATGTTGCTACCAGTCACCTTCCTTTTATGCAAATGGCCAAATCATGTTTCTGCTCAAAATCCTTAGGGGCTCCTGATTACTTAATAAGCAAAAGTCCAAACTTCTCCTGGCATTCAAGATCCTCCATAATCCTATCACCTTACCCTTTTGACAAAATCTCATATCATTCTCTTCCATGTAATCAAAGTTATCACCAAATCAAGATTATGTGACATCCCACACATACCTCCAATACTTTTCCACTTTGTTCAGATTATTCCCTGTGACTGAACTATTGTGTCCTCCAATCAACTGCTGACATTCTACTTGTGCTTAAAAACCAGTTTAAATGCCAGATTAAACATGAATGGTTCCTTGATTCCCTCAAACTATCCCCGCCCCCAAAAAACTTTCCTATCTCAGAATAAAGCACCATATATTGCTTTTATGTACTTAAAATCTATTTTAAGTTAATTATTTGTATATGTACTGATTTGTCCACTAGATTAAATAAACTCTATGAGGACAGACTGTCTTGCTTTTGTCTCCAATCAGCACCTCTGAACATAGTTTGCCTTTAACAAATGTGTGTTGAATTGGAAAAACATTGGTCTGGGTAGGAGGACTAGACAGCTCAGTCAGTGTTAACCCAGGGAAGGTAGAATGGAGATAAATTATAAGAACAAGGAGAGAATCCTAGGTGGGGCTAGAGGAGTGAATAGAGAATCCTCTCTTTTCATCTGCTCTAGTGGCCAGAGTTAAGCAGTGGGATGGTATTTGATGTTGCTTTAATTTACGCCTATGCCCTGGTAAACCCTCCGCTTCCCTTTCTTTTACATACACTTCCAACTAGAAGTATCTAGTTACAGCAAAAGGAAAGCACTTGAAGCAAAAATATGCAATATTAGATCATTCTGCTTCCAGATGTAAAAACTGACTGATCTTCTGAAAGTCTCTAGGGAGTCTGCTGGAAGCTGAGGTTGCTCTTAAAGCAGGGGAGTTGGGAAGAGGAGGGAAGGAGGGGCAGGGGAAGGGGGAGGCGGGGGAGGCTAGGGTGAGGCAGTTAAAGTGATAATAAATGTAAAATGTTTTTAAACTAAACTGGAAATTTAGGTGAAAGTTGAAATAAGGTGAAATATGGCTTACTGGGCTAGTCACAGAAGTAATTAAGGACTAATGGAATCAATTAACTGCACTCATTAACAGCAATATCATCTAATGATACTATGTAGGTGAAAATTACAGAAGATCATAATCTCAGGGGAATCACAACTTCAGGGGCCCGAAAGCAGCAAAGAGGAATGGCAGAGGTGTGTAGCCCACAACCAACCCAGTGAAGACTTGGACACGATTAGTGGCATAAGTGATATCCATCCAGGAAATTTATGCCCAGAGCAGATGGGTAAATCCTATGTTGAGTAAGGTATACCAACTGAGCAGCTTAAGTGTTACACTGAATACTCAAGACCCAGAGGAAGGTCTCTAGCACCCTGGATAGATCCTCCTAGAAGAGTAGTAGGAAGACCTGGAAAAAAACTTATACTTGGAAGAAAACAGATAGGTTGCGATCTGTATCACTGTTGTGAGAAGAAATGGGCAGGACAAAGAGGTCGTGTACTTTGACATATCAAAGTAAAAAGTATCATACTGATCTGAACACAAGTTGATCTCTCCTGACCTCCAGTGTCCACCTCCAACGGCCTACTGGAAATCTCAAAATTGATATCCTATGCATATCTCAAATTTAATCTGTCCAAAAGAGAATTCATTATTTTTACTCAAAAACCCTCCCCTCTTCCAAATTTCCTTATTACCTGCAGAGGCATCACCATCTTCCCAGTTTCCCAGATGGCCATTCTGGGTAAGTTATTCTTCATCTCATTCACATTCTTCCAATCAACAAATACTTACTAAGTGCTTCCACTATGTGTTTATACTTTTCATATCTAATCTATTGCTAAGTCTAATCATTTCTACCTTCAAAATATTCCCCATATACATCCCTTTCTCTGTTACCACCATCCAGATTGAGGCCCTCATCACTGAAACAGCCTGCTGGTTGGTTTCCCTACTTCATTTCTCTTCCCACACTAGTCTATAATCCATTTGGCTGCCAAAATAATCTTCCTAAAGCTCATATCTGACCATGTCACATCCCTTTACTCTCAATAAACTCCACTGCCTCTACATTATCTCAAGGATGGAATATAAAATCCTCTTGTTGGCTTTTAAAGCCCATTACAATCTGGCCCCTTTCTACAGTCTTTCCCCACACACTTTACAATCTAGGTACACTGACTTGCTTCCTACTTCTCATACAAGATACTCTACTTCTTCACTATAGGTTTACAAAAGCTATGGGCTTTTCACTGGTGGTGCTCTCTTATCTATACAATTCTTTTCCTCCTGCCCTCCCCTTCCTAGCTTCCATGGTCTCCTCCAATACTCAAATCAAATCCCATATCCTGTAGGAGGCCTTTAAAGCCCAGCTCAGTTCTGCCCTCTTTCCCTCCTAGACCCTTCCCTGAGAGATCATTTCTCATTTCATGCGTATCTGGTTTATACACAGTTGTTTGCATGTCTTCTCCTCTCATTAGACTACCAGCTCTTTGAGGACAAAAATCATGTTTTTACCTTTCTTTGCATCCCTAGTGCCTAATTAGCACAGTGTCTGGCATATGATAAGTACCTAATAAATGTTTATGAAGATGAGGAAGATATAAACTGGTAGTGAGGTCTCTTCAAAAGGGAAAAATACATCTGTAAAATAGTGACACAAAATGATCATACAAACTATTCGATGTTAAAGTCAATGGAGGTCAGAAGAGGAACTGCAGTGATGGTGGATGTGGCAAGCCAGAATGGTTTGCAAATTTACAGACTCACATTTGATGGGAGGGGGGGAGCAGGACTGGTGGGAACTAATTATATGTTCTACTCAACCCTGCCTCTTACCATAGGAGGCTAGAAGCAGGCAGACAATATAAGTACAAGCAATAAGCTATACTCATGTTTTTACAAGTCAGATTTAAGGGGGCAAAATAAGGTAAAAAATGTGAAGTGCTATAATAACTATGGAAATTATAGGGACTAATTTTTTTTTTAAGAAAAAAACCAAAGGAATAGTCTTCATCCACATGCAAAGTTAACTGAATTTCAGGGGAAAAGTTCAGTTTTACTAAGACATAGATAAAATGCCATGCCTATCATTTCCCTTTAACACTCTCAATTAATGACAAGGGCAGTCTGGAGAGGCATAAAACTTCAACAGATAAAGTCTGGCTCCCCAAATGGAGGAAGCATTTCCTGTTTGGCTCTTATCTCAAATTTTCCTTTTCCTTTCAGAAGAGAATTATAATTGACAGAATTTCTTTTAAAAACTTGGAAATATGCCCTTAGCAATACAATTCCAATTTCAAGTGCATATTGCATACTTCCCCCTCAAGTCAGCGCTTCCTTGACAAGAGTGTGGCCAATCAATTTTATGGTCTCCCCCACTCAACAGAGATTTGCCCACACAAATTATACTACTTGCCATGGTCCACTGACAATTCTGGGGACCAAATCTTTTCACGTTTCAAACCTCATCTAGTAGGTTAAGAAAGTACTCTGTGCATAAGCTTTCTAAATAAGGAAAGTGAAAAACCTGAATCATCATTTCACAACACTCCTACGAAGAGACAGATAGCTCCATCTAGGTTAAGTGTGCTCCATTTACCAACAAGATCTCTTCCTAATGATACGAAGGAGAAAAAGGCACTCAGTTTTATTTATGAGTCTAAAGGGATGCTGAATGAATTTAAGGGTATGGGGAATAGTAGGTAAGCAATCTGAACCTGGACTCCTCAGGCCCTCCTTTAAGTACTTTTTTCCATACATTCCCAGTCTCTCATAGGATGATAAGCCAAAACAGTTTGTTGGGTTATGATCTGCCTTGTATGAAACTGCCTAGTTGGGAAGTTTTCCCTGAGTAAACCTATTTCTCTTTCAAGTTAATGACAACATATATCCTAAAGAGGAAAAAAATAGTCTGTTGATCATCTTCTCTCTGCTAAGCTAACAATAATAAAAATATTTATGTACAGCAGGAGTTCTTAACCTCTTTTGTATCATGGATCTCGAGTAATCTGGTGAAGTCTATTCTTCTCAGAATAATTTTTTTTCAAATAATTGAAGAAAATGCTAAATTTAAATTTAAAACATATTTAAAACATAAACATTAAATTTAAAACATATTTCTGATGGTCTTAGGAACCGAGACACTGCTCCTCTATCCATCTCCAGGCAGGTCTGCCCACATGCAGATACGTCCACATATTAAAGGGTCGTGGCATTAGGAAGGTTGGGAACCACTGGGTTAGAAGTTAGTAAATCTAAATATATATCTTTAATCTGAGTATTTTCCCCTTTTCTTTGGTATAAGGTAGTGGTGAAACTGGGTGGTACGGAAAAGAAGAGGCAAATAAGCAGTGCATGATTCTTCATCTTCATATGGTTCACATTCTTCAACTGCTCCTTATTTTCTGCTCTGAACAGGACAACTACAAGCTGCCAGAAGGCTATTATTCTCTCAACTGGGCCAGTGTTTCAAGAGGTACCACCTAGTAGACTTGATGCTGATTTCATCAGGGATCCTCAATTAGGAGCCTCACTTCTCACAACGATCTAGTTTATGAAAACAATTACAGATGTTTTGCTATGCAATTGCTTAACTCACCTTCCACCTAAAGTTTCACACAAACAACTCCACCAAACCCTTCTTGTATCAAAATAATGACAGGAATAACCATTTAAAAATGACTGTACTGCTCCACACTAAATTAGTAGCTGTGAGATTAATCACCTGCCTGTTACAAGCTTATGGCCAATTAACTGTTGTGTGCTAAAACAGAGCGAATTTCTATCTGTAACCCAGGCAGAAAGAAAAAGCCATGAAAAGACAAAGAGAATATAAAGAAACATAGAGGGAAAGCTGAAATCAAAGAATTTGCAATAATTATAGGTTGCCACTAACATTATACAGGAAACATTTTCCCCATCTGACAGAAATTTCATTTTATTTGCAGTCAAAACAATTTCACGTGAAATTAGAATTCTTCAGGAAACACTGCAAATATCCTAAGTAAATGTCAACCTGATGTGATTAAAAGCAAAAAGTGGGGCTAAAAAACAAACCATAAAACCAGGAAAACATACTCACAGTTGTAAGCCAGGGGAGCGCACAACAGTGTCTATGCTATGTGGAAAGAGCAAAGAGTGGGAAGAGAGTCAGGCCTAGTGCATGTAGATGCATGAATAATTCCGCCAAGACTGGTTCTAGGGCAAACTTCCATACCTTGAGGACTGCTATTGAAGCTCCTGAGATAAGCCTGGGATTATTTCTCTAACATGAAAGAAGCCTCTAACCCACTGGTTCTCAACCTTCCTAATGCCACGACCCTTTAATACTTGTACGTGGGCGCATCTGCATGTGGACGGACCCTCCTGGAGACAGATAGAGGATCAGTGTCTTGGTTCCGAAGACCATCAGAAGACCCACAGGTTGAGGGCTGCTCTGCCCATCTTTCTTTCCCCTCTCTTCACCTCAACCTATTGTATTCATTAGAATTTTTGGGTTGTCTGTTCATTGTAGTTGCTTAACCAAATTTATGCAATCACAATACTTCTCAGTAATTGTACTTCCACTGTAGTGGAAGGAGAAGGAAAGCCTCCCCAACCGCTTCCCAACCCCAAGCTGTCCCAGAACCACAGACGGAGAGAAGGAAGACAGGCAGTCAACCCCAGGAGTTGCAGGCTCCTTGTCCGGGCCTGGAAATTCTTATCTTCTCCATCAGTTTCTACCAGGTCATGTGGAGTATGTGTAACTAAGAGGCAAAGAGACAATCTGTTACGATTGCATTCCTGGACTTCTGCTGAAATAGTTGGACAGCTTTAGTTTTCTTCCATTGTATACAAAAACACGAGACAGTAAAGAGAAAATTCCACGGCCCTAGAGATCTACTTCTGTTTGTTGATTTGTTCAAGGGAAAGAGGAGGGGATACCAGCAAAGAATTGAGTCCTTTGGCTTACAAGCAAAGAGTCCTGTTTAATTCCCTTCAGGGAAATAATTCTACTGCCCCAGTGTATGAATTTCGTACTTGCACCAGATGGAAACTGATGCTCATTTAGCTCATCTTATTAGTAAATGACAATTATTTACTTAGGATATCTGTTATACATTTCACTTAAGGGCCTTGGAGAGATTAAACACAACTTGAAATTTCTTTAGATCTTCAACATTTTCATTACTACTGTTCTTTTTCAAACTGACACAAAAATAGTGTGTGAGCTTTAAATAAAAAGTCTGATAACAAAGAAACGCTGAAATGGAAGTTGTTCTTATGGGACTTCAGGTTATGTTTACATGATAATTATTAGCTCTCTGAATACAATTAACAAGCTCATTTGCTTAATAGAACTTACAAAAGACTTCTGAGGGAAATAAACTACATTAAAACTCAACTTTCAATACAGCAATACAATTCAAGAAACAGATTATTGATAAGGGAGAAATTAATATGTGCACAGATAAGTCAAGGCAAAATATATGCAAAACATCATAGGAACTAAAGATGAGGGAGAACGGTAAAAGTATGTGGATAAGAAGCTATTGAGTATTAGCTTATTGGGTATTAGCTTTGTCTGGTCAATCAGTCCCAGAAGGAAGAGATGAAAAGTCTCAGGAAAGAAGCAAAGCAGAAACTCTCAGCAAGGCTCAATCAGTCTTTCATCAGGAAATCCAGGGAGGGAAAACCAGAGGGAAGTGTCAAGGAAAGACCATAACCAGGGACCAATTTGTAAAACCAGGGTCTTGGAAACATTCTCACATGGTTTGTGGGGCTCCTTAACAGGTACATAAGTTTTGGGAGATGTCACCAAATTGGCAAAAGATTATGTCTCTCATTCAAGAATCAGCCTAGTTAAGTTCAAAGGAGTGCGTCACTGGAAGGCTGGCCATGAAATGATTTTTTTTTTTAAAAGCCAAGCAGCAACTCAAGAAGACAGTCTGCCCAGGCAGGGTGAGACAGCAATCCACATCAATACCAAGAACACTCACACCAAGGAAATCACAGATGATTTCAGATCAAATCAATTAACATTTATTAAGCATCTACTATGTACCAAAGCCCCAGGGATTGGCAACCTGCTGCCTTGAGGCCACATGTGGCCCTCTAGGTCCTTAAGTGTGGCCCTGTGACTAAATCCAAACTTCACAGAACAAATCCCCTTAATAAAGGGATTTGTTATAAAAAACTTGAACTCAGTCAAAAGGCCACACCCAAGGACTTAGAGGGACACATGTGGCCTCAAGGCAGCAGGTTGCCAACCCCTGTGCCAGACACTGTGCCAGTGCTAAGTATTAAAGTATAGCACTGCAGGATAGTAAACCCTGAGTGAAAAGAAGGCACATATGCAGTCCTAAGTCAGCAACACATACTGAGTATAAAGAAGCATGAGAAAATATAGATTATTCATTGGGCTTGTAACCTAGAGGTAATGAATGGTGTCTGCCATATGAAAAAACACAGAGGCCACAAGAATAATATTTCTACACAATGAGTTACTGAAATGGAAAATTAAACATTTAGACCCAAGATTAAACAAACAGAACTGTGAGTATGTATGTACTGGCACTACAGCAGAGAAATCTGGAGGTTTCCCAGGGAACAGGTGAACCTCTTTACAACTGAAATACAGTAAGAAAGGCCAAAGAGACTGAGGACCTGGGTTCAAACCCCACTCCTAATACATACAACCTATGTGACCTTGAGCAAGTCCAATTAACCCATCTGGACCTCAGTATCCTCATGCATAAGGAACTATATGCTCTGAAGTGTGGTTTGTGCTACATCTATGATCCTATAAAGTGATTGTATCAGAATTCTAGCATACTAGACAAAGGCATCATTTATTTGGAATACTTAAGGAACAGACAGGGTGCTATCCCTTGATGACAAATGTTAGACTGGTCACAATTCTCTTGCTTTTGGTCATGGGTGTTTTTCTTGTATCATTAGGATCATAGATTTAGGGCTGACGTCATACTTTCCAACCCCATCATTTCATGAATGAGGAACTGAGTAGAAAAGACACACACAGCTAGTACATGAAAGAACTGAGATTTGAACCCTTTTTGCATCTAAATTCAATATTCTACTAGACCAAGCGGCTATCACTCCTATGTTCTGAATCAAATGAGATAGGGGATTTATGGTGGGTCTTTATTTCCCTCCCCCAAAATGTGCAGAGGCTAAGCTTGGTATACCACTCCCACTATGAATATACAGAAAAGGAAGCTATTCATTACAAAGACGAGCAGACTTCTGAAGACATACCTCAGACTACGTTTAGGACAAAATGATTTTAGAAAACTCCACCCCACTAATGGCCAATTCTAAATGGTTCTATAACCTGCCCTGAAAATTTTTCCTCCTTTCCTTGTCTCTCTCAAAGATTTTATATGGGTTATTCACACTCAGGAACAGATGAATGAGTTTTTTTAAAAGTGGGTATTAGCTAGAGTAGCCTATCCATGTTACCTTGACCTCAACCCAGTGCCCATGATGATGCAGCCCCATCTTCTCCTGAGCTTGCTATAGTATCGATGCCCATTTTTAAGGGGGAAGAAGAAGCAGACATTGGCCTTCAATGACCAATATGAATTATTACTTAATATTCAACCTCACAACTTCATTAAATGATGATGGCTTTTATGATAGGAAGATGAAGGAGGTAGGGTCTGTTATGAGCAATTCCTCTGATGAAAGAAGGGAGCCTTCTGCTAAGAAGTCACCGGCAAAATTTAAGGCAAGTTTTCCCACTGTTTGTAAGTATCTCTAACACAAGCAGAATGTGGTTACACCAATACTAAGAGGAAAGAGGAATATTTTATATGAGTCCTACCATCTGAAATCTGTCTTAGTCTGCTACCCAAAGTAGGGAAGGGATAAAAATGTTTTGTGAGGGTTACAAAGCCTAGGGTTTTGGCAGTTTTGACTAATGCGTTGTTGTTCCTTGTCCTTCATTTTCAAAGAGGACCATGACATCAGGAAGATGATGCCATAACTTGCAAGGGTATTGGATTTAAGTGAGGGAGGACTATGCAAGGTCACCAGCCTCACTTTCTCCTCTGGAGTTTTCTTGGTCCAGTGGCAAAATATAGATCAAGACAACTAGAGATGGCTATGCAGATGAATGACCAATTGACTGATAGGAAGCAAGACACTGCTTCTATTGACCAAGACTGGCCATTACAATTAGTCAAGAGTTTGAATGATTTAGTATTTTAATCTGACCTTTTGTGATTATAATAACTTTTCACAGTGATGACCTCAGAGAACTTTAAAGCCTTCAAGACCTTTCTGAATCATCAAAGAAAGATTATATTACACTTGTTACTTCTTATGTTCCAATGTGTTTGTACAGACTCATTCTTTGAGAATTAGTGATCCATGGATCATTCCTTATAAAAACTTTTAGTATCCTCAAGAATTAGCAACAATGAGAAATGCTATAATGGAACACTCCTCTATGGTGTATTCACAGAGGTGGGAGATTATGGATGCACTCACTGTACCTGTTGGTTTTTCTTACATTCTTTTGTTTATAAGAGATGGTTTAATGCAGAGGACTGTTAAAGGGAAATGACTGAGTATAAAGACAAAAGAAACCATACAACTTTTTGTAATATACATGCATAGAGTAAATAATTCTATATAACAAAATGCTAGTTTATAACAGTCACTAAAGCAAGTGCTTGATAGTTAAGTATGAACTATTAAATATAGTCCCTTATCAACAGAAGTCTAAAAGAAAAGTCAAGAAAGAAAAGAAGCAAATAGGAAATAACTTATACTAATGAAAAAACATGCTTAGTCAAATCTAGTACTTGTATTTTCCATTTAAGTTATAAAAATGTCATCTTCATTATTCATTGAAATTACAATTAAAATTTCTTTTCAAAAAAAAATTTTTTCCCTAAATTTTCAGAAATCACTAAGCCTGAACTAAATTAACCTCTTCATTATTAATTCAAATTATGCAAGATTAAGAGGCTAGTCTGTTACACTGATCAACTATAGGATTTAAATACTGATTTGTCTGGAAGAAGTTTCCACTTTTAAATTTACCAACATTATTAAACATACTTGGTACCCATTATGAAACATTCATCATAACTGATATGGTTTTCCACTCTTTAAAGACTCTTCATTTTAAATTAAATAAAACTTTAAAAGCCTTAGCCTTAGCTTGAAAAACTTTAGCCTAATGTATGACCTCTCTCTCTGACAATATTGTGTGTGTGTGTGTGTGTGTGTGTGTGTGTGTGTATCTATGCTGTTGCGCGCAGAGGATGTAAACAAATAATCTGGGTTTATGTAGGGCTTGTGGGATCAGTCTCAAGTCAGAAAATGGGCATCACCTGATGCAAGAAAAAGAGGAAAGTTCTTATAAGGAACAGATTATTTTCAAAAAAGAAGTCAGTAAATCTCCCCCCGCTTCTGCCTGTATCCTCAAGAAGACAACTCAATTGCTTATCAAGCGAGTAACATTTTATTATGCTTCAATTACACAGTTGCTCTGATCAACCATGCTAGAGCCTAATTACCATGCAATTAACTCATGTCCCTAACACAAGGACAAGACCGTTTCCAATAGGCATTTCCAACATCCTCATCTATTGACCCAGAGCACTGCTTCCCTTCTGCCTTATTCCTCAATGAAGTCTTATACCAGTGGAATTTTTAATAAAACCACTGTATTTTTAACCTTAATTTGTGATTTTGAAGATTATTATTTAGACTGCTTTATATACATTATTTTATTTGATTCTCACAACAACAAACTTGTGAGCTGCTTAGGACTAGTGTTATATCCATTTTGTCAATGAAAGAAAAAACAGTTAAGCGACTGACTCAAGATCCACAGATGACTAACAGAATTACTTTTAAAATGCAGAATCTGAAGAGAACACAAGCTCCTTGAGAGCACCCACTGTCTTCATATATGCAGTGCCTAGAACAGTGACGGACTTTTTATAAATGTTTCTTAGACAAGGTTAAAACCCAGGCAAGGCATTCTTACAATCAATCAGGGTCCTTCCCTCAATGTTCCATCATCTCCTTCAATTATCTCCTATGTGCAAACCCAGTTAAGCCTACTTCTTTATGATGCCCCTTCAATATCAACCAATACAATTATTTTCCTCTAACACCACCCAACATTTGTCCTGCTGGTCAGGAAGGAGCAGGCACTATTAAAATAGTTTGTCTCTAGCCAATGATACACATCTATCCTTCTATAGCCCATCATTTCACACAATCTAGAAACAAAACAGAAATGCCAAAGAGGAAGCATTCTGCTTTCTGAATATATCTCCTAAGATTAATACCCTGTCCGACTGTCACTCTGCTCACATGGCGAAGTGAATTTCACAAGGGTCAGTTCTTCTGCTCCATCACAGGGACAGACGCAGCTGCTCCAATACTGGGCCGTCTGGCCTAACTCTCAAGTTACATAGTTATTTATAACTGAAAGGGAGTACATGCCTCTGCAACATCAAAATATGAAGGACTGACCCCAGAGAAAGGTCACAAGAGACAATGTCACTTGTTTCAAACACACTGGCAATTTAAGAATTTCTCCCTCTGCGAGGGTACACTTATTAGCAATCAAAAATTCCAGACAGGTTCCGGTCCAGAAATAAATTTCAAAGTAGCCTTAGCTTGCAACCACTCCTACGGTAGGAAGAAGTTAATCCTCCCCAGGTTTAATACAGTTCCTATGGATTCCAAATGCTGAGTAAAGGAACTTAGGGATGGAGACCAGACTGGTGACTTCATTGGTATAGGGAATTCCCAGCTGAGAAGCTACATCTATTGATGCGGACTGGTACCTTCTTTGCAAGTTATAGTGAGTTTCTGGTTTTTTTAATTTTTTGTGAGTTCCTTTCTTTAGAGAGTTGCATAAAGCAGTAAGTTAATAATAATACTAATAATTACAGCACCTGGCATTTATATATTGCTTTAAGGTATTTTACGATTATGATCTCCTTCCATCCTCACAACAATCTTAGGAGATAGGTGCTATTATTATTGCCATTTTACAGATGAAGAAACAGAAGAAGAGGTTAAGTGACTTTTCCAGGGTCACACAGCCAGCATTTGTCAGAGGCAGAACTTGGACCCTAGTTTCCCAGCTTTCTCTCTCATATTTCTACCTCGCCTCTCAAAATTCTGAATGAAGTCCAGGATCTGTTGCTGTGCCCCCATGATTATCAAGAAAGAAAAATTTTCATTCAATTCATTCCACAAATATTTATAGCGTTCTTACTAGGTCCAAAGTACTAGGAGAAGTGGGGGGGGGGGGGGCGGGAGAAGGGAAGGGGGAGAAGAAGAGGAGAGAGCGAGAGAGAGCAAAAGGGAGAGAGTGAAAGAGAGAGAGAGACAGAGAGAAAGAGAGAGACAGAGAGAGTGAGAGAGAGTGAAAGAGAGAGTGAGAGAGTGAGAGAGTAAGAGAGAGAGACAGAGAGAGTGTGTGTAAGAGAGAGAGAGAGAGAGAGAGAGAGAGAGAGAAATCCTCCCTAGAGAGAATGTCAGTTCTGTCAATGACTAGAACTACTAAGACCATTTCGGCCATTTCTTCCCCTGCCCCCACAGAGTGGACTAGGGCCCAAATTATATGCCATAGTTTAGCTGTGAAGAGACATTCTCTCACTCCCTGTGAAGGTTCAGATGCCTCCCCCTTTCCCTATATCTGCTATGCTTTTCCTAATTCATTCATGTACCAATACTCAAATACTAAGCGCCTACTATGTGCCAGTAACTGGCTAGGTGCTAGGGATGTAAGTACAAAGAATGAAATAATTCCTGCTCAAAAGAATTCTTATATTTTAATGAGGGAGATACTTATATCTTTACTTTTTAGAGAGATGTATATTATTTATATATAATACATATACATACAAAAAGATATCTGTGTGTATGTATATATGTGTATATATGGAAAGTGACACAGACATGCAAGTGTGAGCACGTGCGCACACACACACTAACACACACACACACACACACACACACACACACACTACATACCCACACACAAAGCTGTTTGGGACAGAAGGTACTAGCAGTTGAGGAGAACAGGAAAAGTTTCCAGGCAGATGATTCCTGAGGATACTAAAGGAAGAAAAGGACTCTTTGTGGCACAGGTAAGGAGGGGATGCATGGGGAATAGGTAGTACAAATGCATGGAGAGGGGAGATGGAGTGTTAGTATGTGTGAGGAGCAGAGAGAAAGCCAGTTTAGCTAGATCAAAGAGTACAGGAGGGAGAGCAAAACCTAATGAAAATGTAGAGAGGGGTTGGGGCCAGGCAATACACAGCTTTTTAAGGGATTTAAAAAGCTAAACAAAGAAGTTTATAGTTTATCCCACAGGAAAAAGAATCTAAAAGAGGAAAAAAGAGGAGAATAATTTGAACCTTCCTCTGCCAATCATGTTATATAAGATAGGATTGGTGCCAACACTGCAATTCTGAAAACAGTAGGAAAAGCTCCAGCTTATGCCTATATAGAAAAGCATAGAACACCAATGAGCTCCCATTCAACAGTTGGGTTCATCTTTGTTCTTTAAAATAAGGTATAGGTAGGCTTCTGATTTGAATAAACTCATGTATCAAAAAGGGAAGGAAGGAAGGAAGGAAGGAAGAGAGGGATGGAGAAGGGAGGGAGGGAGGGAGGGAGGGAGGAAGGAAGGAAGGAAGGAAGGAAGGAAAGAAGGAAGGAAGGAAGGAAGGAAGGAAGGAAGGAAGGAAGGAAGGAAGGAAGGAAATCACAGGGAGATGATCAGCATTATAGTAGAATGATTTCATGCATAAAAAGATTCAGAGTAGGGGTCATTTGAATATCAGATTTTCCTGGTACTTTTAAAATGATTCAAATTTCATAAACTTAATTTAGAGAAATGTTTAGGTATACCTGTATTGCATAAACTAAGAATCACCAGCAGAAAGAAAAGAGCAGAGAGAAGGGAAAAGGATGCTGGTTGTTAGATTATTAACCACTAAAAGAAGTAAGACATGAGATCATATCGCAACTCTTTCAGATTCTTCTTTGTACATAGCACAACACTGTACATAAAGTGGGCCTTCAAAAAGGTGATAAGCAAAAAAAAGAAATTCTTCTGGATTAAAGTATAATGATGGTGATGACTCTTGGTTTCTAGAAGCTAATTAAGGCATGAGGAAGTTATGACACGGGGTTTACATGATAAGAGGAAAATGAGAGTCAAGTACCAAGTGGAAAATAAAACAAAGATGGGGCACAAGGTTGGCCAGGAAAGGGAAAATAAGCCGCCACCCTGAGCCAAGAAATACTTCCATTAAGATCCTCATCTGTAAGAATAAGACAGCGGCAGAATGCCAAGGAACAGTATATGAAAAGTCAAAGAGAGGAAACAGGATGGGGAACAAACATTATGGGAAGTTCAAAAGAACAGGCTATCCCCAAAGCTGAAGAAATCCCAAGAAGGGAAAGACCGAAGGGAAGGAAAGGGTGGACAAGATAATCTTTTTTCAATTTCACTACAAGAAGATCCCTTTTCATGAAGAACATTAAAAGACTGAGGCAGTGAATGAACCCACTAATCCCTTAAGAAGCCATTTTGTGGTCAAATTCCCATTTGGTTAAGAAGAGAAGTCAGTGAAGGAAACTGTATTAAACAGAAGATTCAAGCATGTAGTAGAAGAAACCACACAAAAAGTCCTTTGGGTGAACACTTGTGTTATAACCGGGGCATCTGTGACTGGTTAGCTGAGATTGTTAGAGGTTGATAGGAGGTCTTTATGTTAGCTACTTTGCTTCTGTCACTCTAAGGTCAAAGACAAGGTAATGCCCGTCTAGTTTCACAAAAAGAAATTAAACTATTCACAAGGGAGAAAGTAGGTATGAAAGTTTGAAATGGTAATGCAATTCAATCTCATCAAAGAAGCATTAATGAAGAGTCCACTTTGTACAAGTCACTGTGCTATGCTCTGCAAATAAAAAGACTAAGAAAAAAAAACCGTCCCCGGCCTCAAAGAGCTTACATACAACATACAAGCAGAATAAGTAAGACCACAATCATTTAAGAGCATCAACAAATAAGGGGATCAGGAAAGACTTCCTAGAGCCTGAATCCTGTAGTTTTTATCTGGGCAAACAACCCCTGTGCAGAAGGGACCTGGCGACTGATTCTGCAGATGCCGCTGGTCCTGCCTCCTCTACAACCACAGCTATTAACGACCCAGAAAAGAGTGTGCTCTCCGTTAAGGTCCTAGTGGAGAAAGCACATGAGCCGAGCCTTGAATGAAAAGTAAGGTTTCCAATAAAATAGAGTTCATCCTAAGCATTAATATGTGAAAACTCTAATCTGGGAAACAAGGTAATATAGGTAAGAAGTTTTAGTGGCAAGTCACAGAAAGGTCTCTCGGTCCTCAGGGTGCAGATGTTAATGCATCTTCTTGAACAATGCATCTACTAATAAAATGTTATTTGTTTCTGCTGCTGAACCACTTCAGAGTGCTGAGTACTTTAATGGAGAGAACTAACCTTTCTGAATCAGGAGGAGCAGCAGTCTCTGTAGAAGCAGTTTCCAGATGACATCTCCACAGGAGCTGCTTGTCCAGGTATTACCTACAGGATTCAGGCTGGAAGCAGGACTCTTGTTCTGGGGGAACGCTGCCAAGCCTAGGGCTCCTGAGCTTACATACTGATAGGTGGGGGTAGTTAGCTAGTGCAGTGGACAGAGCACTGGCCCTTAAATCAGGAAGATCTGAATTCAGATCTGGCCTCAGAGACTTACCAACTTGTGACCCTAGACAATATTTGTAAAATGCCTGACATGCAGTAGGCACTATACAAATGTTGGCCATTATCATTATTAGGAGGCAGTTGGTCAATAGTAGCTGCTGGTGGTGAAGATGTGAGAAGAGCTCAGTGTTGCAGAAGGGTAGAGAGGATATCATGGAATAGAAGATATTTCTGGTGTTCTTTCTGCTACCTCAGTAGACAGGGGTAGGGACTTATGATTATTATTATTATTGATGGAAACTCCCTCTATGAATGCAAATCAACATATTCTTTGCACTGACCCGCCCAGGATCACAAAGCCAATATGTGTCAGAGGCAAGATATGAACCCAGGACTTCCTGACTTTGAGGTCAGATCTTTATATATTATACCATGATGCCTCTCACTCTTACTGGAAAAACAACACAATGTGTCTGTTACACTGACCAGTCAGAAGCTATATTTTCATACTGTGAAGAGTCTCTTTTGCTAGGAAAAACTTTATAAGGATTTGTTTTCTACCCTTGGCTAAACCTTCTTAACAATGACAGAAGCTAAAATTGCATGAATCTCCCCTCCTAAGACAAGGTCTGCTTTAACACGGCGAAAAGAATTGGAACTGAAGATAGCCAGGAAGAGTCTTAGGCAATTGCATCGTAGCAGGAAGAACACTGAATCTGGAGTAAAGACAACCAGGATGTATGACCTAATATTCCTCAGATAAGTGATCTTGGGCAAGTCACTTCAGTGGACTTAACTGGACTTCAGCATTCTCATCTGTAAAATGAAGATAATATCAGCACTGCCTACCTCACAGAGCTGTTTCTAGAATCAAATAAAATAATGTCTATTTGACTCTAACATTCATTTTCTACCAGCTGCCTTGTTGGTTTCAACTCCACCATCATCACTGCCCCCTTTTCAGGTTATCTTCTGCCCTACCCCAAGCCCTTTTGTGTATAACGTTAGACTACAAGCTCCTTGAGAATACGGGCAGTCTTTCTTTTTTAGTATTTGTATCTTCAGTGGTTGGTCATCATTTCCCTGACATCACGGTCTTCTTCAAAAACGAAGGACAAACACAACCTATGAGTAGTCTGAGCTGTCTGAATGGGGACCCAGATAGTTGGGTAATAAGCTCATTCTCTCCCTCTCTTCTCCAAAGGAAGGTAAATTTTGATGGCCAGAAGCTGCCCACTTAATGTGGGGATTACTGGATGGATTGATTCCTTCCTTCCTTCCTTCCTTCCTTTTTCCTCAAAGAGGAAATATATCTCACTCTAGAGTTCAGAGATTGGACCACAATAGATCCCTGCCCAAGCTCCACTTGATGTCTATATTTTGGGCCCTCCTGGTTCTGAGTGAATGTCAATAGTAACTACTTCTCTTTTGACTAGCATCCCCGAGGGTCTTGCCCTCCCAGTTAGTTTTGTTTTTTTTTTAATTAAAGAGGCCATCCCTTGACTCACTTCTTAAAGAAGCCTATTCACTGAACAGGCGTTACCTCACTCAAAGTGAGAACCTGAAAAAGCCTTAGCCTAAAAGGGCCAAGGTCTCCTATTGCATCCTGAACCATCTCCAGTCATCCCGATGAATATCTGGCCACTGGACTCAGATGGCTCTGGAGGAGAAAGTGAGGCTGGTGACCTTGCACAGCCCTCCCTCACTCAAATCAAATTCAACTGCAAGTCATGTCATCATTTCCCTAATGCCATGGTCCTCTTTGAAAACAAAGGACAAACACAACAATGCCTAGTTCACAGTAAGTGCTTAATAAATGTATTAGATTGTAAATTATATATAGGTTAAAGCCCTTTTAAAATCAAGTGTTAAGTAAATGTAAGTTAGCCTCCTAATTATAGGAAGGAGAGATATTGGCAGACCCTTACCAATAATCTTAGTTGGATATTATGCACCAGTTTGGCTCATAAGCCAGTCATACAAGACCCACAAATCTTCACAAAGCCTTGTAGTGAAAATCCAGCTTTTAACATTTGGATTAGAAATGAAGTGAAAAAGTATTAATGCTAAAAAGCTCTTTTCAGGTGCTCAATCTAGTATTATATTTAGTGCTTATAGTGTTCAGCATATAGTAATCTGAAAGGTTTAGAATTCTGATAACTTGCCAAAACTTCGAGGTAAAGGCTGGGCAACCAAGTAGCAGTAAACACTGCCATGTTCTCTTAAGTACGGCATGACATGGTTTCAAAAGAAAGTGCCAAGCACTGAGCCATATGACAGTGGTCCCTTGACAATACTGCTCAAAAAAGCATCAGATACAAAGCAATAAACCAAATTCTCCTTGGGTTTGAGAAAATATTTTTCCCCAGACCATCACTGGATCCTTACAGCTAGGACAAATGGATTACTCTGAAAGCTATTATCAAAAATAAAAGGTTGGAAATTCGGCAGAGAAGAAGCAAAATAAAAAGGTGAGAACTTGGGGAGAATGGTGTGGCCATTTGTCACAATTCCATGGCACTACACTGGGTTCATTTTTTTTAACATGGAATGACTGTCCCAACTTTTGTGTCACAACTTTCATTGACTGAGTAGGAAAATGGAACAGATCTGTAAAAAGTCAGCTCCGAAACTGACTAGGGACAACTGAATTAAGAATTTTAAAGTAAGACCATGGTGTCTCTCCTTTTTCCTCCTCTGTCCTCTATAGACTAGCCAAAAACTAAGAAAGATTAAATCACCAGGACAATTAACCACTGATAAAAGGCTAGTGCTTGAAAGAAAAACAGATTTGAAGGGAAACATTTAAAGTTTATGTATGAGAAGGGGTGCCTACTTACCCCTTCAATATGATTAACTCATAGGCTTCTGAAGCTTTAAAGTCATTTTATGTCCCAGGGCAAAGAGCAGGTGAAAGGCTCATATTCAAACTCTACCTCTAATACCTATTACCTGTGTGACTCAATTTCCTCTTCTAAAAAATGAGAGGGTTGGACTAGATAGACATTGAGGTCCCTTCTACATCTAAATCTATGATTCTATGATCAGAGTTATAAATGAGGAAAGGGACCAAAAATCTTATTTATCATGGAATACTTTTAAATCTGAAACACACTAACGGAACCAACACCATCCCCAGCATCTGGCACACAGTAAATGCTTAATGATGTTTGTTCAATGAATCAATGACAAAGTGTTCTGAAGGTACATAAGACCCCAAAGATAAAAGGAAACCTAAAGTAAAAGAGAGCCACGTCTATTTTTATTCACACATACAAATGCTTCACAGAAGTGTTTCTGACACGTACTTTAATATGCATTAATATTTAAAATTCACTAATTGAATCCTTTTTGTTATCGTTCAATCACTTTTCAGTCATATCCGACTCTTTCATCACCCCATTTGGGGTTTTCTTGGCACTAGAAACCACTAGAGTGGTTTGTCATTTTCTTCTCCAACTCATTTTACAGATGAGCAAACTAGGCAAACAGGGTTAAATGATTTGCTCAGTGTGACAGTTGATAAGTGTCTGAAGCCAAAATTTGAACTCGGGTCTTCCTGGCTCCAGGACCAGCAGCGCTCTATCCAATGAGTCATCCTGTTGCCCTAAATGAATCCCCAACCTTTAACAGAATATTAGGATTCACAGAACACAATTTAAGTAACTGATCTAGTTCGTTTCCTTCATTTTACAAATAGAAAACTTAAGCTCAATAGATATTAAGCTCCTTTAAGACAGGAACTATCTTTATCTTTGTATTCCCAGAATCTAGAACATAAGAGCCTTGAACATAGCAAACACGTAAGAAACACTTGCTAAACTAAGTGGAACTTAAAATGATTTACAGTAAACTCACATATCCAGAGGCAAAACAAGATCCAAGACTTAAGTGTTCTTTCTACACTCAATCAATCAACAAGCATTCATTAAGATCATACTATGTGCCAGGCACTTTTCTAAGAGCTGAGGATACAAAGGCAAAACAAAAAAAACAAAAAAAAAAACACAGTCCAGGGAGCTCACATTCTAATGGAGACAACACATAAGCAACAATGTATATACAAAATTTGGACACTGTAAATGGGAGGAAATGTCTTGAAGGTAAGGTGGCAGGAGAAGAAGAGACCTGGAAGGGTCTCTTGCAAAAATAATATGTATTGGTATAAAAAAATTTTAGAATGCAAATCACTGTGTTTAAATTAATAATCTATAATATGATTAAAGAATTTGCTAAACTCTAAACACACATTACTAAATCCTGAGTTTGGAATAATTCTATTCCAGCCACCACCTTCTTACCTTCTACTTCTCTATACCCATTCAATCTGCTCTTCATCCTCACAAAGATACAGAGCCAAAAGGTACTTTAAAGGCTAACTGGTCCTACTCTTTTTTCCTTAGAGATGAGGACACTGAGGCTCAGGGGGGATGAACTGATTTGCCTTTGGTCATAAAGTTGGTAAGTACTGGAGAGTAAGGGGAGAGAGAGGCATCTGAACCATGGACTTCTGATTTCAGAGCCAGTGTTCTTTCTACCATGCCGCCTTCTGAAAATACCTGATTGCCAGTGAATCCCAAATCTCAAGATCAGTCAACACAGCCCTGATAAAAACTAGAAACTTTCTTGTCCCCTTTCTTAACTTTCACTCTGCCAAATAAATACCCAGCAATGGATCATTCCCGCTGAGTTCCTAGAATGTCAAGTGTTACTAGAGAATCTGACCCAAAACAAGTATTCACACTAACTTAACTAAGTCTTCAAGGTTACTTGGTGAGCGTTTTCATTCTTTCCTTCCTGATTCCCAACTACACTCCCATAATGATGCCAAAACTTTTCTGCTACCCTCAAGTCATTAATTCTATCAAAGCTCCACTTTCAGTAATGACTTAACCTATTTTATTAAGAAGATTGAGGTTAACAAGCATGAACTCTCTATACTAAGCCCTTCACTCATCTAATATATAACCATCTTGAGACATTTCTCTCTTCTTCTGATGTCAGAGAAAGAGGTATCCCTTCCAAGAGTCTTCCTTCTACTCATGCCCTTGATCCTATGTCCACCTACCTCCCCCAGAAATGGTTTTTAGAATAACTCCCTCTCTCAGGTGCTTCCTGTCTCTCTCTCTCTCTAGTGTCTTTCTCCTTTGCCCTGAAACACCCACAGATCTCATTTTCCTGGGGTAAAATGAGGAATGCCTTTCGCTTGTCTTTGCTCTTCTCTTTTCATTGAAAAACTTCTAGAGAATAGTTGTTCTAAATCTGCTGCCTCTACTTCCTCATCACTTCTCTACTTAGTCCCCTAGAAATTGCCTTTTATCTTCCTAACTCTACAGAAATCATAATCTCAAAAGAAAACCCCTTCATTTCTAGAGCACTTTGAGGTTGACAAAAGGCTTTCAAAACGCCTCTCAAGTCATACTTCGTTTTTTGCAACATGATGCAACAACCTTTATAAAATAGGTCGTGCATTTGCATTCTCATTTTACAGATGAAGAAATGGAAGCCTAGAGACTAACTGACTAACTGCCTGAGTTCACACGGAGAATGCTGGAGGCAGGATTTGAACCCAGGCCTTCTTATTCCAAGGCAGGTACTCTTTTCTCTAAGCCACATTTCACTCAAAAATTCCTAATGACTGCCTAATAAGGTTTTTCCCTCATTCTTCAATCTCCAAATCTCTACAGTTTTTGACAATGGGCATCATGCCTCCCTTCTTGAAATTCCTTCTTCCCTTGGGTTTCTAGGATCATGTATCATGCTTTCTTACTACACAACAATGTCTTTCCCCTGGATCTTAGGATCACTAGACACCAAAAGAGAAAGGTACAGATTATAGCTCTAGCAAGCATTAACATCCTTGAAGAGGATGTCAGCAGTTCAGTCATCTGTTTCATATCTTACAGTTGTCTGACGTAGGCTGCTCAACACAGGAAATTAAAGCTACAAACTCTTTCCCAAGGAAGGGCAATGGTCAATTTGCTCTAAAAAGAATATACCTAAGAAATCCTGGTTACAAGAAAACATAGACCTTAAAACCATCTATCTCAATGTTCACTGTGCAGGAAGGGGTTATCTTGAATTTCTCTGGTCTCTTCATCAGAATTCTGAAGCACACTGATCACAGATTTCAAGCTGTAAGGGACTTCAATGACCATCTTGTCTAACCCCCTCATGTTCTTTCTAAATCTTATTTTTACTGGTATTTTTTACTTTTATACCACCTTCATTTCTGAACACGTCACTCCTCCTCTATCCAAAAATTTTTTAAGCAGTAAAAAAAAGGTTCAGCAAAATTATTATGTATATTGTTTTTCTTGATCTGTATATTCTATATCAGTTCACATATATCTTCCCAAACTTCTTTGAATTCTTCATAGTCATCGCTTCTTATGGCACATTCATAGGAAGGTACCAAAATTTGTTTAGCCAATTCCCAAAGGAAGAGTTTCTAAATCTTTGTTAGTATGAAAAATACAGCTGATGTATATCAAACCTTTGTTTCATTCTTGGTCCTCCTTGGAGCATCGGAGCCTAGTATTCTTATCTGTCAATCCTTCATTTTTCAGATAAGGAAAATGAGGCCCAGAGAGGAAGGGACTCACCCAAGGTCACACAGGGAATAAATGACAAAGGTGGGTTTAGAACCCAGGTCCTCAGATTCCACATGCTTCTCCAACATACCAAGGTGATGATGACCAAACATCTCATTCAGCCTCCTTCAGAAAGGCCCAAATTAATAAAACTTATACAGATGAATCCACCACATACCTGATTCTATATCAACAGGCTACCCACTACCTCGAAACAACAATTTTTCAATTACGGTTATGATCAACTCCACATAAGCACTCAATTCATTACAATTCCATATTAGGCCACAGTGCAAAATTGTCTGCCTTGTTAAAATTCTGCTGGTATAAAGGGAAATCAGTAAGATAAATCTGTATTTTTGTTGGCATTATTCAGATATGATGGGCACATTATTGTTTCCTTTCATTACCATGGATAGATTCTATATAAGTAATATTTCAGTCCCAGGTGAGATTTGTAATTTCTTTGTGTAGAGTGTACTTAGGGCAAGGAAACTCCCTCTATCAATGTAACTCTTGGGCAATTTAGAGAGTTAATCCAGGGGGTACTTCATGGTCATGTGACTTATCAGCATGTACATGTCAAGGATGGGACTTGAACCCAGTTCTTATGACTCTATAGTCAATCACCTATATGTTTATACCATGCTACCTCTCAAGTCACACTTCATTTTTGCAGCATAATGTACATTTAAAAGTATCTTAATGTTTCGGAAATAAAGTTACTGGCACCTGTGCACTGCTATCCAGATTTTTAAAAATAATAACTATACCAGTTACTTCCCTTAGTATTGATCATGGTGAATATATCCTTTTGCCTCCAATCCTCATGGCTAAGCCCAAATCCCATGAGGTCTCTTCTCAACTCAGGAAATGAACCTATCTAGTGATGTGAGCAAGTTAAGAAGGCTTTAAGTTAAAAAATAATGTTTTCACAAATAGGTAAAGAGATGCTGCCATTTCGTGTACTTGAGCCAAATACTGAATGCTATGTATAGTAAAGAAGGCAGTCATCTAATTCATTTTACCACCCCCAACTCCTAGGCAAAGCCAGGATCTAAAAGGTATAATCAAAGTGCTGGGAACCCAAGGCCTAATCTCCCCAAGCAGTTCCAGTTCTAGGAAGGTAGGTAAGAGATAGGAAGATGATAACATCTGCATTCCTGCTGCTAGGAAGACAGAGGAATAAAAGGAGTACTATCATCCTGTACAACACAGCTGGCCCAGCCCCTTTAACCACGCTAGTATAGGAGAAGAACATGGCACCAGAGAAAAAGAATTATCTTATCCACTGCATGGCCTAGCTTACCACATCTTAAAAAAAGGTCATTTTCCCCATTTGTTTACTGTTGTTTCCCGTGGCCTGTCCCTAAATTTGCAGAAGATGCATTTTTCCAGGGCATGCTTGGCACAGTCCCCAACTCCCCCAGCTTACCAAAATTTGAACAAACAAAATCTTGTTGACTTATGGACCGTGGCATGGCCTGTGCTATTGGAAAGAATGGCCAAAAAACAGCCCTCGGGAACTGTCTCCAAACAATGCTATCATTCTTCTGCATCTTTCAGGAGTTCAAATGTAGTATGCATATTAAATAGCAGGGAGAAAACTGCTCAATGAAAGCAGAAACTCCTTCCCTTATAGTCCAACCTCAAGAAGGGATTTCACACTGGCCTAATTAAGCTAGAAGTAGGACAGGTCTGTAGCAAATCTGGGTTGAGTAGGTGTAGGACCTATCTTTTCTTTAAGGCCCTTCTCTCTAAGTAGAGACCTAAGAGTTTCCAGGAAGTAGGCTCAAGGACAGAGATAGTCCAGCTCCCCTGAAGGCATTCCCAGAGTAAGGGCAATCAGAAAAGGACCCACCTTAGCTTTGGAGTCTGTGCAGATCAGTCACACAGGCAAACTTCATCAGACTCCTCCCGACCTCTCTATATATACCATTACTTTCTAGGCTATTTGCAATGTATTATAACTGGTGTCCCACGGTCAAACCAAGGTCTTTCTTCTATTTTCCTTAAGTATCCCAGACTAGCTTAAACCTGGAGTGGAAATACAGTCTGACAGTCTTTCCCAGGGCCGGGGGACAATGGACACTTCATAGGGAAATCTCGAGCACACTATAATAGATGGTACCAGGTATACTTTCCCACCTGCTTCAACTATAGAGACACAACGTGGCATCAAGTAATAACATTCTGACAGGCAATGTGGCACAAAAACTGGGAGCTAGGAGACAGGAGAAACTTGAATTCAAATCCTGCCTCTGATACTTTGGAGCTACTTGACTATAGGAAAATAATTTTATCTCTCCTACCTCACTTTTCTTATCTGTAAAATGAGATTAATAATTTATTTAAAAGTTAGATATATTCTAAATATAGTTAACAAATTAATACGAATGTTTAATGTAATTTAATTTACAATTAATAATTAATATAATTAAATTTAATGTTTATATATTTAAATTTAATAATAATCT
>CM053589.1:94587321-94602412 GCA_028646515.1 Pseudochirops corinnae
ATATTTAAATTTAATAATAATCTATTGTTTATTATTATTAAATAATAATCTATTTAATTTAATAATATCTATTTAAATCTATTAAATTTGTTTAATATCTATTTAAATATATCATTGATATATTTAATTCATTTCAATTCCACAAGAATTTAGCAAGTACCTACTATGCGTAAAAGAATCACAGAGTTGTTGCTGGGATCGAATAAGATAACATTCATAAAAGCTCTTTGCATGTGTTAAAACACAACATAAATTTAGCTATGAGGGGGCAGCTAGGTGGCATAGTGAATAAAGCACCGGCCCTGGAATCAGGAGGACCTGAGTTCAAATCCAGCCTCAGACACTAACCACTTAACTAGTCGTGTCTAGCCATATGACCTTGGGCAAGTCACAACCCCAATTGCCCTGCCTTCCCCCTCCAAAAAGCAAAAAAAAAAAAAAATTTAGCGAGGAGGAGGAGGAGGAGGAGGAGGAGGAGGAGAAGGATGATATATAGAATTATAGCCCATGCTTATCCTGAATAATGGGGACAAGGACCACTATAACTATAACGAAGTTCCACTATAACTTTAAACAAGACTAAGCATGTAACCTGGGCAAACTGACAGCCACCATCCGTTTAGGCTCTTCTCTTTCTATCCACATCTGTGGAGCTGTGGTTTTGAAGAATGCTAAAAGAATGGCAAGACTGTAGTAGTCTACACTTAGCCGCTCCATTTTCAAAAGCCAGGTTTCCACAAGGGAAAACTATTTTCAAATCAGGTCCAACCCATTTCTCTGCTCAAACAAAAAATTAGGTACAAAATTTTTTTTTAACAAATCAGTAATTTAAAAAAAAGATACACTGTGTGCGTGTGCATGTGTGTACACAGACACACACACGCACATATACATGTACATATTAGTCCTTTGTTAACTATTTGAAAAGTTTAACATTGGAAATTTATAAAATTTTAAAAGAAAAAAGTCAGATATTTTCTGAATAATGTACTCTGACAAGGGTAAATATCTTGAGCCATTCTCATGAGTACTGCTTACTTGTATAACAGATGTCTGCCCTCACCTCTCCTGGCACTCACATGGCCTGCTTTAGAGTACACCAGGCACACCGCTCTATTTAGAACCTTAGTCCAATAGCTTTAGCTAGTTTTGATGCTCCTTACATGACAATTAATTCAAGTAGAATGCAAGTTCTTTAAGGTTAACAACTGTTTGTTTTGGCATCCCCCAACACCCAGTATGCAGTCTTGGATGTAGCAGGCACTTAATAAATGGTTGCTGAGTTGAATTGATATGTCTTCCATTGAACTTTGATAAACAGAATTGTTCAGTATCAGTACCTTAAAAGAACACTCTAAACATCAGTGTAAGAGGGGATGTTAAGGTATCTTGTTTTGCTCCCACAAAAGTTATTGGAAGATAATCAATAGCTGTGGGGAAGCTGGCCTATCTTATTTTTACTAAGACAATGGCCTTCCTGGAACTATGACAATGGTCAGAGGGAACTAGAATGTGGGGTGGGGATGTGGCAAACAGCTCTGACCTTAGAGGTCATGCCTAGTCACAGGTATCTTCACTACCACGCCTAAGTAATCTGCATATAATCTGCATATAGAGGGAATATAGGCAAATAAAGTAAAGAATTTGAAGAATTTGACTAACCCTAAGTCTACCAAGAAGGATAGAACTATGGAATCTCACTCTTGTTTCTGTATCAGTGTGGGTGTGTCCCTAGTGAGCACCACATCTGCTTCCTTGCCAGAAGCATAACAAATGTCTTCTGTGGCACACTCTGTTTCTGAGTTCTTCCAGTGAGAAAGGGTTTGCTGTGTTAAGGAGCATATCACGTGGATCTTCCTAAGGGCACCCAGGGAAGCAGTGGACAGTAAGAAGCTCATCTGGGCTAACTCCCTGACCTGCCTGGGAAGTCCTCTGACAAGCGTGTTTCTCACAATCAGCAACAAAACTTCTCTTGAACTAAATACCATTTTTCTCTAAAAAATAAAGTTGTCTGGTCTCGAGTTATAAAAAGGTAGAACTTCCCAAGTGCAAGCATGAGCCACAGTTTACAGATGAGGAAACTGAGGCTGCTACAAAGAAAAACAAGGTCAAATCACTCACGTGTGGTAGTGCTGTGATTTGGACCCAGTTCTACTGACACCAAGTCCAATGGTAATTTTGTTAATAAAAAGTATATTTATGATTTACCTTGCCTAGCAGGATAACAGGTACACTGTCATCTATAAATAAAGCTTCAAAAAAAGGACCTACTAAGACATCTGATGTAAATATAATCATCCATTAAATGCCTCAGGTACAGATATTTTTTAAAGAGTTCTCTCTTCTTTCAAGTAATCATAAAGTCATACATTTAGAGCTAGAAGGGACCTTAGTGGTCCTCACAGCTAGTATTTCCACTTTACAGATGAGGAAACTGAGGCCCACTTGCCCAGGGTCACACAAGATTTGAACCAAGGTCCTCTGATTCTAAAAGAGCTAATGTTCTACTCTAATAGCCAGTGTGAATGTGTATGTGTGTATATATATATATATATATATATACACACACACACACACACACACACATACACACACACACACACATATATTTTTATACAGAATAAATGTAAAATAAATACAAGATACAGTGGAGGGCATTCCTAACTATGGTGGTGGTGAGACAAGGAATCATGAAAGATTTCATATGTAAGGTGGTGCTTAGATATACCTCAGTCATATGGCAAAATATCGGTTTCTTTACAAAAATGAGCCAAGTACCATGTGGTTCTACAGTGTTTAGCTCCCCAGGATGGAGAAAAATAAAACAAAAGTATTTCTTCCTTTCCAAGGCAAAGAAGTATCGAGCCTCCAAGAAATTGCGTAAAGAAATACACATTTAGAAACAATATGTGTATATTTATATATATGTATATATATATACACAAATACATATATATACACACAAGTATACATATACACACATATACATATATACACACAAAAGTATACATATATACAAATATACATATATACACACATAAGTATACATATATACAATATACATAAATTCACATTTTTAATATTTTGTTTCTACATTTAAAAAACTGTACTGTCCTTAAACTGTAGGCTTTTCTTCATATGCCTGCTACTGTTTATACCCATCTCATTAAAAGTTTTATGATCCATGTTATACCCTGAAACCCCTTCTCCTTTCATTCCTACAATATGCTTTATTAGCTTGTGACCACCAGACATCACAATCTCAAGAGCACTTAGGCATGGTTTTACCTAGAAACACTTGGAAATATTTTTTCAGTGGGCTTTATTATAGTACTTCAATTCCAAGACTTAAACTTTTACAAAGGTCAATTTCAAAGATGTTGATGTCTGGGCCAAATGGTCACATCCAGTCATGTTTTTCATCTGTGACGCTCTCTTAGCAAAACAGAATTGCACCAACAGATTCATTTTCAGTATTGTCTATCTTCATTCATCTGATAGTAAAGAACAAGAGGTCTTGATACAGATTGAGGGGGAAGAAGGGGAAGAAGATGAGGAAGAAAGAGGCAGGAGAGGGAGAGACAGAGGGAAGAGAGGGAAAGGGAGATGGGGAGAGGGAGAGGGGGAAAGAGAAGGAAGAGGAGATAGAAAGAGTGGAAAGGGAGAGAGAAAGAAGGGAGAGAAGAAGGGAAGCGGAGGGTGAAAGTGAGGGAGAGGGTAAGGGAGAGAAAGAGGAAATAAGAGAAAGGGGAGAAAGGAAGAAGGGAAAGGAGAGAAGGGAGAAGATGAGACAGAGAGATAAGGAGAGAAATTAGGGGAGGAAGTGAGGAAGGAGAGGAGAAGAATATGGGGAAGAGAAGAGGGGAAGAGAAAGAAAAGGGGATGGGGGAGAAGCAAACTCCCACTATAGCAGTGTGATAATGAATGTCAAATATTCCCAATAAACACAAGACGAAAATCCCAAGGTGAGCAAAAAAATTAAGTTAGAACTTCTGTTTTAAATGCAGAAATATGCAGTGATAAGATAAGAAAGCATAGTTGTTAAGAAACTCAGCAATTCTCCCTTAGATGGAAAAGGCACCCCTCTACACTGGTATAATATTACCCTTTAGAAAAGTGAAATGAGGAAACTCAGTGCTACCAAAGGAACGCATCTGATTTTCAACACTAACTGGTGTTGGAATAGCTTATGAACACTAAGTGTTGATAAAAGGCTCAACCCCTAGATAAATGTATGTGAACTAATTTGCAAGGCAGATTTAAAGCATGATTCCTGAGTCCAGAGTTACAGATAAGGTACTTGCAAATGTTTGGATCTCATCCAAAGAGATGAAGCATAGTTTTGATGATTGTGGTATTTTTTGAGATTCTTAAGTACAGTTTAAAAAAAAAAAGGTATTTTTAAAAATTTGCATTTTTTAAGTAAAAAGTATAAGTAACCCAAAAGGCAATATAAGAGATGGCTGGTAGGTATAAATAATTTGCAACATGGTACCTATAATGACTTGTTTGCAAGAATGTTGTTAAAAAAAACTGACAAGAGGGCGGCTAGATGTTTCAGTGAATAGAGTACTGGCCCTGGAGTCAAGAGGACCTGAGTTCAAATGCAGCCTCAGACACTTAATACAAAAAACTAGCTGTGTGACCTTGGGCAAGTCACTTAATCCCAATTGTCCCCTTCAAAAAAAAAGCCCAAAAAAATGACAAGAAAGGCATTAGTGGGGGAGGGGTGGCAGCAGAGAAGGTTGGGAGACTATACAGTGATAATCAAGGGAAAGAAAATAATATAAACAATGACTAAAACTATGTGAATGGGACAAATAACCACCACAAAACAAATGAAAATGAATGTTGTAAAATTACAGTGAACAAGCTTGGCCCCAAAGAAGAGATATGAGAAGACACCTCTACCCCACTTCTCTGCAGAGCTAGGAAGGGAATGGGTGGGGGTGGTCAGCATATGTAGAACACTGCCTGGAGTTTACTGAGGAGGGCAGGGCCATGATGTGGCTGGGCCCATGCTTTAGGAAAATCCCTTTAGTAGCAGAATATAGCATGGAGCAGAGAAGAGAAAACACCTGAAGCAGGCAGACTCGCCAGCTGTAATAGCCCAGGTGTGAGGTGATAAGGATTTGCACTTGTGAGGTGGCAGTGCCAAAAGAGGACCCCTCTGAGATGCTGCAAAGGTTAAAGCAATAGGTCTTGGCCACAGATGTTGGGAGGTAAGAGTTAACAGAGAGTCAAGGATCACTCTAAGATTTGAGTCTGAGGGGCTGGGAGGATAGCAATGCCCTTAATAGTAACAAGAAGTCAGAAAGAAGGAGGATTTAGGTGAAGAGATAATAGTTCTGTTTGGACATCCAGTTTGAGATGTCTGAAAGGCATCTGGAGAGAAGAAGCTGGAGGTCAGCAGAGAGACTACAGCAGGATGGGTAGATCTGAGAATCACCAGCAAAAGGAAGATCATTAAATCTCTGAGAGTTGATGAGATCACCAAGAGAAGCAGTTTAGAGGGAGAAGACAAGATGGCCCAGGACTGAACCCTTAAGGGATAGCTAGGATTAGACTGTGTGACCTAGATGAGGATCCCGAAAAGGAGATGGAAGAGGCACTCAAAGAGCCAGGAGGGGAACCAGGAGAGAGCGGTGTGCAAAAAACCCAGAGAGAAGACGAGTATCAAGGCAGAGAGAGTGATCAGCAAGGTCAAGGGCTGCAGGAAGTGGGAGGAGACTCAGGACTGAGGAAAGGCCACTGGATCTGGCAAGTCAGAAATCACTGGTAACTTTGGTGAAAGGAGTTTCCATGAAATATTAAAGTCAGAAGTCAGATTGTAAGGGGTCAAGAAGTGAATAAGAGGGAAAAAAAGAACCAGAAGAATGTCTCTGGTGTGTAGGTGTCTATAAAAGTCTAATGGGAAGACATAAATAACACTACTTAGAGTGAAAAGTCAGGTGTGAAAAAGCTACCAAGTTCATAGGTGGGCCAAGAAGCCACACCAGTTGGAGCATAAATCCACCTAAGCATCTAATAACAATGTTCCTAATACTAGCAGCCCTACTTCCACCTCTCTGCATCCGCTGCTCTGGCCTGGTTTCAGCTCCATGGAACAAGACCGGCCCTCTCAGGTTAAACTAATAGCCATGCTGCTAACTCAAGCCTTGATTGAAACCACCTCCCTCTGCCTCTTTTCAAAACCCTGCGACTGGAGGGTTGGAGTGCCAAATTCCTTCCTGTGCCCTTCTTTACAGAGGGCAAAAACTAGACTTTGGGGCTCACTACACTCTGCATCTGCTGCTCTTTCTGGTTTCATCTCCATGGAATAAGATGCCCCCATACTGGGTAGCCTCTGGTGTGTCCCCCTCTCTGCTTTCCTGCCTCCATTTATGCATTGTTGTCCCCCATTAATTAAATTATAAGCTCCTTGAGGGCACAGCCTGTCTTTATATTAATCTGTATCCCAAGCATTTAGCACAGTATCTGAGACCTAAAAGATGCTTAGTAAATGTGACTAGATCACATTGAATGATAACTCACATTCAAAAAGGACTTTACATCTGTTTTACCACAAGCCGGTGAGGCACATCCTGTCATCCCAGGCTACAGACAGGTAAGCTTTCACCTTACCTTGTGGGAACCAAGCCTCAATCTCATTTCTTGGCTGCCAGCTCCAATCACACCTCTGCTTCCATAGCAAAGCCCCCACCAAATTTCTAGCACTCCTTTTAGGTGCAGCCTTCCCTCTGCAGAATGTAAGTGCCTTGAAGGCCAGGGTTGTCTTGCTTGATGGCATACACAGTAAGCACCTAATAATTGTTCTATCTAGCTATCCCTGTTTTGTAGATGATGAAAGCAGGACTCAGGGAGGTTATATGTGCCAGGCCTGTGTTTTCAGAAAGCCTAATTCCAAATTCCATCCTCTTTCCACTAAATCTCTAAGTCTAGACTTTCCATTTTACCATTTGCTGAGTCACCAGCCTGACAGCTGGTTGACAGCTGCTGAGGAACTAGATTTCCTGGATCATCATTTATGCCCATTATCTCGCTCCCCAGTGACACCGCCATCACCCTGCTCGTGGCCGTGAAGCAGAAAAGGAGGAGGCAACATGGCTCAAATGTAATTAGTACTTCAGGATTTATAGCTCTTTTAAGTTGCCTTGTATCAGATTCAAAGGCAGTTTGGATGCCCTGGGTCTGGATTTTTACCCTGAACATGAATGATGACATCATAGTCAAAAACCTTCTTTAAAGAGAATCCTCTCAACTTCTCAGACTAGCAAGACCAGCTAGAAACATAAGAAGTTTCCAAAGTTGAGTCTGATAAGGAAAAATTCCATTCAAAATAGAATTTATACAATCCATTTCTTTGCATGAATGAATTCAATAGAATCCCTTTCTACATATTCTCATAAAGAGTCAAAAAATTTCTGGAAATTCTAAAGCTCGGTGTGGTATCTGGTTGTTTTTGGTGGCGGTGGTTGTTGTCGTTTGTAGGGGGAGATAGATTTTGGGTAAAATAGAAGCTGTCTGTTTGGAAGAAGCTCAGAGATAACCCATCCCAATCTGCTCATTATATAAATAAGGAAGCTTCTGCCCAGGAGAGGTGATCTACCTGAAGTCACAGCTAACAAACAGCAAAGGATGGTCTTTTTGACTTGAAGTCCAGCATTCTTTCTACAATGCATTTCAAACTGTGAGAGGAAGGGGTAAGACAGGACCAAGTAGGGACAAGAAGCCAAGAAATGGAAAATAATCACTATTACTAAGGATTTTGTATGCTTAACAAAAATGTGGCATAAGTCAGGTAATACGCAGGCTTTGGGTTTTTGTTTTAGTTGGTTTTTAAACTGAAGAAACCAAGAATCCACAGTGATCTTCATAATGGAAGATAAGAAATACATATTAAAAGTCCTTCCAGAAGGGCTAAAGCTTATCCAGAATGACTTTTTTCCCCCCTAGGACTGCCTATAATTTCTACTTCACTTTGCCTACAAACACAAGTGTATTTATTTCTCAAGCCAGCTGTTTTTCAGCTGCATTGAATAGCTGTTATCAGCTGCTGGCCCTAGAACACTGTCATACATGCATGTGTCCCAAACCATTCACCACAAAAGGCAGTCCCAAGAAGTTGTTTCTGTTCTTGGCAGTTGCTGCAGAGCAAAGAAAGATGCTGAGGAATGACTAAAACCAGAAATCAAAGCTGTATTAGATGTTCCCCTTGAAAAGTGAGAGTTCCAAAGACCTATCACCTTTAAGAACTTCAAGATTTTAAAATAAGATATATTAATAAATCCCCAAGAGTTATAGATATATTAATAAATCCCCAAGAGTTATACCCTTATTCCTGAGGAGAAAACAATAGATCTGCCTAGAAATATCCAAGAGATACTGATAAAGATTTTATTATCTGATATTAAAAGAGAGTGTTTGTTGGGGGGGGAAGGTTTGGCTGGAGAGGAAAGAAATGAACTCAGCATCCAAGAATGACAAGTACTTGTACTCTTGCTAACCTGACAGCTAGATGAGAAGTTCCAGAGAAAACCGGGACCATTTCAATGAAGCCAAAAGCTACTCAAAACAGATTCTGGGATTAATAACTTCAGTATTTTCAAACAACAAATTAGTTATTTTGCATTTGAGTTTGATATGTAGGATGCTTTATCCCTTTTTTTCCCTAAAGTATCCCTTAAAATGTTAATGTTAATTATAGAAGTCCAGGGATGAAGTGGTTAAAAGAAAATCCTGGAAGACAAGAGGCAGAAGGGAAATCTGTGCTCATACTTAGATTTCCTTAACTAAGTTTGTGTTATATTTGCTTGGAGGGAAGGAGGAAGGTAAGGAGAGACAGAGACAGACAGAGAGAGAGAGACAGAGAGAGAGAGACAGAGAGAGAGAACAAATCTGCAGTTACATTTTATTCACATGTAACAAAATATACAAACTTGCAAAAAGAATAATAAATCTAGTTACATTGTATACATATGTAACAAAATATGCAAACTCCTGCTTTTAGATTTGGATAATTAATAAGTAAAAATAGAGGGTAATCAATAAATACCTTTGGATTTATTTGATTAAGTATTAGCAGTCACCTGACGAATTGTGAATGTAATCAGGTACTGACTGTTGTAAACAAACTATTTCAGTTTAAGGTTTATGAGAGTCTGAAAACTGATTACTACCAAGATCAGAAGTTAGTTTGTGATAGTATTGCAAATGAATAGAACGGGTACTTGGTTTACTTTTTGCTCATAGAGGGGGCTTTCAACTGGTGGTTTGGAGTCCTTCAGAATCCTCTAGCTGAGCTTCGGGGTATTGTTCTTTCCATTCATGGCATTCCCCCAGTTCCTATCCAAATGATATCCCCCCAATTCCTGGCTTCATCCACAAAGCCTCCCCTGACTAGTGAAATGAGATCTTCATATGGACTTCAACAACACTTACCATCTGTGTACCATTCATTTGGCAGCCAACCATAACCTTTTGTATTCTTGTTTGAATCATTCTCTCGTTAGTGATCTCCCCCATGCATGGAACCAATGGGAAGCTCTCTGAGAGCAGAGACAGAATCTTAGACCTCTCTAAATCCTCAAAGCACCTAGCACAGGGCTTTGCAGAATAATGAATGCTCAACAAATTCTTGTCACTTGGAATAAGTCCATTTATTTCTCTCTCAGTGGTGTCTCATCAAAAGCAATGCCACTCTTTATATGCTTCGAAAGTATTTTTTGCTTGTTTTTGCACTAAGCGGAAGCAGATCAGGTAGATAATCTGCCTACATACAGCAGAAGTACGCCAGTTCAACCCATTAGCAAACTGTTAAATTTTCAGTACGAGCATCATATATTTGAAATCAAAAAATATTACCAAAAAGGACTGGATTTGTTGTTTCCTGATTGTCTAGACTTTTAAAATTAAGTGATGGGAAAATGTTAATAATGCAAATTGAAACTTAAAAGTATATCAAGCATACATATATATATGTAAAAATGTATGTATATGTTCATATATACATACACATATGGGGAGAGAGACTGTTGTTTTGGTTTTGGCTGTTTGGGGGGATTTTTCGTTGGGGCGGGGAGTCAGTTAAATATTTACCAATACACCACAGGATCATTTTCCCAAACTACTTGGTTCATTAATGTAGTAACTTAGAGACTCCCTGCTCTGGCATAAGGGTTTACCATATCAATGAAAGAACATGAGCAGAAAAGAGCCGCACATTTGTTTTCATGTGGCAATCACAGCAGTAACAAAAGGCTTCCTAATCAATCTGAAATTCTTTGCAGTTATTACCTCATCCCAGCTAGCAACTCACACTTACTTCTCCCAGCCCAGCCACTGAGTACAGAAGCAATATAAATGAAAAAAAAGTCATAATAAATTATTATTATTATTAGACTGCCAAGTGCAGTTTCTCATTGTATTCTAATCTTCCATTGCCACTGTCTGAAGGCTTAGATATTGCTATGATAGGTACCTTAGGAATACTCAAGAACAAACAGAAGAACATCCAATAAAATTGCATTTGTGTTTCTGTCTTCTTTGATAGGCTTCATTCTGTTGCCACGGAGGCAGATAATGTGCTAGGCTCAAACAATGTCTACTCAAAATGGAGTTCTCTCTGCTGAGGTTTGCTTTTTGTTTCCCTAGCCAAGAAAGCACCACGAGTATGGCTGTACCTTACTTTAGGAAAATCCACTGTACAATAAACCCCAAAGTTATATAACAGATAAAACTGGAGGGCTACCCTGGGGATAAACCAAGGATTATTTCTGTTATGAAGGACTGCTTTGTCTTATTCAAATGGCCAGTTCCCCTATGGCATTTAAATTATTATATTTCTGAATAGTTAATTTGCACACAATTTTTCAGCAATAACATTTATCATAAAAGACAAAGTACTCCTTTAAAAAATAGAGTTAAAATTCATGTAGATCATATCCACATCTATGTATTACTGTGCTTGCTTTCAAAAATGAAGATGAACCACTGCCATATGATTCCAATGCTTCTCCCTGCTTTTTTCCCAGTAAGATGAGGTTCTCCTATGTCTGTACTATCCTTCCTATTCCTCCTTGTCACCAGTGACAGGATAGCTAAGGTGAGGAGTTCAGTATTTGCCCAGGGAATACAGCAAAGCTAACTGAACCAGAGAGGGAGCCCACACACATGCATATGTATATTGAGTATAGATAGACAGATGTGAACACACAAAAAAGTCTGCAAAGGAGCTCCAGACTAGAGACTCCATATGTGAGGTAAAAGAATCAGTACACAAAGCCTTCATTAATCCTAAATTTTCTCAAAAAAGTAACCATAAAGAATGTTGGGAATATCCAAAGGATATTAGATATATGAATACAGAAAAGAAGGAAAAGGATGTGTTGTCGAGAAGCAGAGAAGACACACTCAGCTAACTCAATGAGTCTTTGTTCCTAGGTGGGAAAATTATCTACCTTCCAGGTGGGAAAATTATCTACCTTACAGGTGAGAAACTCCTTCCTTCCCGCCCCCCTCCTCACCCACCCAAGTCGTCCACCACCACCTCACTACATACAATTAATGGCTTATATAAGATCTCAGTTGAAAACTAAGTTCTTGATATTGGTTCTAGAGGACCAATGACAAACACTTCCTCACTGGGGTGAAAATATATAAAGGGACTGTAATGATGAAAGTTGCATAATGTGAGACAAGGAGACGGAGCTGGTGCTTAAGTCTTTTTCTTGGTGACAAGGGAGAGCTCTGTGAAAGTCGGGGGAAAGGAGGTATCAGGAAACAGCCATGGTACAAAAAGGAAAAAGGATCAATACAATTTTGTTGTAAAGAAAGAAGAGAATAAAATTTCTGGAACAAGATAAACTACTCAAATTCTATTATTATTATTAATATCATCATATTTATTTAGACTCTTCAATTTCCACTCTTCTAATGTTTTGACATCAAATGTTTTCTCGTTCTTTCTCATAGTAATGAAAGGTCAAACTGAAAAAGTTAACCAGGAAAGTCAAGTGTTAAAACCTGGGTAACCCCAAATACTTTAGTTCTCATCTTATCAGCTTAATTACCAAAGACCTTCTTTGCAATCATCTCCCACATAGACTATCTTCCTTTCTCCTTTACAGATCCTGCAGTGAAATCACCATAACCAACTTCCAGATTTCTGAGTCACCCTCTCCATTACAAGTTCAGGCAGAATGTGCAGCTGGATGTCGAACTCAAGACAAAAAGACTGAGCAATCAGGGGAATTAAATTGCTCCATGCGGATCACACTTTCCCCACCCCCACACCACTCCCACCATCATCACTTTCTCTGATGTGAAAGTCTTTTCTATAGAACTCTGCCTCAGTATAACTAAAACAGCTGCTCTGGGAAAGAACTCCTTGCCAAACCAAATCTACTATGTTGTCAAAGCATTCCAGTTACACAGGGAGCGCTACTTGATTGGCTGCCACTGATCTCAAAAGGACTATTAAAGGTATTTTATCACTGAAATATTTCCATTTTTAAAAAAAAAAATCTGGTAGGCCCATGGCCCTATGTTTCCTCTCTAAGAAGACCTCTTTTCCTCCAAGGCCCTTGATTTCTACCCAAGTTTTCTGCTGTAGACTGGGTGATCCAGATCTCCCGATGTTGGAGCAGTAAAGAACACCCAGATGTGCACTTTAGAGAGGGCATACATGTGACACTTATCACAGGAAAGGGAGCCAAAGGCAGCCACAGAGCCTAGGGGATATCTCCAAAGAAATGGACCACATGAATTACAACTCTTTTTGATAGCATTTTCTCAATCCCTTACAGACTAAAGCATTGTAGGGCAGACTGCCCAGGGCAGATTATCAGCAAAGATATGTCCAAAGATAGAGAATATTTTTAAAAAGTGAACCGGAGAGTCACCACTGGAAACAATTCAAACCCAACCCTGAGGGCTAATCTAAGCATGTGGAAGCAGGGATCTGCCAAACAGGCAGCTAGCTGAAATTCAGAAGGAAAAGACCTATTTTGGGGAGACTAGGTTAGGGCAAAGCAGAATGCACAGTGAATTTTATTAGCTTTTCACCATCTTGTCACTGCACACTCCAGTGAAACATGGAATATACAAGTGCCTGCCAAATGACAATAGGAAATCTGACCCTTGCTGAAATTTGCTTCCAGCACATTTTCAAAAACACAACATTGGATAACGTCAAAAGATGGGGCATAGTCACTATGTGGAGCTGTGTAAGGCAGGAGAAGACTGACTATGGCTCGTGACATGGCAAATCGGGACCCAGGTGAGCTCTCTTCCAACAAGAACATCAGGAAAACCAGATGATTAGGAGGTCAAGTCTGAAACAGTTTTACAAGCATCAGCTGTAGTCACGCATTCAAGAATTATCTGCCCAAATCCATGGATCTTGTTGCAGAAAGAATTGTCCTTTTCAGTTTTAGGATGGCTAGAAATATTTGACTGCCTCTTGGATACTAAATTTTAAGGAGATGGAGATGAAGAAAGTTAGTCATCAGCCAATGAAGCATTTAATAAGTACTTACTATGTGCTACATACTGGAGACAAAAAGAAAGCAGAAAACATACAGCCCCTGTCTTCTAGAAGCCCACCCACATTCTAAAGGGGGAGACACTGTGTAAAGAACTAGATACATAGGAGATATATACAGAGGCAATGGAGTAATCTGAAAGGGGAAGGCATCCACAGCTCCGGAGACAGGAAAAAGTCTCCTGTAAAAAAGGTGGGCTTTGAACTAAGTCCTGAAGAAACCTAAGGAAAGTAAGGGTCCGGGGTGAGGGGACAGAGAACTCCAGGCAAGCATAGCAATGCCTATAAAGAGAAGGAGATGGTGGATCTTGTGTGTGGAACTGCACGAAGGTCAATGTTTTGACCCTTACAATTCATGGAGGGGAAGTAAGGTGATGACAGGAAAGGTAAGAAGGGGCCAGCTTACAAAAAGCTTTAAACGTCAAAAAAAAGGATTTTACATTTGATTCTGGCAGTAACAAGGAAGTCAACTGGAGTCATTCAGCAGCAACATGGTCAGACCTATGCAAAATATAAGTCATCTTGGTAGCTGAATGTTCAATGTGATAACAGACTTATTAACAGCAAGATCAGCGAGCACACTTTCATATTACTCCAGGCAAAATGAGAAGGGTGCCTGAACCACAACTGTGGCTCCATGAATGAAGCATGGGGGAGAATATACAAAAATTGTAGCAAAAGTAAAAACAGTAAGATCTGACAATGGATTAGATGGGTGGGGTGAGCAAGAATGAAGCATCAAGGATGATGTTGAAGCTGCAAACTGGGGTGACTGGGAGGATGGTGTTGCCCTCAACAGTAACGAAGTTTACAACTGAGGAAGGTTTGTGGAGGAAGATCATTCATTCTGTTTTGGATATGTTGAATTTTTTTTTTAATTTTATTTTAGTTTGCATCATTCATTTCCACAAGATTTTCAGTTACATATTTTCTCCCCATCTTTCCCCTACCCACCACCCCAAAACAGCCACCACAGTGTATCCCCCCTCCCCCAGTCAATTCTCTCCTATGTCTTCCCCCCTCACTCCTCTGACTTTTCAGTAGGGCAGGATGGATCTCCCAACCACAGTGCCTGTGTATCTCACGTTCCAGTTGGATGTAGTTATAATAATAATAATAATAATAATAATAATAATAATAGTAATTGCAAATATATATAGATAGATATAGGTATAGATATAGATATAGATTTATAACATTTGATTATAGAACTTTAGATTCTAGATCCTTTCTCTTCCTCCCTTGTCACCCACCCCAACTGGAAGGACAAGCAATCAAATACAGGCTGAACATGTGAAATTACGCAGAAGCTCTCCATAGTGAGCACACTGTGGGAGTCTGATTACATGTCCCTTCTTCCTATCCTGTCACCCCAACCACTCTCCACCCTGTCCCTGTCCCTCTACAGAAATGTGAACATTCATCAGCCCTCCCCCCCACCCTGCCCTCTCCTCTCTCATCCTACCTCTCATCCCCCTTCTCCTTACTCTTCTATGTGGCAAGATGCCCAGTTTAGAGTTTATGTCATTCCTTCCCTAAGCCAAATTC
>CM053589.1:94602912-94651409 GCA_028646515.1 Pseudochirops corinnae
TGCTTCCATTTGCTCCACTCTAATTTTGACAGAATTATTCTCTTCAGAGTGCTTTTGAGATTCTTTCTCCATCTGGCAAAGGCAACTTTTTAAGGCATTCTTCTCCTCATTGGCTTTTTGGGCCTCTTTTGATATTTGAATTAATCTATTTTTTAGGGTGTTGATTTCTTCAGTCAGATTGCTGACTCTCTTTTTATGATTTTCTTGCAACATTCTTATTTCTCTCCCAAATTTTTCTTCCACTTCTCTTATTTGGTTTTCAAAATCCTTCTTCAGCTCATTTCTAGCTTTAAGGCATTCTTCATGTTTATTGGAAGCCCCTGGTCCGGGAGCTCTGGCTGCACTCTCCTCCTCCCTCTCTTTGCCATGATCTTTCCTTTCCCCAAAGAAGGAATCCAGGGTTTGGTTGCTGTTCTTATTTTGCTTCTTATGCTTATTCTTACTCATGGTTGGTCAATCCATGATTTTTTTTTTTAATCTCTGTGAGGCTCTGCTTCCAGAGGGGAAAGCTATGTCCCAAATCGCTGGGGTCCTCCCAGCTGCCGTAGCTCTCAGGATGGTGCTTGATCCCTTTCCTACTTCCGGCTCACTGGATAACTAAGACTCACAGGACCGAAGCCCAAGACTGTGATCCGGATCCAGGCCGCTCAACGCAAGAGCGCTTGGCCTCTGAACATCGCCCGGTCCCCCTGAAGTCTGCAGGCCAAGGGCGTGGAAGCTGCAATGCAGAAGCGGGTGCAGAACCTCTGCCTTTCACTTTCCCGCCCTAGAGGCGTTTTGGCCAGACTGCTTTTCTCCCAAGACCTCGCAAGTCCCACTGACCTAGTTTTGAACACTGCCCGCAGCTGCTGGTAATCCGCTCACCCGAGGTTCCTCAGCTCCTCACATCCAGCCGCCCCGGGGCTCAGCCAAGGCTTCAGGCCAGGCTGGTTTTGGTTCGCGGTGCTGATGTAGTTCCTCGTAGCCGCGCTGACTTTAGTGGAAAGTATATTTGTGTGCATTTTGGAGTTCCAGGATTAGTTTAGAGTCATATTTTATGGGTATTTTGGGGTGGCTATGTGAGAGCTGCCATATGTTGCTGCTCCTACGCTGCCATCTTGGCTCCGCCCCGGATATGTTGAATTTAAGATGCCTATAGGATATCTAGAAACTCACAGCTGAGGGGGACAGACAAAAAAGGTATCAAATGATAAGATAAGAATCAAATGCCAAACTATAATCTAGGATACAAGTACAGAGGAATTTTAAGAAGGGAAAAAGCAATGCGGACTAGAATGATAAAGGAGGTCTTTGCAGAAGGGCTGGGACAAAAGCTGGGTCTTCAAATCTAAAATCACAAAATTAGAATGTTAGAACTATAAAGGACCTTTGAGATTACATAATGCAACATGCTCATTTTACAAATGGGGAAATTAAAATAAAATAAATTTCCAGATTCAACACAACCACATGTACAAGCACTAGAAACAAAACAATATCTCCCAGAACCACCCCCCCAAAATTATTACATATCATGTTAAAAGATTACAAGTACAAAAGAAATGGAAACTCAAGGGATGCCTATCTGGAATACCATAGTGCTATAAGAAATAAGCAGAATGGTTTCAGAAAAACTTGGGAAGTCTTATACGAACTGATACAAAGTGAAATGAGAACCAGAAGAATAATGTACACAGTAACAGCAATATTGTAACAATGATCACCTACAACATACCATAAAACAATCCAAAATCAATGTTGCAAAACTATGAATAACCAGCTTGTCCCCAAAGAAGAAATGTGACTTCTCTCCACTCCTATGCAGAGATCAAGAGTGAAACAGTGCCTATGCTAGACATTTTCAATGTATTCATCAGTTTTACTGAATTCTTTTTTTTTCTTTTTTTAACTTATCTTTTATAAGGAACAGCTTTCTAAGAAGGGGAAAGGGAAGGAATACGTGGTATATCTTTTTAAATGACAATTTTCTTAAGATTATGAAAAATCAGGTTTTTAAAAAAATGTTAAAAATTAACATTAAGAAATAAATGTAGAGCATCATAGTACTCATTTGGAAAACAGTACATCTAGAAAAGTTTACTTCCTATTACTACAAACTCTTCTTAATGATGTTCACCATAATTCCACTCCAAGAAAACTAATTGTTAGCAACTGATATTTACCCATTACAACCTTAAAAATTATATAAAGAAAAAGGAAGAGGCAGCTTACTCCAAGAGAGCTGGAAGGTCATGAACAAGGTTCCAGTGTCAGGAATAAGCATGATTTATGCAGAGGACTGTGGGACAGTGTGCCCCATCGGTGGCCATCTATAGTTAATCACCCTCAGAGGTAACCATCTTCAAACATGAAGCTGAAGGTCAACTTTTTTTAAAAGTCCTTTTACATACAATCATCCTAATCAATCCTCTAACTCCACGAAGTGAAGTATTAGCTCAATTTTATAGAAGAGGGCACAAAGAAATTGTGTGTTTATTATCATCACCATCACTGTCACCAGGCTATGCCCGCAACATAAATTACAGACAGAATCAGGTTACAACATGGCACTACTTCATTCCAAGGTCCATGGCTAACCATATCTCTGCAAGACTGGAAAAGCAAGGTCTCATCCTATGGCATTCTTCTTATCTAGCAATTATATCACACTGGTACCTTGTACCAAAGGAGCAGAAAAGTATAGTACTGACTAACTAGTAATGAACAGGTACTTGGAAAATCAAACCTGAACTCAAGGTCTTTTGTCTGAGGAGGCATTCCAACATTCCACAGAAGACACAGGTCAGAAGGGATTAACACTTGATACTGTGTGAATTCACTACTGCAATGATGCTTACCCTCCTTATACCCATTTTCATAGAAAACATGAGACATTCAGTCCAAGGGCACCAATATTTGGACACTGAAAACCTAGCAGTGACTAACCAGTTATTCCACTTAGTTCTACAGTTTACAAGTGGTTTGGCATCCCACAGACCCTTGTGGTGATGCAAAGCCCAGACTGAAGAGCCAAAACAGTAACACAAAAACCATGAAAGCAGGAAACCATCATTTTCTACTTTTTCTTTACCACAGGCAGATCAGCTCTGAAAACAGAAGTCCCTTGTGAGCTGCCTTTAATTCTTAATCAAAGCAGGAGGAAAATTATCTCCAGACACTTCTTTTTTCACCTCTTCTCCTAAACACAAGAGATCATGACAAGTCATACTGAAGCAGAATCAAAATATGGAAAACATGGTTGCTAAAAAACACATTTAGTCCTCCAAGTAAACTGCCCAGAGTGAGATTAAGAACTCTGAAAATGGGATCCAAAAAAGCTAGTTTATAGACTTCCTATTTTCCATATTCATTCCTTTCTCCCTTAATCAAGGTTCTTCAGACTATCCAAGTAAGACAAATCCAGTAAAGATAAAGTGCTTTTAAATAACCAATATTAAGGTAGAAACTGGTAAACTGCTACCAAAGAAAGGGCAGAACAGGAATTGAGACAAGAAGAAATAACAGAAATAACTGAATCAGCAATCTCTGCTGTACCACTGACAACCCTTTCCTTTCTATTCAAGTCCTTGATCTTGAATGATATGGAAGCAATTTTATTTATCATTAAGGCTTAAGTAAATGCTAAATGCCTTGTCTGTGTGTTGAGTCAGAGACTATCCCAAACATCATTGTGTTGCCTTGACTATCACTCTCCCCCAGTACTTTTCCACCAGCTATTGGCTGCATTTTGTTCACTTCAAAGCTTAGGGAAAGCATTCTTTTTAACATCTTATTCTATGCTCTATCTCAGTCCCAACTTGAGCATTTTTTGTTACATGTTCCCTGATTTTATATAAAACTCCCTTTAAAATAAATGCTGAATTACAGAGTAATTAAACTGGGGCATCATTATTCACTTTGTGAAATAATTCTTCCCTTTATTCACAGGATTCTTGCATTAGTTGTTGCTCAGTCATTTCAGTAATGTCCAAATCTTTGTGACCCCATTTGGTGTTTTCTTAGCAAGGATACTAGAATGGTTTGTGTAATGGTAAGGGAATTTGAAGATCTTTCCTGCCTCTTAATACTTCACTTGGAGCACAACAAGAGAAGCTTGCCTAGGGAAGGCTTGTTTTTTTAGGAAGGCCCACACCTTTTGTTACTTTGTAATTAGGCAGTGGGTCATGAAAGTTGTGATGTCCTCTGACCCTGAAAAAGGGTATATAAATTCTGAGGTGGGGTTTTGCTTTGAGGCTCACTTAAGGGAAGAGTTGTGTGATTTGGCCAGATGAGACTCTGGGTAGCTATTGAGCCCCCCAGCTTTGAAAACCCAGATGTTGGTGCTTCTCTCTCTGGTAACTATGTACTTATGTAATGGTCAAACAGCTAGAAGCCCTGTCTACTGGTCTGTTGAGCTGTCTATATTTTTTTCTGCTTTTAATCTCTGTTTGTATTCTCTGAAGTTCAGGGTGCTGACTTTTTCTTCTGAACTTAGTAAATGATATAAATGTTTGATTAAAGTAAGACTGTTAACCCCTTGTGATTTGCTTTCATTTAGAAAAGGAGATCAAATAACCCATAATAGCAGCCATCCTGGGTGTGCGAGGGTCCTTGCTGTTACAGTTTGTCATTTCCTTTTCCAGCTTGTTTTATAGATGAGGAAACTGAGGTCAACAGGGTTAAGTGACTTTCCCAGAGTCACACAGCTAGTAAGCATCTGAGGTCTGATTTGAATTCTGGTCTTCTTGACTCCAGGTCTGGCACTCTAGTAATTGTGTCACCTAACTGCCCCATAAATGCATTAGGGATACTCACTAACATAAGAGATTTATGAAAATTGGATTTACTAACATCTCTTACACAAAGAATTCTTTTCCTCTAATTTTCTCTCCTCTACATCTTTGTCTGGTAAGTTTTTGCCAAAAAGATAAGAAAAATAATAACAAAGACGAAGGAATCATTTCATTGGCACTGAGGGCCATCATATAACAGAAATAAGTCAGAACCACCGAAGTCTTTAGAATAAGTTAGATAAGTTCTGTACATCTAGAAAACATATGAGCTACTTACACAGTTTTCAACCAATCGGTCCAGAAATTTGGTGAAGGATGATAAACCAGCGGTTTAGTCCAAGAACCAGAAGCAACCAAATCTAGATGTTGTCTTGCTGGAGAATCCTATTAGAAGAGGAATAAATGAACTATTTGAATTAAAACATCATGATTACTGAGTGAAATAATGCTCTGGAAACATTGCACATAAGTAAAACTGATTTTAAAGAGAGAAGGAAAATCCCATGGAAGATTAAGTACTTAAAGACATAGTGCTAAGAACTGACATTTCTCCTAAAAAAAAAAAACAAACAAAATATCTCTGGAGAATCACACATTATGGTACCTCAAGAGGTCAACTTTCTAAGTATATTTCCAGACATTAACAAAGTCATCAAATCATCAAGTTGGATGGGACCTTAGGGATCTAACCCCAACACGGTACACACGGCAAAACCAAATGGGTTTAAGTGATGTGCAGAGGGTTGCAAAGCTAGTTAGTAGCAAAATCAACACTAGAAAATATATTTCTGGACTTACAAAAAAATAGACACATTCACAGGTTATTAAGAGTTGGAAGGGGCTTTTGAGGCTCATATAATCCCCCTGTAATCTACCCTTATAATAAAACACTTTTTTCTACAAATTGCTTTCTGGACATCCCTAGCCACACAAAGATGGCTGCAGGGATGAGTCTCATCTCTCTTCCCCGTTCTCATTCTTCTTTTCCTTTCTCTTTTCTCCTAAAGTTTGGTTATCCACATAAATAAACTTTTGCTTGTCTTCAAAACAAACTTTAAATAATTTGCTTTTCTGAACGGGAAAAAGGCAGTCAAGAGTTTTAGAGAAACCATGTAATTAGGGAAAAAAAAAGATACCCCCCCTCCAAAAAAATCAAAAGTGAATGTAGTAAAAAATTATTTAAAAAAAAAAAAGCAAGATGTAAATGAAGAGGAATGAGAAGACAAACCCAGCTCATTGTAGAATTGGGAGGTCCACAGGGGTTACTACACATTACACATATTTTCTGACCTTTTCAATGAATCAATCCGTTGTGCTGATTTTTTTTTTCTTTGAACAACACTATTTATTATATGGGATGGCTCTCTGGAAGGGCAAGGGACAAGGTGGCTTGGGATAACTATGAAGATGAAAGAAACAAAAGACAACAATAAAAACTTTCAAAAGGAAAGTTTTAGAGAGAAAACTGACATTTATAAGACATAAAAGATGCATCTGTGGAATAAAAGGAAAGAACTGTTTTAAATGCAATAAAGTTGACAGTCAAAGGCATAGGGACCAAATCCTTACACAGTTGCAGGTTCATAAAAATGGGAGATCCTTCAGAGGTATCTGACAAACCTGTTTCTAAGGACAGTGAGGACTCAGACTTTCGCAAACTTGGCCAAGATGTTTTTCTCTCTATGAGGGAAAACTAGAAGTACAAAATGCTAATTCCCTAAGATATGTGGTTCCTAATGATGGACTTTTATAAACTTAAGTCTACTAATTACATGTCTAAACCAAAACCAACTGCTCCTCTTTTGCTCAGAATATAACAACAGCTTTGAAAGTGAACTGAAAACTTTCATTCTAACGCAATTTGCACCAAGTCTGATTACTTGCCTCCTGCAGAAGAGTGGGTGGCAGGCATTACAAGGCTCAGAGAACCACATAACAGGAATAAATTCTCAAGAATTAAATAGTCAAATTTGAATATAAGGCTTAAATTTTTTAAATGTTGTATTCTGCTTCCTAGGAATTAGTCTTATCATTGTCATTCAGAACCAACCTTTTCTGCATGTAATTTATACATTTCCTCCTCCCTTCTCCAAAGCACTAAATAGGTTTTTTGAAATGCAGCCCTATGGTTCCCTCCATTATTTACCCAGTTCTCTTTGCATAAAGTAGAATTGAGGCAGTGAGATAATTTATTTTGAAACTACAGCAACCACTCATATTTTTTTCTTTTCACTATGTAAATTCCACTGGGAGTAGAGAAAATGCACAGCATGCTGTACCTGTGCTCTGCTGTGGTCCAATCCAAGATGATGTACAACCTTCTCCCCGCCTTGTTCTGCCATTCTGTAAAATGAATTCTTTACTAACATAGGATCATGGGTTGGTAGATTTAAAGTGGAAGGGACCTCAGTGGCTGTTGAGTCTAACCCCTTCATTTTGCAATCAGTGAACAACAAGGATTTATTAAACACTTAACAAGTGCCAGGCACTGTGCTAAATTCTGGGAGTACAATTTTGCAGACATGGAAACAGAGGTTAAATGACTAGTCCATGGTCACATGACTAGTGTGACGAGAGTGATATTACTGAGTAAAATGGGCCAATGCAAATTTAACCCAACAGGCCATATAAGTTTCAAGAAAGTCTTTGGCCTCAAATGTAAAACTTTAAAAAAAAAAAAAATCTAATTTTGAAGCTGCTCACAGTAGATATCACCAAATTACAGCTTGATTTCTTTAAACAGTTAAACAAAGCAAAATGTATGTTCTCTGGGTGTTCTCTCAATTATTAGCTGTAAAAACCATATATATAACCTTTCCTCTCCACCCTGAAAAGGAGAGAAAGTAGCTTCATATTTAATGACATTCTGTGTCAGCTATGTGAAACGCACGCGCGCACACACACACACACACACACACACACACACACACACACACACACACACACACACACACCGGCTAGCAAAGGGACATGGAACGGGACTTAGCCAGGCCCCAGCTAGCATCACAAAACCACAGGGTCTGCCCAATGTCAATCCTTAGCTACTCTTTTTCTTAAACTCCCACTAAGTTTTTTTGTCTTTTCTTAGCTTGGAATTACTCTGGGAAGGGAAACATGGAAGAGTGAATTAAACTGAAAAGTGGTAAAAATGGCTTGTAGAAACAGAAAGGAAAGGGCAATTTTACAGTTGAGGAAACTAAGGCAGACCAGAAGTTAAGTGACTTACTTTCCCAGAGTCCCACAGCTAGGAAGAATTGAGGTCAAATATAAACCCATGTCTTGCTAATTCCAGGCTCAATGCTCTTATATATATATGCTGTACCAAGTTGCTGCCCTAGAAAGGTCTAGATTCAAATCCCAGGATAAATGACATGACATCTTTGAACCTTAGTTCTCTCCCCCTGCCCTGAAAACAAAGGAAATGTCTGCCCTACTCTTCCGTGGAGGCAGAAGGTTACTCGTTGCACATTTTCTGACTTTTTCAATGTATCAATCAGTTGTACTATTTTTTTCCTCTCTAAAAAAAAATACTATTTGGCACATGGAATGGCTCTCTGAGATGAGCAAAGGAAGAGATATTTGAGGTAACTATAGAGATGTCAGTAGCAGAAAATATCAATAAGAACATTTTTTAAAAGAAAAGAAAGGTGAACAAAATGCTTTCGGAGTCCTCTTCCAGCTCTAAGCCATAGGATACTATATACACAGGACCAAAAGGATGTCCAACTCCCTTTGAGAATCCCCAGATTATGTCATGGTCTAATTGTGTGTCTCTGACAGCCTCAATGCCTGACAGAGGGGGGCTTAGGCAAAACTGAAAATTTACTGAGCTAGGGCACTTATCTTCATTTCTGGGCCTCTCTTCTACCTCCTAGTATACTTTTCTCATATTTTCCTGTGTCATTCTCTAGCTTCACATTCCTAAATATCCCATGCCTCCAAATTGTTGACCCTCACCCAATCCCCATGAGAAATCCTATTTCCCTCTAGGTCTTGCTAGAGGTCACAGATTTCTTTCTACTAGACATTAAAACACAAGCTAACTATTTATGCCAATTCACAACTAAAGTGTTACTAGACGACCAAGACCCCAGAATCTGAACTCGCATTTTAAAAGGAGCTTAAAGAAATGCAAATGAATCTCTTATCAGTAGGATTTAAGGAAGACTAAAGAAATTAAAGAATTTCAAACAGAAAAGGAGAAGAAATTCCAGGGTAGGGCATCTTTTTCAGAAACCTGTAGAGAAAATTGCCAATTGCCTATACCCCTATACTGAGGATCTAAGGATCTTCAGAAGACCCATTTCCTCATCCCCTGTCTCAGCTAACTCCCCAAGTGACCCCCCCCCCCCCCATCCTAAACCCTATAATATTTCCCCTTTCTCCTCAGATCTAATCTTGGTTTTCCTGGGGGTTGGCCTCTGACTCACTTGGAACCTTTAGTACAAGATCTCTTGAGACCACAGCCTTTGGCCTACTCTGGAAAGTTGCTCCATAATGAGAGAATTTCCTCAAGGAAGTTGGGGCACATTTTGAGGAACCAAACTCTGGGAAGAGCTGCCTCTCTGCCAAATAATTCTAGTCACGAAGACTCATTCTTCATAATTTGTTGCTTATGTAATTTATGTAATTTATTATCATCTGCTCACAACCTAGAAAAACTGGAAAGAATATAAGTCCAAAGAGTTTCTCTACAACTTATCACACAATAATACCTATCCAGGAAGAGGCAACACATTATGGTTGAAATGACCTGGAATAGGGAATCAATAGATCTACTTTCCCATTTAAATAGCTATGTGACATTTAGCAAACCTTTTGGGCTTCACTTCCTTAGTCCATAAATTATAAAGGAGTTTTTCTTTTCCAATTGTATTGTATTTATTTCAGTTCCAAAAAGGCAAGAAAAACAAAGTCCTTTACAAATATGTATAGTTACATCAAACAAATTCCAGAGGAGGAAGAACAAAAAACATGGAGGTGAATAGCACATTGAATTAAGAGGTTTTGGAATTGGGTGGGTCTTTGTGTTAATCAGAGTTGCTAATTCTTTCAAGTTGATTGTATTTTAAAATATTATTGTTGTACAAATTGTTCTCCTGGTTCTGCTTTACCTTGTACCAGTTTACACAAGACTTCCCAAATTGTTACTGTTTTTTAAACCGGTTTCTTTATTATTTCTTACAGCTATTCCACACCACTCATAAACCATAATTTTTTAGCCATTACCTAATTAATGGACACTCTTTCAGTTTTCAATTCATGGCTATCATGGGTCCTCTTCCTCCTTCTTTGCTCTCTTTGGGATACAGATCCAGTAGCGGTATCACTAAATGTGCCCATTTTAATAGCTTTTGGGGGGTATAGCTCCAAAATGCTTTGTGGAATGGTTGGATCATTTCACAGGTCCACCAACCAGACATTAATGTACCTGTTTTCCCACAGCCCCTCCAGCATGTCATTTTCTTTTATCTTTCCATTCATTATCTTTTGGCTTCTAAAGTCTGGGGCCTGCTCCTAAACTCAAAGCAAAAGAGTTTCACCGTGATAAGATAGAAGCTAGGAGCATGTGGCCACCTTAGGATGACTGCACATGGTAGGCCTACCTCTCCTGAGGAGACCATTACTTGTTTACAGACTCTCTGGTGGTCTTGGAAACTAAGGGTGTGCTCTCAAAGTATACTAAATAAAAGTGCTGTAATGGTGGCCTTGAGTTCTATACAGTGAATTCTTTTGTCCTGGGACCTGGTTTCTGCAGCTGAAGAGTGAATTGGGCCTAAAAGAATAGATTTTCCTTGGTCGGACTCCCAGAGAATTCAGTGATTCACCAATTTGTTCATAAAGCCCCTGGAGGTGGTTGGGCAGCACACTGTGTTTCTCTTAATAAACACTTGTTCATTAGAACTGCATCTCATGATGGCAGACCCAGTATTCAAGCATTCTGGATCTTTTTCCTCTATCCTACCATACCAAGCAATTGTGTCTCTTGATTGGGACTCCACAATACACGGAAATATATTATACCTGTTGATCTTTATTCATATTATACCTTTTTCTCTGTATTTGTGTATATCTTACTTTCTCAACTAGACTTGTAAGCACCTAGAAGTAGAGACATTGCCTTATATTTTATATTTCTCACAGTGCCAAGCACAATAGGCACTCTAATTTAGAGACACAGTGTGGTATAAATGAAAGAACATGTGATTTTAAGTTAGAAGGACCATAGTCTGAATCACAACACTGTAATTTTACTAGATGTGGAATACTGGGCCAATCCCAACCTCTCAGAGCCTCAGTTTCCTCTTCTGTACAACAGGGAGAATAATCTATGCCTGCCTTACAGGATTGTTGTAAAGCTCCAAAGAGACAAGGACTGTGAAATGTTATGTAAATATAAGTGTTTACTATCAATACCACAGAGGGGACAATAGAGAGGGGCACAGGAAACATGTTCACATGACAACAAATAGCCAAGGAGGGGCTCCAAAGATGAATGGATAAGAGTAAAAGAGATCATCAGGAAACTGTATGATTGAAAGGTAAGGTAAGCTTACCACATAGCAAAAGCAAGACAAGACAGATGGACAAAGCAAAATGTTGCAAAGATATCTTTGGAAACCCTTTTTGGGGGGAGGAAGAGGATAGTAGGATAGGTAGTATATACAAATGACAGTGTTGCTCCAGGTTTTTATTTCAAAGACTCAGCAATATTTTCTTTTTTTTTTTATTTTTGCAGGGCAATTGGGATTAAGTGACTTGCCCAAGGTCACATGGCTAGTTTTTGTGTTAAGCGTCTGAGGCCAGATTTGAACTCAGGTCCTCCTGACTCCAGGGTCGGTGCTCTATTTATTCAGTGAGCCACCTAGCCACCCCAGCAATATTTTCTGGAAAAGAAATGGTTCCTGGGTAAAACTGCTCTCCTGATCACAAGAACCCTGTGCCCCTGGGAGCAAGACTTAAATCAGAAGGTAAGAACCAAACAGGATGCTGTCACCACTGTGGTCTCCCAGTCTGTCACTTCAACAACATAAACAAGGGGTGCTGTTACTAAAGAGGCTCAACTAAGAATAAATTACTTGTGTCCTGGACAACCAGTGTTTCCATAAATGGGGCTCTCCAAAGAGAAAGGCTAGACCAAAGAATGAGAAATGTTTTTTTGTTCGCTGTATTCAGAGGCAGCTGTTGCTGGTAGAAATTCTTTTATTTACTTCTCTTAAAGGAGGGCTTCAAGGAAAGGGTTTAGTTTTTCTTGAATTTCTCTAGAGGTCTTCTGCCAGCTGGACCCTCTTCCCCGTGTACAGTCTCGCCTTTTTCTTCCCCACTGTCTTTGGCAAAGTCTTCCAATACCTCCTTGATGTTCTTCTCCAGTCATTGGGGAGACTTCAGGGTTGGGAAGCTGCTGCAGCAAAGTGTTGGCCGTGATCAACAGCATGTGCTAGATGCACCAAAACAGGGTAATGCCACTGCACTCCAACTTCTGATGTCCATAGGAAGCAAAAAGTCTCCACCATATCTGGGCAGACCCTGCTGTGCTGAGCTTTTGGGAGGACACAGACAAGAGTCACGCAGAAAGGGAAGAAATGGACAGGCAGTGGCCTACATCACTGGAAGGAACTCCCAAGTAGATGACAAATCTGCATCAATATTTGTTATAAATGTCACTATTGCACAATGTCTGCTGATTAACTGATTCAGGGCATCAGCCCTACAGACAAAATTATCAAGTTTCATGCAAAACTTCTTGAATATTATCATGCCAAATGAAACAAAGAATTCAGAGAAACACTTGTATGAGCTGATGCAGAGTGAGACAGAACCAAGAAAACCATGTAGACAATGACTACAATGATGGAAGGGAAAACATTGAAAAACACCAGAACTCTGATCAATGCAATGACCAATAAACAGTGAAGCATGTTTTCCTTCTCTCAGCAAAGACAAACTGAGGAGCACTTTGCCAGAAATATCAATGTGGTTTGCTTTTGGTTTTTTATTTACACTTCACTATATGGGAAAGTAGGCACTAGCCACAGCCATACTTTTTTTTCTTAATTTTGACTGGGGGCAGCTAGGTGGCACAGTGAATAGAGCCCCAGTCCTGGAGTCAGGAAGACCCGAGTTCAAATCTAGCCTCAGACACCTGACATATTTATTAGCTGTGTGACCTTGGGCAAGTCATTTAGCTCCATTTGCTTTGCCTTCCCCATTCAAAAAAAATTTTTCTTCTTGACTGAATCTATGATTTCATCAATATTGAGAGATCCTAATAAGGAAATTCTGAAAATGGTTACCTGAGTCACCCTCAAGAGGTTAGGTGACTTGCCCAGGGCCATTCAGCATTGGAGGCTAGACTTGAACAGAGATCTTTCTGTCTCCAAGACCATCTCTCTAGTCACTACTCTCATGCTCTCCCTCAATAAAATACTCACTGAACTTTAAAAAGAAAAGAAAAAAGAAAGAAAAATCACCTGACTCTCCTAGACACAGGGCTTCTTCAAATAACTGTTTTGGAGCAAGACAATCTAGCATCTTCCTTCTCTACTTATATGGTGTATAATACAGCCCAGCCATTTAGAAGCAGGATTTCTCTCAAAGACTAGCCACAGATGGCTGACACATAGAGTAATCCATTGTTTCCACCCCTATCTTGACCAAGGCACCAAGAAATGACCACATCAGGAAATGGATTCCAGAAGTCCATGTTTGATGTCTGGCTTATGACCCAGACTGGCTCCTGCAACTGACCAGGCCCTTCAGCCAAACTTCTGAGACCTGGCTAAAAGCCTTGTTAAAAGTCAAGACCCTTACTTATCCATAGAGAATTAGTCACCATATAAAAATTCAAATTCATTTAAATCAAGGTCCTTGGTCAGAGCTGAAAGAAAAAAATTGATAGTAATATTTCATATCACTGAGGAAATAGAGCAGCTAAATTCAGTGCCTAATAATGGATGTAAATCCCCGGAAACATCCCTTAAGGAAGTAAAAATTTCTGAAGAGTAGAATCATGCTTAATGTCTTGCCCAACATTTTTACAAACTAAAATCTGATTAAAATTAATATTGAGGTCTATTCTGAAGAGAAAGTAAGGAGAAATGTAACAAAAGGAGTACTATTTCCCACCAGAATGCATATGCATAAGTTCATTGGTGGGGAGAGTCAATTCACCAATTCTATGTATATGAAGCCATAGTGTACATGGATGCTTTGGGGTTAAGCAGAGGAGAGGGTGGGGAAAAGAACTCTGTCTTTATCACCACCTGAGCCAACTTCCTCTTCCCCACCTCAGGGCTCCCTAGGAAGTTATTTCCCTTCCAGGAGAAGCAAAAACAAAGGATTTACTTGTGCCCCAGAGACAGTTCTCTTCTCTCAGATTTCTTTAAGAAAGAAACTAATCTAATTGGACAATAAGGGTATATTCAATAATATCTTTAAATAGCAACAGTCAGCATAAGCAGGACAACACAGCAGGAAGGAGAAAGACCCGGCTTTGGTGAAATCAAAAACATCTGGGTTCAGTACTGGCTTTAGAATTATACCTGAGTGACCCCGAACAATTCAAAACTTCTCACGGGAGAAGCAATTCTTGTCTGTAAACTGCAGAGCAGGGGCCAGCCGGCACTGGTAAAGAGAAATTTGCATCTATCCTAGTATAATACATACTCTTCAATCCAGTGACACCGGTCTCTTGATTGATCCAAAAACAAGACACTCAATCTCTAGGCTCTAGCATTTTCTCTGGCTGTCCCCCATGCCTGGAAAGCCCTCCTTCCTCATCCCCTACCCACTGATTCCCCTGGCTTCCATTTAAGTCCCAACTAAAATCCTACCTTTTATTGGAAGCCTTCCCCAGCCTCTCTTCTTAATCCCAGCACTTTCCCTCAGTTAATTATTTCCTATTTCTCCAGTACAGAGCTTGCTTTGTATATATTTGTCTGCATGTTGTCTCTCCCGTTAGATTGCAAGGTCCTTGAGGGCAGGAACTATCTTTTGCCTCTTTTCGTATCCCTAGAGCTTAGCATAGTGCTTGACACTTAGTACATTCTTAATAAATGTTTCCTGATTGATTGATATGATAGGACCAGTAATTTTTGTGGTTTTTGGTTGTTGTTGTTTTTAAATTTCAGACTTCTGTGAGTCATTTCACAACCCATTTATATTCCATTAAGAATGCTTGAATGTCAGTTTAGGTCACCACCTAGAATTCTGTTCCCTCTAAAGTTAGGAATATGTAGATGGTTTGGGTTTTTTTTCACTTTTTTATACTCATGACCTTACCACACTGTGAATACAATTTGGGAGACTGAGTACTATTGAATGCTATCCATTACAAAGTCTCTTTTCCCTTAAAATGATGATTTCAATCCAGCCTACATTTGATCTAGACCTTCAGGTATCTACCAATGTCCCTTAGAGATCCCAGTCTTGTTGCAAATACACAAGTGTCAATGTGAAAAATCTTACTACCCTAACTGACACCATTAGCCCTTTAGCTGCCACTATTAACAGACAACTATTGCAGATGAAGGAGAGAATTATTCTCAGCAGAAGCCTCTGCAAATTAGAAGGATCTTAGGGAAGGTCTATTTCAAGGTATAGGTGATTCTAGAAGCATTCAAGTCCAACTTATTTTACAGATGAAAAAAACTGAGACACAGAGAAGTTAAGTAACTTACCCAAAATTATGAAACCAGTATCTGAGGCAGGAATGGAACAGCTAGGTGTCCAAGTAGATAGAGCAGCCCTTAGCATATCCGTCCACACCAGCCATCTTCTCCTCCTCCCTTTGACATCCCCCCCACCTATGTCAAACCTACAAATATCACCCCTTCTTGTAGGAATTAATCCACTTTGTCTAGAACTCCAACTTGAAGCTGAGCTGTGTTGTTTGGCAAGCGAATATGGGCAAACTAATTTAATTGACTATATCTAGCCAACTCCTCACTCAGGTCATGCCTCTCGTTCATCCACACTGGACCTCTTACCATCCGCTCTGCCATCACCACCCCCTTCCACTTCTTGCTATGAGAATAGTCAGTCAGTTCAGTATTGTTTTTGCTATTATTATTGGTACCACTGGGACACCTATGACACCACTCACCACTCCTGTGCTTTTCCCAGACAAAAACTCCCCTTCTGGATTGCAGCTAGGTCTCGGTAGAGTGGAGGGGCCTTGACTCATCTTCCTGAGTCAGACACTTACTACCTATGTGACCCTGGGCAGGTCAGTTAAACCTGTTTGCCTCCGTTTCTTCTTTTGTAAAATGAGCTAGAGAAGGAAATGGCAAACCACTGCGGTGTCTCTGCCAAGAAAACTCCAAATGGGGTCATGAAGAGTCAGATATGACTGAAAAAAAACAACTCTACGACAAAAGTCACCTACCTACAAAAAGTTCCGAGGGTAAGGATCACTCTATGTAATTTTGTCCCCAACATCTAATACAGTGACGAGAACATAGCAGGTGCTTAACCAATACTTTTTCAGTGAAAGCTATATAGGGAAAGACTCAGGATAAGGCATCATGCAGGTGCAAGCAGCATCACTGGAAGACATACCTACAGCAATGAGATCACAGTACTTGAGTACTGAAAAGAAGAAGTTTTAGCAACATGCACAAACACAATTCAGCAGGGAAGCAATCAGTTTGTGTTTAACTTTGAAAACTCAGGAACATTACAAAGATCAAAGCACCACTTGGGGTTGGGAGAGGCAAGGTTTTTAGTTTTCCCCAAGATCTTAATAGCAGAGCTCTTACTTACTGGTTGATAATGAGCAGAAGGCGTTATTACCAATAAGTCTACTATATGTATCAAAATAATCACAAATGCCTGTTATAATTACTGCCAATATTAAAACCTTACTATGGAAATGCTGTCACCAGAGTGCTGACCACTCAAGTGCCTACATTGCTAATATTATCTATTAGCCTAGATAGAGTCAAGTAAAGTGACTGCTTTATAAATAGTCTCAGAAAGAGATTTAAGTGGGAAGAACAGTAAAAAGAGCAACAAAAATAAACCAACAAGTCTTAGAGAAAGTAAGTGCTTAAGGCCGGAGTGGGTAACCTCTGCAATCCATTCATTATCGAACATTTCTCCGGAAGTGTGTCTTTTTCTCTGGTCTCCCACAACTGACTTCTGCCTTTCCTTCCTCTCTTACTCACTCTTTTGCTTCTCTCTTTCTTCCTTCTATCTTGCCCAGGCCAGAGGTTTCTTAGTGAGCCCCACAGGTGGCACTCAAGAAGAAAGCACTTGTTAGCCTCTGATGGAGACTGTGAACAGGATGTCTACAGCAGAAGAAATTTTTCTTCTTTATAAGCCGTCAGCATAAAGCATGGAATTACTTGAGCCCATCTGCTCAGGCTTCTATTACCTTACGGATCTAAAGATCAGACTTTCTCTGGAATGCTCATCTAGGGACTGTTTGGTGGTAGACCCAGAGAAAAGCTCATGCAAATCAAAATGGTAGCTAGATATTCTTCTTTATCAGTAGCACAGCCTATGGCTAAAGTGGCTTGTTAAAGGAATAAATTTATAGATTCACCTAGAGCAGCAGTTCTCAACCTGTTGGGGGTCGAACTACCCTTTCACAGGGGTCACCTAAGAACATCGGAAAACACATATTTCCAATGGTCTTAGGAACCGAGAGGCTGCTCCTCCATGCGTCTCCAGGTGGGGCTGCCAACAGGCAGATGTGCCCACATTTGAGTATTAAAGGTTCACAGTATTTGGAAGGTTGAGAACCACTGGTGTATATAGACATATTTTGTTGTTGTTTATTCACTTCAGTCATGGCCAACTCTTTGTGACCCCATTTGGGATTTTCTTGGCAAATATACTAGAGTAGTTTAGATTTTATATTTACTTTATATTTTCCAAAATATTTTGTTTTCCAAGCAGCATTCGTGGGCTCCCTTCCTATAGTCTAGATCAGTGGTTCTCAACCTGTGGGTCGCGACCCCTTTGGGGGGTCAAACAAGGTCACCTAAGACCATGGGAAAATACATATCTCCAATGGTATTAGGAAGAGACACAGCTCCTCTATCCATCTCTAGGCGGGTCCACCCACATGCAGATTCACCCGCATACCAGTATTAAAAGGTCCCGACGTTAGGAAGGTTGAGAACCACTGACCTAGAGACTTAGATTTCTTTGAGAAAGATCACTCTTTTCCCTTTATTTTTCAGAATCAACTGAAGTGAGACTGAGCCTAGTAGTGGTTTTGAAATTTTCTTTGCCAGAAAAAAAAAGGCAAACATTTGTTTATGGATTGGTTGTAAATGGGAATGTTTTTGACCTTGAGTTCAAATGAGGAGTCAGTAGAGGAGTCAGAGAGTAAGTCATATACTTAAATATTTGAAATAAGGAAGCAATATTTGACCACCCCCACCATACCCCATATCTAAAAGCCTTTGGGGGGGGGGGGAGGTCCTTTTTCCAGCATACAAGTGTTTTTTATTTGGTTAGGATTCTGTGTCAGTGACATGCCAAGAAAATAAATTTTTAAAAACACATTATCATCATCACCCATCCCAGCTTCCATGAAAATGCTATAAATTATTTTTATGGTGTCACATACTTAACTTGCCCTGAATAAAGCAAAGTCTGACTGAAATTTTCAGGGTCAGCACTTGTCTTATTTACATTCTTTTAAATCTGGCTTTCCCTCATCAGCAGACTCAAGGCTCCCAACTGACAGGAAGAATATCTGTGCCCTGGAGCACTTGACAGGACTTTTTAAAGGGCAGCCTTACATTTCAACATCAAAAGGCAATTCCTTTGTAACACAGAATCATTTCAGAAATGAAACCCATCATAACACACACACTTAAGAAACAAAATGAAACAGGAATTTTAAGGAGCATATAAGAAAAACTTTCCATTCTTCCTACCTGGTCTCTTGCCTGCCTCTCTCTCTCTCTGGGACGCTTGGCATTACTGACACCTACTCCACCCCAGAACTTGTACCCCTCCTTTCACACAATCCACAGCCACCATTAGGTATTTTCTAAGAGGCATACTAGAAGACATCCACAATTTCCTCACTTTAGAATTTGCCTTCACATCTGTTCTATATTTAAACAGCTTTTAAGTTAATCAGTATTTCCTCACAAGAGCTCAAAGAAATGTCTAGAAGGATCACAAGATTCGTAGAGTGAATTGGGAGTCAAAAGGCAACTCTGGATCAAGTTCCAGTAACTGACTGTGTGGCCCTGAACAAGTCACTTACTTTCTCAGAGACTCATTTGTGGAAAGGGGGAAGATAATAATCTTTACACAGTCCTACATCCCTAATAGTTATCATGCAAGATTGTGTATATTAAAAACCATAAAAGTGAAATAAAAACTATCATCACTATATGCCAAATGGCCTAAATTAATGGTGAGGTTAAGCTTATTCAACTTAAAAAAGAGGATAAATTTTAACATCTTCCCCTTCCTGCCCCCCCACAAATTCTCATATGCCTAAAGGATGCATTCTGTAGAATCATAAAGATAATACATAGGCTTTGGAGATGGAAGAGACTATAAAAGATATCTGGTCCAACCTATTCATTTTACAGACTAAACTCCGGGAAGATTAAATATCAAACATGTGTTAAGACACAGAGAACTGGGGTTTAAATCTAGGTCTCTGACTCTAGGTGCAGTGCCCCAGTGATCTCTATTTCAATTTTTTTTTCCCCACCCAGACTCTAGAAAGGGAGCAAAGCAGATTCCTGACCTGCTGAAGTCAATCCCCAATTCCAGACCATATGCACACGCTTAATAGGCAATAAGGCAATGCAGCCAATATCATCCATGGCCCAAATTTTAAACCAGAAGTTATAAATAAATAAGGACGCAGTCCGCTCTTGGGAAACTGTCAAGAAGCCAACTGTGTTTAGTTCATTGGCTTGCCTTTGCCTTAGAAATACAAATGGCCTTTGTGTTCATTTTATCTGCAGAATCTGAAGGGGAGAGTGTCAATCCTACATTTAAGAGATGGAATAACTCACATACTGAAGTAAAGGGCAAAAAAAAAAAGGCCAAAGTCGATACAAGAGATAACTGTACAGATTTAAGCAGCATCATAAATATATTAAATATAGACAGCCACTTTTGTGTAACAGAAGAAAAACTCACTGCACTAGAAGTTTTGAGATCTGAACTCTCGTTCCAATTCTGTCACTAATTAATTAGCTGTGTTCTTTTGATGTGTCATTTAACTTCCCACCCTTCTCTCCACCTCTCTATACAATAAGAGGAATAGACTAGGTCAGGGATGTCCAGCAAGCAGACTGAGGTCTACTAGCTGACCTCCAAGGCAGTTATTGCTATACCACACCCCTTTCCCTCTGCTATGCCTCATGATAGGGTTTGCCAGATTTCCCAATAGGGAAGGCAGTAGAGGTGCCAATAATTGGTGCCCCTCTCCCTGCCGCCATCAGTCTACACACCAAATGGGCCATTCCTTAATCTGGGTATCTTAAAACATGAGAGGAACAAAAAAGTGGCTTCTCCTTCACAAAATGGGGTAGAGATCTCTGGACTAGATTCTCTCTAAAAAAGAAGAGAATTTTATGTGATCCTGGGCAAGTCATTTAACCCAGATTGCCTTGCACCCCTACCCCCCATGGGAATCTGAAGATCTTCCCTGACCCTTAATAGGCCAAATCACATGGAGTCTGTGTTAGGAGTTTGTTGAATGGGTGGAGCAGGAAGGGTGGAGCAGAGCTAAGAGGAAGTTAGGAGTCAGAGAAGTTAGGCCACAGAAAAGAGAGGACTCAGGCAGGGAGACAGCTAAGCCTGTGAGTGTTTGTGGGAAGGCTCTGGGATAGTGTTGCTCTCCGCAGTGTTATTGCGTATAGATTTCTTTGTTGCTATGATGGATTCGATTTTTTGGTGTTGGGATCTGCTTTTCTGGTGTCTGAATAAATGTTTTGCTTCTGTCTTCTATATGGAGAGTCTGTTATATTTTGTGATTCAGCACTATGTTGGCATATTCATAGTCACCGTCAATGCTGTGAATATTGCCTTGACAATACAACCCCTCAACAAAAAAAAAATTGCAAAATTTTAGAGTATGAAGGGGTCATTAATACAACAAAAAATTCAGAATCTCTGAATTAAAAGGGTTCTAAGAGGCCATCAAATCTCAGTCCTGAGCAAGAATTGTCCTATACTTATATACTACATATGGAAACTCATAGGATCATGGGAGAAAGAAAAGATTTAGAGCTAGAAGGAAGTTTAAAAGCCATCTACTACAACCTTTTCACTTTATAGATAAGGAGACAGCCCTAAATTAAGTAACTTTCCCAAAGTTATACAAGCAATAAGTAGTATAGCCAGGATTTGAACCCACAGCTTTTTTTTTTTTTTTTTTTTTGCTTTTTGGAAGGGGGAAGGCAGGGCAGTTGGGGTTAAGTGACTTGCCCAATGTCACATGACTAGTAAGTGTTAAATGCCGGAAGCCAAATTCAATCTCGGGTCCTCCTGACCCCAGATATGGTACTCTATTTATTGCACTGTGTAGCCGCCCCTGAACTCATAACTTTTGACTCCAAATTAAGTTCTCCTTCCATATTACTATATGTGACAGTTCAATTAAGAAATATACTGTCATAGCTAATTTTATATCCTAACTTGTATTTTCTTACTCCACAAATACATGTATGTATGTATGTATATGGACATACATATGCATACACACATACATATAAAACACATCTTTTTAAAAAAGATTCCTTCCTTAAAAGTCTCTTACAGCCAGGTGTCTCCCATTCATACGCTAAGTTCATACAAGATTCCCAGATATATGCAAATCAAGTAGTTTTTCCTTGAAAAATGAGATATGCTCACCAAAGGTGCTCATTGCTGTCATATAAGATACCCTGGGACAAAGTCCAAATGGAAGATGGATTCCTTATAGAGGTTTTCCAGATATTCCTTTATTATTATCCTTTGGGAAAAGAGAATCATAAAGCAAGCACTGGAAGGAACCTCAGAGATAACCTAGTCCAATATTTTCATTTTACAGCTGAGAAAACTGAGACCCAGGTTGGTTAAGTGACTAGTCAAATGTCCCACAGGTAGTAAGGATCAAACGCCGTATCTGATCCCAGGTTCTGCAGCTCCAGACCCAGAACTCTCCAATGAACAACATTACACTGACTCCATCAAGCCCAGACCACTACAGGGCCTCCACATATGAATTCCCCGATTACCTAAAGCAGAGGTGGGGAACCTTCAGCCCCAAGGCAACACGTGGCCCTCTAGGTCCTCAAGGGCAGCCCTTTGACTGGTTTGAATTCTATTCAAGGGCTGCCCTTGAGGACCTAGTGGGCCACATGACTCCCCACCCATGGCCTAATTAGCCTAATAATATACACAGGAAAAAACAGGTGGATAGAGTATATTGCTTAAATCATGGCATACAGTTAGGTAGAAAGTTCATTGAGTCAATTTTTCATTTCAAATATCTTAGACAGGCACTACAGAGAAACAATGAGTTGGACCCAGAAATTTAAAGGAAGGGGAAAAGAAACAGTGATTGCATTTAGGAAGCTGTATCTCACTTTCAATAAACCCATTTCCCAGTAGTTGCAGATGCCTGTAAACAATGGAACAAAATGACACCCAAAACATCAAAATGGCAGATAACACAAAGGAAAGATGTATGGTGGGTGTAAGTAGGCTGTATCATATCTCTAAAGATAATAATGTATGACATATATAAAATGTTAAAAAAAAAAACCAACCATTAATCATGACAAGTAGGATGAGAAAAGGAGTTATAATGGTCACGGAGAAAGAATGTGGAATCACTAATGGGCAGTCTGAATGTTTTACTCGTAGCCACAAAAATATTAGGCCGTGGTGCAATGGCAGCTGACTACATCTTCCATGGATGAATTATGGAAGACCATGGACAAAAACACTTGTACAAGTTGTGATCTTCAAAAGTTCTATAAGTATTCATATAGATCAGGTGATGAAAACCATTCGTGTACAAGCAATATGTTGTTAATGGTGTTCACAGCACACACAAAAAACACTCCAAGAAAACAAGTAGATGAAATAACAAGACCACAAACTATCACTCAATATTTATATTTTAAAGCACTTATAAATTACATTAGTCCTCCCTAAAACACATTATAATACTGGTATTGTGCTTGTTTGGTAGGGCACAAAATACACATTTTCCAGTGGCTTCTCTGAATCTATGTATCAGGTGCTAACTTTCTGAGAGCAGATGGTTCTCTGCTGCAATCTTTTCTGTATGACTTGGAGCAAATATCACCTAAACCAGTGGTTCTCATCCTGTGGGTCGCAACCCCTTTGGGAGTCGAACGACCCTTTCACAGTGGTCACAGGGGTCGCCTAAGACCACCAAAAAACACATATTTCCGAGACACAGCTCCTCTATCCGTCCACCCACACTTACAAGGGTTGCAGTATTAGGAAGATTGAGAACCACTGACCTAAACATTCTTGAGCCTCAGTTTCCAAATTTGTAAAATACAGCTGTTACTTTTCAAAGTACCCACCCTGAAAGGCTGTTTGTGAAGACTCCCCTCCACAAAGCTCACGTCAGTATCAAAATGTGAGTTCTCATTATGATTAATAGAGTATTTGTTGTTGACTTCAAATAGGCATTCCTTTAACAACAAAGAACAGCAGGGGGTTTTTAAGCTATTTTTAATCCATTGTGTTTAACAAAACAAAATGTACATAGTGAGTTAATTCCTATGCAGGTGAAAGTCTCACTTTAAGAGGTATATAATTTGTGTGACTGAAGCAAAAGTTCAGTCTCTTAAAACTACCTCCATGAGTTTACTCATTGCACTACAGAATGGTTGTGGAACAGAATTCGACAGTTTGTAAAACTTCCCCACTGAACTCAGAGGAGGCCTCTCATTCTCTCTATTCTTCACTGCTAGATGCAAACTAGGCAAAGAAAGACTGCATTACAGAACTAGAGGAAGGAGAAAGAAAAGATGACAAGATGGGGGTTAGTGAGGGAGAAGAGGGGACTTGTCCGAACTTCTTTTTTTCTAAAGCTGGGAGGGAAAGGGAAACAGGCTCCTGCAGAAAACTCCAAGAAATGAAAGTCTTGGCATTTCATTTTCATGGAACCAGTATTTGATTTGCTTCAAGAAACTGACCACAAGATTGCCAGGACAGACATAAAGCAATAAAGTAGGAGACGAGATCCAACAATTACCAAAACTCAGCCAGCAAATTCCACAGAGCATTTATACAAGCATGCTCATGACGTCATTTGGAAAGAGAAAACTAACATCTTAGGGTTACAGCTTTTCTCGCAGCAGCTCCAAATACTAAGTCATGATGCGAGAAGGAGGAATGTGGTCGTGAGTCCTCTACTTGGCCAACAGAAAGATGGTGATAACATGATGAGAGTACAGAGGGCAAGAATAGTTTCACTTTGCTCTTAACTGCAAAGAATCTGTGGGTAAAATCAACATTACAAGTGTGATACATCATCATCCCCATCTAAGAGTCCTCGTTATTTGGTTGCTAACATAACAGCAGTAAAACTAATCCTAAATAAAGCACCCAATTGACAAGGCAAGAAATGTCTAGGCATATTTCTAATTACTTAATTAGAGCCAAAATGCCCATGTGCCATAGTAAACAAATACACTCACAGCTAATTTAAATATGTCTTATCAATCAGCAGGCATACCAAGTGTCTTAAAATATGCTTAGCCCAACAATAACAGTTGGAAGGGGGGGAAAAACCCAGGCTGAAGCATTTTCCTGGTGACCAGATTCTGCATGAGGTAAATGCCAAACCATTCCAACTTTAGTCACAGAGTGTAAATGAGCTGGAATATAAAGAGGTAGACTGTCTCATTTGTGTTTGTGCATTCCCAGCACTTAACATTGCGCGTTGCACATCCTGGAGACGGAAACAGGGGCACGCTATGGACTACAAGGAAGACTATGAGTAGAGTGTAAACTCAATAAGGGCAGGGGCCGGGTTTTTTTGTCCTTGAAACCTCAGTGCCTACTGCCAGTATCTTGCACCATAAGGAGGGTAATTAATAATAAGTATTATCTAATGAGTGCTTATTAAAAGAAGTACGGCTCAACGACACAGATGGCAGGCTTTCCACCTATAGCAGAGACTGGTCCGACAAGCCAGGTAAAATGGCGGGCAGCTGACTTGCCTACAGCAGAAAATGAACAAGGACAGGGTGTCTCAAAGCTCCCATCTGAAAATGGTATAGTAAATGAAGCTCTAGCTTGGGAGCCAGGATTCAAATTATCCTTCAGACTGATGAAGAAGGGAGGGAGGAAAAGCATGATGTGAGCATCTACTATGTGCCAAGCACCTTGCTAAATACTTTATAAATATGCCTGACCCACACAACAACCCTTTGAAGTAGGTGCTATTTTTATCCCCGTTTGACAGTTGGGGAAACTGAGGCAGACAGTGTGACAACCACGGGCAAGTCACTTAACCTCTCTAGCCCTCAGGTTTCCCTTCTGTAAAACAAGGGGATTAAACTCCATGACCTCTAAAGACTTCTAGCTTTTTGGAGGGCAACTGGGGTTAAGTGACTTGCCTAAGGTCAACACAGCTAGTTTTTTGTGTTGTGTCTTGAGGCTGGATTTGAACTCAGGTCCTCCTGACTCCAGGACCGGTGCCCTATTCACTGTGCCACCTAGTCGTCCCTAGACTTTTCTAGCTTTAAAACTATGACCATATGATCAGATTTGGTTGTTCAAAAATAAAAAGGGAAAAATCAACAACAAAACTGGGAGAAAACTGTATGCCTTTAGGATACCTCAAATTTCTCTCCATCTAGAGCCGCCGGAGGTCAGAGTAAAGATACCGTGGGTCCCTATAAGGGGACTTTAAATGAATGAAGTCCAACACGACTGAGCTGGTTTTACTGACTCTTCCGCATTAGTAACATTGATTAGTAATAATTAAATAATGAATCAGCAAGTATTTATTAAGTGCCTATTTCTTGCCAGGCATTGTGACAGGCACTGGAGCCTGGAGGGTGATGAGGGCTTCCTCAATTCCGAGGAAGAAACCCACACATTCTGGCTACAAATCTCTTGCAGCAGCAGTTTCAACAGACTCTTACAATAAAAAAGGGAATTCTCAGGAGTCTCAAATTGTTTAGGTCTTTCCCTTCCACATCCGCCTCCTTATGGGGGTGGCTGCCTTGTGGTCAGGATGACTCTTCACCAAAGTTAGAAAACTTCCAAACAGGGATATTTTAATTAAATATGAGAAATAAGGAGGAGGAAAATAAAAATCCCTAGCAATCCTTCCCCTCACTGGATGCTAACCCTAACCTCCAACCATTCCTACCATCAGTTTCAGACCAAACTGTCTTGTCCAAGGAAGGGCCAATTGGACTCTACTTGCTAAAGGCACACCCACTCCTCCAAAATTTCTTTCTGTTTTGCCTTTTCTCATTATCCTATCTAAAGAGCTATCTCCACCCTTTCCTGAAAATAAATTAAACTTTATTTCCAAATAAACAGATTTTTCTCCACTCCCCAAAGTTTGACACTACCTGTAGTATAGAGACCCAGGCAAGCTCCCATGCTGAGCAAACTTGAGCCAAAGGGTGAGGGGAAGATGACTCATTGGTCAACAATCAGAGCACAGATGGGCAGCTTTGGTTTCCCTGGGTTTCCAAACAGGGTGTTGGTCAGTATGCTCCGCCAGTCTTGCAAAGAGTTTCCTTTAGTTTATTAAGTCTATAACATCCAGGGGTATCCCCTAAAGCTGGTCCGTGACACAAGTAAGGGACAGCACCCCTGTCCTAAAGAATCAATACTCTGCATAGCCGAGCACTCCCAAGGCATATAAAGTTGAATGGAATGGTCTCCTGTTAACTGAACTTTTGATTGAGCTGAACAGTTTTCTGCACCAAATAAATTTCAGAGAATCATGAGGGAAGGGGATGTAGATTTGTCTCACTTTATACAAAAGAATTGTTTCAGAGAAGTCCAGTGAAAATTGCATTTTACTTCAGATACCCATGAGAATCGACCTATATAAAAATAACAAAATGGAGAATCAGTTTTGCCAGTCAAGGAATCTTTTTGTAAAATAAGTCACTGTCCTCTGATTTATCAGCTATGCAAATTCATACAGCTACATACAGCACATTAAAAAAAAAACATTTAGACCTAATAAAACCGTAATAAGACAAATATTTGCCTTCTAACTCAACAACAAAAAAAACCATGCATACATTTCCATAAGATTTTTCATCAGTAGACGTTTCTGAGATGCGATGTTTACTATGTGGCATACTAAACATTAGGGTCTATAAACAGAAACAAATGGCAGAACTCTCATTACTGTATTTTATTAATGTACCATCTTGGGAACTCATGTGAAATTGCACTCTGGCCAATCTTTTGCTGTTTAAGGAGTGGTTGTGAGGCATCAGGTGATGTTAGAAGCAGCTGGTAAACACAACTGTAGTCCTGACTTCTCCTCCTCTGCCCTTTTTTGGAGGAGGGGGACCAAATGGAATGTGTCATTGCAATGGTCTCTGGGTACCTCGGCCCTTCCAATCAGAAAAAGACTAAAATAAAAAGGCAATTACTACCCAAGTTCCAGACAAAACCCTTAACAAATGAAGTCCTGTCATACTTAATGATGTAGAAAACCTGGCTGTTGTCAATCACAAGAAAGACAGTTTTGCCCCTCCACTGGAAGGTGGCATGAGAAAGGCATCTGAAAAGCAGAGATCTCTAAACACTGAGAAGAAAAAAAGAAAAACTACAAACTTTTTCATGGCCAAATCTGTGACTGAACAATCCAAGCAAAATGTATAGTATAAAGGAGTCCACGAGGCGATCGTTTTCTTACTGTCTGCCTGCCAAAGAACAGAGACTTTTCTACTCCAACTTGTCTAAAGATACCCCCACAGACACTTCATTTCCTGGCTCATCTCCTCCCTCACCAGACAAGCTTCTCTCGGCCAGTGACTATTTCTACGATACAGCAAGACTTAAAGAGTGGGTGAGGGAAAGGGTAAGGATCTGATCCTTGAGTCACACAAGTCATTTTTTAAAATAGCAACAAAAACAGCATACCTGTATATAATACTTATTTTTTAGTCCAGACTTGTGATTTCATTGGAATAGGCAGCTCCAGGTAAAGAAACGCCCTGCCCTCTATGAATGCAGATCTACAACTGTTTTACAATTTGTAATCTTGGAGAGTGCCTAGAGCATTGAAAGGTTAAGTGACCTGTCCGGGGTTAACTAGACAGTTTATGAGTGTCAGAGCTGGGATACTAATCCAGCCCCGTATTGAAAACCCTCTTTCTACCTAACCAAGTAACCTCTCAATATAAAAATATCACCCGACTTATTTTACCATTGAAAGCTTATGTATTCATTCATGTGATTATCACAACCACACTGTTAAGCAAGGGAGCATAAATATGGCCTCCATTTTACAGATCAGGAAACTGAGTCTCAGCTTGCCCCTGGTCATGTGGCTAATAAGAGGGCAGGCTCTCAGACCAAGGTCTTCTGACTCCAAGACCTGCATTCATTCCATCATCTGATACTCTGATGTGATTCATCTCTCTAGAGCATGTTTTGAGGGATTTGGGGTCAGATACAGGTTGTACCAATATTCTCTGAGGACCCTTACAAGACTGGGATTTCATGATTAAAGAAGAGAGTGGGGTCAGGAGCTAATTCAAAGCATGGTAAGTAAATCGTCAGAACATCTGTGGTGAGATTATAAGAAAGGGATGCCACAAATCTTGGCCAAACTCATCCGCCCCCTTCCTTTCTTCCTTTTCTTCTTCCCCTTTTTTCCTTCCTTTTGTCCTCTCTCTTCTTTCCTTCCTTCCCTCCCTTCTTTCCTTCCTTCTATCCTTTTCCCTCCTTCCATACTTCGTTCCTTTTCTCCCTCCATCACTCTTTCTTTTCTTCCATCTCTCCCTTTCTTCCTTCTTCCCTCGCTTTCCTTCATTCCTTTTATCCCTCCCTCCTTCCTTTCCTTCCTTCTTTCCCTCTCTTCCTACTTTCCTTTCCTTATCCCTCTTCCTTGTTGTCTACTTTCCCTTCATCACTCCTTTCCTTCTCTTTCCTTCCTTCCTCCCTCCCTCCCTCCCTTTTTTTCTCCTTCTTCCTCTCCTTTTTTCCTATCTTTCTTTTTCATTTTTTTGGGGGGCAGGGGAAAGGGTAGGTGTGGAGGAAGTAATTTCCTTTTTCCATTTGAAGGATCAATGCTATTAACTAGTTGTATGACTGTGGGCAGGTCATTTCACCACTCAGAGTGTCAGTTTCCTTATGTATAAAAATGAAAGACTAAATGATCTTCAACATTCCCTCCCAGCTCTAAGAGATTCTGGTTGTAGGATACCCACTCTTTGAAAAGAGACGGAAAAGAAGGTGGTAGGAAGCTTAGAGTCCAGATGGTAAGCCGAAGAATATATTAGAATCAACACTTTATATGTGGAAGGGTTCTTAGAGATAAAGAAGGTGTATCAACTAAGACATAGTAGATGGTCAAGAATTCGGGACTTAGTATTCCTATACTTATGCTCTTCCCACCACATCACACTGTCCCTTTGCCAGCACTCTTTTTCCCTTTTCCTCTTTTTTAAGATCACACAACTTGGCCAACAGGAAGAGAGATCTGTGTCTACCATCATGAACTGACATCTTTTCTATTTAAAATCAAGACTAAAAAAGGCTATGGGGACACAGGCCTGTAATCCTTCCTACCAAGAAGACTGAAAAGGATCATTTGGCCTCGGAAAAGTTCTGAGCTGCAGTGGACTAAAGTTCATACAACTGGTATCCGCACTAAGACTGGCACCAATATGGTGAGCCCCACCATTCCCATCCTGATCAGTGGCCAGCTCAGGGAGAGGCAAATATGGAGGGGCATCAGCCCATGAATGGCTACTGCATTTCCAGCCTGGGTGAGACAAAAATATTCCATCTCAAAAAAAAAAAAAAAGGCCAAGTCTGGACTTGGTGTTCTCTTATAGCATAAGAGAGACTTTTTCATGTAAGAAACAAGATTTAAACAACCATATCTCCCTTTATAGGACTTTGGAGTACACTACAGAACCATTTCGGGGGCTACGCATTCTTTATTAATAACAAGTAGCTTTAAAATGACATAGAACAGTCTTTTAAAATCCACGTTCAACTAAATATTTCTCTCTTTTTCAGTAGAAGACAAAGCAATGTATTACATCTTGTTAACAGCAGTTTTTATGGAATAGGAGATTGGAATTAGAAGCAGGTGGGGCACTAGGTAGCGGGCATTAAGCTGGTCTATCTAATTTCCAGTTTCCACACAACCAACTCCTCAGCAATGGGGGAACGGAAGACTGGTTAGCCTAGCTCTCAGCATAAAAGGTCAGTAGAGGAAAGTGCCCTGGCATAAGAGTAGGCTTTGTCCTCACCCATCATTTTTATGGAAGCTTTTGCTCTGAATTAAATGCCAGGACCAACATGGTTACAGCCTTCTTCAGTTAGCAACTCAGCAAATAAAGACTTTATTGTAGGCTCATTTATTATTGCAAAATCTCATGCTGCGGGAAGCTATTCCCCCCCCCAACTGATGCACTAGAATGAAAGAGATCAGTCTTACTGTAACAGGGATATTCCATCATTCTAGGAAAGCACCACTTTAAAGTTGCCTGACATTCAGATTTACTACCAAAATACTGAACAAAAGGATGGAGCCTGGACCTGTGATTTCACTGAAATAGAGAGTGAGAACAAGCAGCTAGGATGTACCTGCCAGTGTTTAAGGGCCAGGCACTGAGCTAAGTAAAGCACTTTACAACGACTATCTCATTCAATCATCATAATAACTCTGTGAAGGAGGAGCTATAATCATCCCTATTTTATAGCTTAGAAAATGGAGTCAAAAAGAAGTTAAGTGACTAGCCCAAGGTCACACAGCTAGGGGAAGTCAATGAAATTGCCTCAAATCAACAGACAGAATGTCTTGTGTGAGGAACAGTAAGGAAGCCGATGTCACTGAACTGAAGAAGAGCACATGGGTGGTAATGGGAAGTGTGGTGTAAGAAGGCCACAAAGGTAGGAAGAAGGCATGTTAGGAAGGGCTTTGAATGCCAAACAGATGGTCAGAGGATTTTATGTCTGATCCAGAAGGTTATGGAGGGTCACTGTAGTTTACTGAATGTGGAGGACCGGGTGGGAGGGGGAGTGACATGGTCACACTAGGATTTCAGGAAGACCACCTGGACAGATGAGTGGAGGATGGCAAGGAAGGGGGAGATGTGAGCCAGGGAGACCAACCAGCAGCCTACTGCAAGAGTTCGGGCCTGAGGGGATAAGGGTCTACACCAGGGAGGTGGCAGTATGTGAGAAATGTTTCAAAAGTAGAAGAGATAGGACTGGGCAACAGACTGGGCACGGCTAGTCAGGATGAGAGAGGGTGAAGCGGTGAGGAGGCCCCCTAGATTGTAAGCCTGGGTGACTGTGTCGTGGTGCCATACACAACAATAGTAAAGTTAGGAAGCGGGGAGGGTTGGGGGCGGGGAGGGGGTAATGCAGTAGTGGGACAGTGGGGCAGAGAATGAGTTAAGTTTCATATGTCTCCAGGACGCCTGTTTGGAGATGTCTGATAGGGCAGTTCTACAAACAAGAAATAGAGCTAGTGCCCCCAGGCAAGTCAATTAACTGCTCAGAGCCTCAGGCAACTCTCTAAGACAAAATTACAGGAAGAGGGCCGACTTGCTATAGCCAATGAAATCACAGGCCTAGTGCCCTAGCCCTATAAAAACAGAGCAACTTACATGATTATTTAGAGTTATTTGCAAATCCCTTGATTCACAACAACCCTGTGAGGGGGCCTGGTTGGCCCTAAACAAAACTCGACAATGGGGATCTTTGGCCACTAATCTATTTCCATCCAACTCCTTTCCTTCCTCCTGGAACAGATCCTTTTTCTCTATCTCTTCCTTCCTGGAATAGATCTCCTTTCTCTATCTCCTCCCTCCTGGACACCTGTGTCCTACGCACTCACAAATCCATTGTTTCAACTATAAAATGAGTAGGGCTAGAAGATATAGGTTCAGATTCCAGCTCTGTTCTTTCCAGCTGTGTGTCCTTGGGTCAAAATCACTTAAAATCTCAGGACTTCAGTTTTCTTATCTGTAAAATAAGAAGACTGAGCTAGAAGAAAAGCTTACTGATTATTGTCAAAGGATGAAGTCTCTTGCCTGAGGTCATACAGCAGAGGGATGGCAAAGCCAGGAGTCAAACCTGTTTGACTCCAAGTTCAGTGATCTCGAAGTGGTACCTGTCACTCACCTAACATGTTAACTAATATTTAATGTGCTACCTGATAAGGTTTAGGTATGGCCCTTTCTAGGACTGGGTGGGGGAAAGGGCGTTAGAAACAAGGGGATAGAAGAGATTCCCTCTCCCAATACACCCACCCTCACAGGCTTCTGGGAAAACTAAGGAATTCACAAAAAGCAACCAAAATCATAAGCAACTCACAAGGAGGGTAAATAAAGGAAGACTTGGCAATTCAGTTCAACCAAGGTAGGCTAAACTGTTAAGCAAGCATTACTTGAAAGGCACAGTGCTAGGCAGGAAGGCTACAAAGACAAAAGCAAAATCATCCCAGCCCTCAAGGAGTTCACATTCTACAAGTGAGCTACAACAATATAATTATAACTATATACATATGTATATGTATATATACACATGTTTGTATATATGTGCAGGTGTACACACACATATGTATGTATATGTATATGTGTAGAGGGGTGTGTGTGTGTAATTTCAGAAAGGAGTCAACAACTACAGCGGCCTGAGAAGTCAACCCTTATGAAAGATTGGGGCCTCTCTCCTCACAATCTCAAGAATCTCTAGGCAGCTTCTGTATATGGTGTGGATCCAAAATTAGCATGCCTGGAATCTGTGTACAGTACTCTCAACTGTCAACTGATCGAGTCAGGGTAGAGATAGAGAAACCCTTGCCTAGCCTTAACCACCACCCTAAAAATTAGATACCCTAAAGCTGGAACCTTAAGGAGAAGCTCTCTTACTTCTTACTCCAAGATGGCAGAGGACTGGGGCTAGCCTGCTACGGAAACTGTGGTGTGGGACTAAAAGTCCTTGGAGGCTGACCTTCACCCTCTAAAGGTTAGCCCTGGAACCTTTTTCTTTCAATTTTCCAGGACAATGTAGAATCAATCACCAAATATTTATTAAGCTCCTACTAGGTGCCAGGCACTCTGCCAGATGCTAGAGACAGAAATACAATGAATGAAGCAATCCCTACTCACCAATCACTTACATCCCAACAGGGATCCACACTCTTATACAGAAAAAAATACCAAGAAAATAAATTAAAATAAATTATTGTTTTGAATTTCTAATGACCTACCAGTAAATCACACCATCCTAGCTCTAGAGAATCAAAATTAGCAGGTTAAGAGAACTCAGTTTCTTATCTCCTGCACTACCTGCAAAGTGTCACTGCCTCCTTTGACAGTAACCTGTCTTAGGGAGGGCTAAAAATACTACTTGAGGGTAACAAATGCGAATTATGAATACCAGAGATGGTTTCAATGTTTCCAGGCACTGAGTGCTCGACAGTGGTATCAAATTCAGGAGCAGCATGTGAAAGCCTGCAGATCCAGTCTGCTAAATACAAATCCCAAACTCTATACTCCAGGGTGAGCGCTTTGGCCAAAAGAAAATCTATCTTGCCCCCCACAGCTATACATGTCGCTGTATTTATAAGAGCTTATTAAATTTCTATCCTCTGTCTTGTTAAATTGTTGGAAAATATGAACCTAGAAAAAGAAGTAGGGAAATGATACCAGACTAAGCATGCTGCCTGCTATGCAGGATATGACCATCAGCTACAAATTTAGAGCTTAGAATCAACAAGAGAGTAAAGCTTATCAGATCCCTTCTTCCTAGAGATCTCTTACTAAGCAGTTTTAGGGAGGATGCATTCTAGGCTATTCATGGTAGACAGCCTCTCCTGGGACCACCAAGTTAAAACTCTTCTGAGAAGGGGAAGAAGTTTCATTCACTAACCCTGTCCACCTCTCCGCCACCACCCCCAGTCTCCTGCTGCTTCAGATGTGACTTTGTAAAGGTTTTCCTCAAGGTTATCTAAGAGTCACACAAGCGTCAGCTCCAATGAAATCCAAACTTTTAATCCTAATTTTTATTTTCTAGCTGTGGGCTGGGGCGAGGGGGGGAGGGGGGAGGCACAGGGTTGTCTTAGTACCCTATTTTCTGCACCATTTAATCTAAACTCCACTTGGAGAGTCAAATCCACCCATAATCTGGCCCCAAATGTATTTCTTATTATACTTTATTACGATCCAATGGACATCCTTTATTCTAGTCAGTCCAGTTTCTGTCCCTCGAACATGACATGCTCATTTACAGCTCCTATCATGACTTTTGTTCAATATGCTTTTCCTCTCTTTCTTTCCATACCTAGCTTAAGTCTCATTTTTTTCCATGAAAGGTTTCACTAATTACTCCAATCTTCACTGATGCTTCTTCTCTAAATGTCAGTTGCATTTAAATAGTGTGTGTGTGTGTGTGTGTGTGTGTGTGTGAGTGAGAGTGAGAGAGAGAGGAGAGAGAGAGAGAGAGAGAGAGAGAGAGAGAGAGAGAGAGAGAACATTTATTTAATAAATGCTTAGTGTGTGCCAGGCTAAGTGTTAAAGATACACATGCAATGGAACAAGACAGTCTCCAACCTCATGTAGCTCACACTGTAAAAGGTAAAGACAATACACATAAAGGGGAGATGAAAAGGGGGAAGGGCGGGTTGCCCCAGCAGAGCAAAGCCGCTGGTAAGGAATATCAGTTAGTCCAACCAAGACGAGCATGAGCATAGATGGATCCCCTCATGAAATGGTGATTTAAGCTAGGAACTCACCAACTGCGACACAGGGCTTCAGGACAGAAGTTTCTCCAGAGCAAGAAGGGGGCAAGAAAAGAAGCTGACAACTATGGAGAAGGGGGCTCAAGCCTTTGTTCACTGTTACATCCGTTAATCTTCCCTTCCCAACTAAGAAGTTTCTAAACTAAATAAAGCCCATATCTTATACTTCTTTATCTCAGGTTGTGAGATATATAATGTATAATGTATGAGTGTCATATACATATCTCAAATTCTAGAACAGTGCTAAACCCATAACAGGCACTCAAAAGTACTTGTGGATAATCATGCACAGACCATGTGATTTTACTACTTCAACAAAAATTCAGAATTTTCCAAATTCATCCTTTCTCTTGTGATCTTTCTTATGTGTGTCCCTTTCTTCCCATTTCCACTGCTAATGCCCTCATTTTAATCCTATTCCCTCTAGCCTAGCCTAGACTACATTTCAATAGCCTCCCAAATGGTCTCCCTGCTCCTATTCTCCATCACTGCCAGATTAATCTTCCCAAGATATCATTCTGATTACATCTGTCTCCAACCTACAAACTTTTAATAGCTACCCAAAGATTAGAGAAAAATATCCAAATCCCTTAACCTGGCACACGAGACTTTCTAATACAATCTAACCCCCTCACCTAATTTTACTTCCTAAATTCCAATCAAACTAGACTAGCAACATTATCAAAGCATGTTTTATGCTTATCAGTCTCTGTGTCCTCACTCACATTGCTCCCTTTCATTCCACAAGCATTTACCTATTTCTTTGAAGGATAGGGCACAAATTAAAGAATATCTCCCTTTTGGGGGCTTAGAGTCTATTGGGAAAATTAAGGTGTCTCACAAAAAGTGTTTATCAGTTCTTTAGGAAGAAAAAAAGTGTTGTGCCTATTAAATTTTAAAAAGAGGTAAAATTCATACCCTTAGGGATTTGTAGTTATAGAAGGGTGGAGGAGGGCTGTAACCTTTCTCATACTGTTCCTATAAAATTCATGTTGTTTTTATATTACAAATTTCCCATTTCCCTTAACCCACCCAACTTCCCTCCTCTCCTAAAAGGAGGGAGAACACTTCGCTTTAGCCAAATTATTTCAAAAGAGAAGATTTAGTCCTACAGTGTTTTTTTAAAGTACTTTAGGGAAAAAAAACCCCAACACGTTAACCTTTGAGGACTCCCTCCTTTGGCCATCAAACTGACAGTCTCAATCTCATTCAGCCCAACTTGTGTTTCTCTCTTCTACAGAGAGAGTTGGGGCAGCTATGTGGAACAGTGATTAGAGCCCTGGGCTTGGGGTCAGGAAAATATATCAAATCAGGCCTCAGACACTAGCTAGTAGTGTGACCCTGGGCAAGTCACTTCACTCTGTTTGCCTCAGTCTCCTCATCTGTAAAATGAGCTAGAGAAGGAAATGGCAAACCACTCCAGTCTCTTTGCCAAGAAAAGCCCAAATGGGGTCACAAAGAGTCAGACACAACTGAACAATGACAAAAATAGATTAAGTCCTAGACTCTATTGAGAAGTCTATTCTGGATTGGGCCTAAAACAGCCCTCCAAACTCTGGAGCAAAATGAACAAATCAGCTGGAATGATGGTCCTGTGGTGATCAAGAATGATTTCTCATCAGAGGCCAGCCCGCTTTTGCCTTCTTCACATAAGACCTCTACCCCAAAAGGCTGCACCAGCACCCTAGAAGAGAGTTTTCATTTGTACCACAAAATCTGTCTGACATCCTTCCCCAAATGTCACCAGAAAGTAACAAAAGCCCATTTCTCACTCTCAAGCCTAGTTCTCCCCATTTCACTCTCACACCCCCAGGCATAGCCAAAGGACTGCTAACCTTTCCAGAGACGGGTCTCAAGTTACAGGTCCACTCTACAAGCTCAGCCAATGAGATCTGTCCAACAACACTATCTTGTGAAGGCTGGAAAAATGTTCACTCTCTATAAAATATTAAAAGAATTTGTGACAATTCAGTGCTACTCTCATACGTTCCAGAAGGCAGCCAGAGCAAACTCTCAAGGCCCCCTTCATTTGCAACCCTCTAACATTTGCATATAAGCCTGCATCCAAGGAAAGGAAACATCCTGATTATACTCTGAATGACTCACTAAATAAACATACAGACCCTTCAGGGGAAGGAAGAGGCAAAAAAAAAGAGTCACAAATTGCTAGGATTTCAAAAAAATAAAATAAAATAAAGCTTTTACTTTTGTCTTACATCAAAAGGATCACATTAATCCCACCCCCTGTGGTAGACTACACATAAAAACACTGGATTTATAACTGACTATCTTGGGTTCAATGGCAGCTAGTGGTCAGACCACAGGTTTGAAGTCTGGAAGACATGAGTTCAAATCTAACCTCATATACCTACTAGCTGCGTGACCCTGAACAAGTCATTTAACCCTCTTTGCCTTAGTTTCCTCATCTATAATATGAGTTGGAGAAGGAAATGGCAAACCACTTCAGTATCTTTTCCAAGAAAACCCCAAATGAGGTCAGGAAGAGTTGGGACACAATTGAAAAATGACTGAACAACCAAATTATTGGGTTCAAATCCCAAATCTGTCACTTAACCATTTGTGTGACCTGTCACCTGCTAGGATAGATTTCCAAATCCTCATTTGTAAAATAAGCTTAGGCTAGATATCTAAGGTCCATTCCAGCTATAAATTCTATGATCCCTATGAATTTATCCTATTCGATGTGTGCGCAAGCGAATCACATCATAAAATACATATCTGTATCCTTCACAACACCCAGCTACAATCCAATCCAATCCAAGAAGCCTTAACTCACTTCCTATTAAATGTGGGAGTACAAAGTCTGTTTTTGCCTTTCTTTGTCTCGTGCTTATGTGCGTAGCATAGTGGCTGGCATATAATAAGTGTATAATTAAATGCTTGCTGATTGATTTTTCAAATTACAGACCTCCTCTCTAAGGACTCATCACAACAGAGAGATGAGCCTAGAGGTTAAGGTACATATCAACATGGCACAATTTCTGTTGAATCCTACCTTTGAGTATAGATTTGATAACACACCAGTGAACGTCCTAGGTTCATCCCTAGGTTGATCACAGGATGATTAGGTTTTTTTGGCCACAGTAATTCAAAAAGACCACAAGCATACAATACAGCAAACACTTAACAAAAATATCTTCTATGTACAAAATGGGCAGCTAGATGGTGCAGTGGACGGAGAGCCTGGCCTGAAGTCAGAGGAACCTGAGTTCAAACCTGGTCTCAGACACTTCCCACCTGGTGTGACCAAGTCACTTAACCCTATTTGCCTCAGTTTCTTCATCTGTAAAATGAGCTGGAGTAGGAAATGGCAAACCACTCCAGTATCTTTTCCAAGAAAACCCCAAATGGGGTCATAAAGAGGCAGAACTAAAACAACAGCCACAAAATTATTATTATTCCAAGGCCTAAGTCCATAGCTGCTGGTACAATATACATTATATACAGAGAATTAGTTAAAACAGTGCCTTGGATTTACATTGGGAAAAAGAAAATAACAGGGAATAGAAGTATTCTGTCTCCTATTTGTTAACTCTATTCTTCCAGCATTTGCGTTTTTAAAAACTGATTTGCAATTTCTTTTTTTTTTTACTTTTTGAAGGGGGAGAAGGCAGGGCAATTGGGGTTAAGTGACTTGGCCAAAGTCACACGGCTAGTAAGTGTTAAGTTTCTGAGGCCGGATTTTGAACTCAGGTTCTCCTGACTCCAGGGCCAGTGCTCTGCTCACTGTGCCACCTAGGCACCCCAGATTTGCAATTTTTAAAAAATATCCTCAAAGCTCTTTAGATCCTTGTCCTATTTGAATCATTATTTTTAATTAAAGAAAGATTACCTGGGCAAAGCTTCAATAATACACTACCCGATTTTCCTCTATCTCACTCCTTAAGACTGGAGTAAGGTACTTCACCTCCCACCCCACCCCTCCTTTGAACCTTAGCCTAAAGTTTCATGAAATTTACAGGAATCCCACATAAACAATCACTAAGCCGCATCCCAACATTTCAAGGAAACTAGACTGGAGGAAGGGAAGGACAAGAGTTAACCCTACCCCAGAGCAGAATATGTTGGAATGCCTCAGAGAATCTGACCAATCCACCAGCTAGAATTTCAGGAAAACTAAATTAGCACAAAATTGAAAATGGGGGGGGGGGGGGGGGCAAAGAGGAAGGGAACAATTTAAACCCACCCCTGGGCTCCATGGAATATGCAAGAATATCCTTTTAATAACCTGACAAATCTACATCCCACCATTTCTGGGAAACCAGATGAAAGATACAAATGACAAATAAGAAATGGAAAGGGAAGGGTGGAGGAATGAAAAAAAAGGGGTTGAAGAAAAAAAGTTATATATGAGCTAAGCAGTTCATCCCATTCTTGACCAAGCACGGGTCGAGGGTCTTTAACTGCAGGGTTTTAAATTCAGTTCTATAAATTTCTCAGTTCTTCAAAGCTAGTAATGTTATGAAAAGACATAACTTTGTTTGACAATTAACTCAAAAAAAAAACACCTTCCGGGAAAAGAAATAGAGACAGAAAATAAGGCTAATCTGCTCTGGCATCAATTAGCACAGATGGGGGCAGGGAGCAACTGAAGCCACATCAAAAGACTGAATGAATGATTATCCGTGGTCAGCTTCTCCCTTTTCTAAAAGGAAGCATTCAGACCTCCTATTCAAGTCTATCCAACTCAACAAACATTTATTAAGGGCCTACTACGTACAAGGCACTGGGGCTCAGAAAGGTGGGATCAGCCAGAAAGGTATATCGAGACTAAGAGTTAGGGACTAGTTCTGTGGTTTCAATAGTACAGGCCTAGGGAACACCACCAGAAGGAAGCTTTCCACCACTGCAAGTTCCTTAATTAAGCTCCTTAATTTACAGATTTCGAAAGTTGCCTGGGGGCTCTGGCAGTTTAAGTGACTAGGCCAGGATTTCAGAGTCAGTAGGAGTCAGGGACTCGAACCTAAGTCTTCCAGGTTTTAAAATAATAGAAAAAAAAGTCTTTAGACTCCTCTCTGTCTCTCTCCACCTTTTCCCTTCCTCTCCTCCTCCTCCTCTTCCTCTTCTCTTTCTCTCCCTGCACCCTTTTCCTTCCTCTCTCTTCCTCTTCCTCCTCTTTTCCTTCTCTCTCTCTCTCTCTCTCTTTCTCTCTCTCTCTCTCTCTCTCTCTCTCTCTCCATCATAAAGCTCAAAACAAACACATAGCATAAAGACTCATTTGTAATTTCAAAAAAAGAAGCCTGCCTTAGAGAAGGGTTCTTAATGTCTTAATGTAAAAACCAAATTAAACAAAACCAAACCTGGACATCTGGAATTTTAAATGTGCTTCCAGCACAAGGACTGAACACCAGAGTGTTACTGTGGAAAGACTAAAAAATATCTCTCTTCAAATCTCTGCTCTAATGTTTATTACCCATATGATCTTGGTCAAGTCACTTATTCCCAGGACCTAAATAGGGATTTTACAATAAATGGCCTCAGAGATCCTTTCCCACTCCGGAAATACGATCCTACCCAAGAGTATAACTGTTTTTCCAAGACAGGGCCTAGAAAGTGTTCTCAAAATCAGTTTTAAAAAACCCTAAATTCTGCACTGTCATAGGAAAACAGGGCAGAATTTAGGGTTTTTTTTTAATTGAGTGACTGAATGAGGTTTTATGCAATAGAATTCCTCCAAGAGAGAATGTGGAGACAGAGGACACACTAGAAAGCTTCTGAATTCCTAATCAGGGATGAGGTTGTCTCAACAATCACTCTCAATTTAAAAATAAAAATAAAAATAAAAATCAGCTTCTCACCACAGTTTCCCTAAATGATCTTTTCTATGTTTTCGTGTGGCCTGCATTCTGAGTAGCTTTAACAGCTGCCTAAAGGATACACTTGTGACTAAGGCACCAGTAACACAGGTTGGAATAGAAGTCGTAGACTAAAGAGACATAAGGAGATGAGGACCTCCTTTCTATTTGTGAAAGGGTGATAGATTGAATTTCACTTGCTAAATGTTTCCTGGGACAGTCTGAGACACCATGCTCTGCTCCACCCTTAGGAGGCATCACTGGAGAAAATGGTTGCAATGTAATACATCATGACATAATGTCCACCAGACTACATCCAGACATAGGTTTCCATATCAGGCACCACAACATGTCCAAGTTAAGCCCATCCAAGGGAATAAGCTGCTCATTGACATAAGCAGGCGAGTCCATAAATTTTCATTCGATGAATTATTAGCTAAGAGTTACCTACCAGTAGTTTTATAAGAAACGACAGGCATTTGTTCTATGTTTACCTAGCAAAACTTAAATGTGCAGAAATGGCTAATCACAAAAAGGAGACCACCACTGGAAAATTATTTTTCAGATCAAATAAGTAGATACATAAACAAGTACCATCCAATGAACCAACCCAAAAAGAAATAAGATGTGACCCTGCTTATTGGGAATTTTTCCTCTAAAAATGTTTACTGCTCTTTTTTTTACTTCACTTTCAATTCCAAAGATAACCTTTCCAGCATTCACCACCCAATAATCATCTTTTGTAACAAAAAATAACAGAAGAAAAACAACAGATCATCAAAACTAACAGACACATCAATCAACGCGATCTGACACCAAGCATGATTTTCCAATGCTCATCATTCCCCCTCCGTGTATCTGGTGCCTTTGATTTTAACAAAATACAGTTTGACAAAAGTATTTTCTATTGTCTGCTAATTCTGAAAATCATCAGCTTTGAAACTTGTTCCTCTTCATGGCTAATAATTGTAAAAGTCCTTTGTCACAGGAATCAAACCATAACAAATATATGAATGTTTCTTTGATTTAAAAAAAAAAAGTACTACTGTCCCGTGCAGCTAGGTAGTATAGTGTACATGCTTCCAGGCTGGAGTCAGGAAGACTCGTCCTCATGAGTTCTGGCCTCACACACTCACTAGCTGTGTAACCCTGGGCAAGTCACTCAAACCTGTTGGCTTCAGTTCCCTCATCCACAAAATAAGTTGGGGAAGGAAACAGCAAATCGCTACAGTATCTTTAACAAAGAAACCCCAAGTAGAATCACAAAGAGTCAGACATTACTCAAAGCCAACTGAAGAATAAAAAAAACTATTGTAAAGCAGCACTGTGGAGCATATAAATAATAATTATTTTATGAAAAAGACCCAGATCTCAAGGATTATCACCAAGTATGTTCTATGTGGTCCAGTGGAAAGAATAGGGAATTTTCAGTCAGAGGTCTTAAATTCAAATCTTGGCTCTTCTACTAACTGGGGCATGTACACAGGTGTGTCAACTGACTTCCTTTCTCTGGGTCTCAATTTCGGCTACAGTAAAATGTATGAGGGGGTTGGAACAGCTAAGCTCTAAAATCATGGTCCTGAGCTTTTTAAACCATGGGGAGATATATCGGTACCCAATGAAAGAGAGCTGAATATAGGGCAGAAAAAAAACAAGGCAGAGCAGACTTATAGAAGAAGTGAAATTAGATTCAGAGGCTTTGAGGACTAGAATTCAGTGACTGTATGAGTGGGGAAACAGGCTGAACAAAAAGGGGAACCAGAAGGCAGAGACAATAAGTAAACCAGTCCAGTTAGAGAAGAAGGTTTCTCTTGGGGAGAACTTCAGAAAATAGATCAGAACTAGATTGTGGAAGATCTTGAACAGCAAATTAAAAACTTTATTTTGGAGGCAAGTTTCTGAACAGGGGAGGAAAGACTATTGAGTGTTAGAAAGGTGAATTTTGCTGAGCTGTACAAGATGGTTTTCAAAACATGAGGCGTTTTCCCCCCACTCAGCCATAAGCATATTTTTAATACGAGAACTCTGGAAAAAGAAGTTAAATTATTTTACAACGGGATAAAGAAGAAACAGCAGGAAGGAAGCAAGAGGGAGGGAGGGAATGTTTTTGTTTTTTTTTTTTAAAAGGAACTACCCACTCTATATTATGAATGGACAGGACGGAAACAATTTGCCTGGTTCTCTCAATCTCCAATCTTCTCATCATTCTCTATGACACTGAGTATTCTTTTTTGGGAGGAGGGGGAGAGGAAGAAAGGGGACAGAGAAAGAAGAGAATCTGGCACTGAAAAGAAAGTGATTCTCAGTACCGTAGTGGTCCAGGCACAGTAAATGGCCTCTAGGGATTTCTAAACTTCCACTGGAACCCTGCCAGTACACCTAAATCCTGACCTATCATATGTCTACTTCAGTCTCTGCCTCTTTGAGAAGAGTAGTTAGAAAGGAAGTAATGCCAAGTTCTAATAGCCAGTTTCCAATAAAGTTAAAGTCAGGTCCATATGCTTCCTTCCCACTTTCACCTAGATGAGGGGGTGGGGAAGAGGGTCCTTTGGTTGTCTGGTGAAGTCTAGGGACCTTTTCTCAGAAGAGTGTTTTTAAATACATAAAACAGAATATATTGGATTATTAAAAAAAAATTAAAAACCAACCTAATTATATTGAAACAGTTACCAAAATATTTTTTTTTAACTTGTGGCATAGTACTATATAGTGACAAATCTAAGAACTTCAGAAATCTAGTAGTGATGAGTAAAAGATATATTCTGAGATATCTGTAACACTGTAATGTGATATGAAAACATTGTGAAGACAAAGTCACATGTACTGCTAATACCAATGTGGTTTCTTGTTAACATTCAAAATGGAAGGAAATGCTAAATTTCAGTGAGAGGTTAGTTAAAATGAAGGTGTCATTTTTCCCCAATCCAAGTCAACAAGTGAAATATATCCACAGATCCTAGACCACCCCAGTCCTTAGAGCCCTGAACTAGACCCAGAGACGCAAAGAACCTTTAACCTACTTCATTTCATAACTAACCACCTGTACCTTCCTCAGCTAAAATGCAAACACTTTCTGTTGTTAAGCTGTCACTTTACTTCAGGACTACAAAATGAAGGTTCTATGTCAACTGATTTTTTCCTTTTGCATAATACCAAGGAGTTTAATACTCAGAATTCCCAATTTTATATTAAAATTACAATCATCTTTGCTACTCAAAGCCAATTGTTCTACAATGCAAACCTGGGACTACTAAAGAACTCAAATGAAATTAGTCAGTTACCCTGCAAAATCACAGAAACAATGCTCCCCATCATTTCAGAGGGAAAAAACCAGGTCCCTAGCTGCAAGAGAAGAAAGCAGAAGAATTCCTTCCAACTGCTGGGGAAGGGGAAAGGTGCCTTTAAAGTAGGCCAGTACCTGGCTCTGGATTGACTCAATGAACATTCTCTTGGCGGCCAGCTCTGGGAGGTCAGATTTATAACTGGAGTATGGTGACGAGTCCAAATGTGCCTCACTGAATTATTTTTACTAATCACAGAAGATTACTTATAACATTTATATAGTTTTCAAATGGCTATGCAGCCCTTAAAAAAAAAAACCTTCCACTCAGCAGTTTTTCCTCTGATTAAAAACTGACTGTATGATTGAAACATAAATGTCTTTCTCCCTACAGACTGCAAATGTTCTGGTTCTTAATCAGAAGTAATCAACCTGTCCTAAGACTGAAAAGAAAGACTTCATGTAGCCTTTAAAAAAATAAACACATCACCACAATAGATTTTCTCCAGCACTCCTAATCTAGGTCTCATTTTTCCTTTCAGTTTATTTTCTAATAGGATTATATAATTCGATAACTATATTTACAAATTAGCTGCTTAACCCAATAGTTACTACTATTTAATTCTAAAAAGAAGGGGATGTATGTGTGTGGGTGATAGTATATGAAATTAGGAACAATAACATCTTAAAATTGTATTATTCTTCACTCTATGGGCTCAAGAGTGCAAAGTGAACAGGCATTGCAAGTCTTTGTCTCAGCTACCTTTGCTAAGGATGTGTTCATATAAAATCTAGCATCAGCCAAAACTGTGGAATAGTCAGGCATGCCTCAAAACACAGTACCCAAGTTAGTGCTAACTAAAGGTAAATTCCCATCTAGATACCTGTGCCTGGCAAGAATTTAAGTCTATTTTTGTCTTAGAAGGCCTGTCACAATGGCATGTCAGGCAACGTGAAGCTAGAAATCAGCTTGTTGCTACTGGAGACAGCAAGGGTAAAAATAGAACAGCCCACTAGTAAAGAGTAGCAGCAGGGAAATCCCCACTGGTGACATCCAAGGACACTCAGAACTTTGTTAGGCAGGAAGGCTGGCACAGACAGAAGGATTATCCCTTCTCTGAAGGAGAACCCAGTTTCAGAGATCTTAAGAGAATCATGAATAATTTGCTTTCTTCTACTAACTTGTCCATACCAGAGGTCAGTCCTGACCCCAGCTCCTATTTCCTCCAAACTACCCTCCCCCACCTCATCCACACCTGTCCGCATCTAAGACATCTTTCGGTGACCATTCACATCTACCTCTTTCATGAAGCATTCTTCTCTTTCCAGCTCAGTCTGAAGTGACCTCTCCCTCTTACGGATCACTGTACCAGTCACTGTCTATACAGCTGCTTAAGCAAATAACCATACAATTACTTCCATTTAACACTTGTCCTATTAACTGCCTTGAATTATTCCTTACTTGCCTAAAATTTATTTTAATTCCATTATTTTATCTGGTATGGTTAGAAAATAGGGCATCTTGGTTAATAACATTTCCCCCAATGGAAGGCAAAGTCATCTTCAGAGTTAACAAGAGCCATAGGGGCTGCTAGGTGGCACAGAGAATAGACCATCAGCCCTGAAGTCAGGAGGACCTGAGTTCAAATATGGCCTCAGACACTTGACACTTAACTAGCTGAGTGTCCTTGGGCAAGTCACTTAATCCTAATTGCCTTTCCTTCCTCCCCTCCAAAAAAAAAAAAGAGCTATATTCAAGTCCGTCCACTGATGGTCATTGGCTGTGTGCCTAGGAACAGGTCACTTAACCTTGCAGGTATCCCAGGAATTCTTCACAGAATTCTTTATTACAATGAAATCATGGATTTGGTCCCCCTACTATTTAATGTTTGTCTTTGTATCTTCAGTGTTTTTCACTGTGCCTGGTATTCAGTAGACACTTAGTAAATGCTCAGTGAATTGAACTCAATATGTAATTTAAAATTTTTTGATGACTTAAAATATTTCCACTACCTCCCCTACCAAGGTTGTGATGAAGAAGGTACTTGGTAAATCATATAGTGCTCTAGTAATAGGAGAAAAGTATTCATATTAATAGCATCTTTTACATTTCTATAGTGCTTTATGGTTTATAATAATTAGCATAGCTGGAGATAATTAAAATATAGCCACATGCACTTGATAGTAAAATTATATTAAATATGCAAAAATTCTTTGATGATTTCAAGAAATGCTTCCAAATATTTGGGGGAGCTGTAAATTCATTATTTTGACTAGTAATGCTATCAAAAAGTCACAGTGCCTATTAAAAGAGATTTGTTGCTGCTAGCAGCTGGGTAGTAAAGAATGCAAATTTGCATTACAAGTTTTCACAAAATGTTTGTCTTTCCCTTCTCAGAGGTTCATTTCTGTACCAAAATGCCAATCCTAGCCTCATCCAACTCTATATGCTCAATGCAGTCTTAAGTCTTGGCCCCAAACTGTTACAGGTAAAATTCCACTGTAATGAATTTTATGGGTGTGGCACCCAGATGCTTTTTTGGCTGCAGTGGAATTTTGTTTAAAATAAATACATTGCCATAAGTTATGTTCCCAATGTATATAGGACCCTCTCAGACATGTGCCCAGTCTTTTTAAAATGAAGTGAAGGAAATAGTTCAAGGGAGGCAAGACACCATAGCTGCCTTCAAATGCTTTAAAAAACTGCTCTGTTTGGCACAAGAGAACAGAACTAGATGCAATGGGAGGATGAAAATTGTGAAGCATCTTTAGGTCTGACATCAGGAGAAAGCTCCTAACAATTAGAGCAATTCAAAGTGAGATTGATTGTCCAAGAAGGTAGTAGGCTTACTGAAGCTCTTCTGGCAGAAACTAGATAACCAAGTGGATTTGTTGTCACAGAATTCTTTTTCAAATAAATATGGGTTGGACTATATAACCCCTGAGGTCTGTTCAAACCCTGTAATTCTTTGATTTTTGATACTCATTTTCCTATCTGAGCTCAGTTCTACTCCTTTTCCCTCCAGTACCTAGCACTGAACACTACAAAAAGGAGGTGCTTAATAGATGTTGGATGAAGTGAAAAGTGGTGGTCAAAATCTAGTAATCACACAAACAACCTAGGTATTTACATACTACTTTAAGATTTGAAAAAAGCACTTGGTATCTCATCTAATACCACAACAATCCTATGAAGAAGGTACTACAGATATTATTATCCTTTTTACTTCTGATGAGAAAATGGAAATTCAAGGTAGATAAATGACTCATCCTTAGTCACATAGTTATAGTAAGCACCAGGAAGCCAAATTCACACCTGAGTTTCTACTGACTCTAAGTCCACTGATTTTAAAACACCAATATGCTGCCTTCTCAAGAGCAGAGGAATAAAGGAAATGCCATGAATACCCAACTCCAATTTATTTCCTTCTTCCACATTTGAAAAGGACTACTGTGAAAGTCAGAAATTATAGTTAGACCAGCATCTTACAACATGTGCCACAACAAATTCCTAAGGCATACTAGAATTAAATAGAAACAGTCTTATCAATTTTTTTGATTAGGGAAAATTGGAAGGAGGTACCTTTCACAACCACAGTTGGGCAGATAATCAAACAGGAAAGAAGTACAAGAGGCACAAAGACAAAAACAAAAAACTGATTTTGTTTGTGCAAAAGTTTTTCAATCTTCTAACTTTCATTATAGAAGTTCTCCACTCATGGGGCACACTAAGTTACAAATCAGTCACTATTCAGTCATCAGTCACCATTCAGTCATCAGTCACTACTCAGTACCCTCTTAAGGGGTAGTGGGAAATACACAAGCCATCCACCCCTAGGTCACTAGTAAATTACAACTTCAGTCACTACTCAATACCCACGGAGAGGTTTTTTCGTCTTGACTCAGGGCAGGCTTTCAGCTTCCATGGCTCCTCTTCCATGGTCTCAGCTCCCTCCCAAATCTAACCAACTGCCACCTGAGTTCAAAGGCAGACAGCTCCCAGCTCCTTGTCCTGCTCTCCATGCAGTTCCTGCTCCATACTGAGGCTCACAGTGTCTATCTAATCTACCTCAAGTCCTTCACAATTTCTGTTCCTGGGAAGAGAAAACTTAACAGAGCCACAGACAGACAAAGTACTGACACCACAATCATGCTTCCTCTGGAAGCTCCAGCTGGTCCTCGGAAATCTTCAGTAGCCTCAGCAGTCCTCAGCAGTTCCTCAGCAGCTTCAGCTGGACCTCAGAAGTCTTCAGCACCATAAGTTCCATTCTCAAAATCAAAATCATTTTCTCCCATTCTCAAAATCAAAAATCACTTTCTTCCATTCTCAAAATCAAAATCACTTTCTCCACAGAAGTTCCAGTCCAGCAGCAGCAGCCCAGCCTTCAGGTGCTCATCCCAAGAAGTTCTGACTTTCCCAGCTAGTGTTTTTCCTTATATACAGTATTGCTCCTCTTTATTCACCCCCTTCCTATTATGTCAGCAACAAGGGCTCATACCTTCTGTTTCTTTAACAGAGGCTTAATTTGAAACTAGGTGCTAAGTACCTCTTAAGCTTTCTAATACAAAGGGATCTTCAAATTTCATTACCATTACATTAGGGAAAAAAAATCCTTGCATCAAATATCAGTGATAAAAATCTGACAGCTAAAATATAAGAGGCAGAGTACAAGAGACCAGCACAGAACAGT
>CM053589.1:94651909-94663685 GCA_028646515.1 Pseudochirops corinnae
GGGTGGTTTCTCAGATTCCCTGGATCCCCTTCCATGGTCCCAGATCTTACATGGATTCACCAAACTGTCACCTGGGTTGAAAGGCAGACAGCTCCCAGGTCCTTGTCCAGCTCTTTGTGCAGTTCCTGCTCCACATTGGAGCTCACAATGTCCAGTCCATCTCAAATCCTTCACTTCCTGGGAAGTCAAGGCTCAACAAGCCACCAACAGATTCATACAAAGTATCAGCCTCACAGTCATGCTTCCTCAGTCTCTGGCAGCTCCAGCTGGCTCTCAGAGATCCTCAGCAGCTCTGGATGGCCCTTGGACTCAGAAGAAGTTTCATCTGGTTCCCAGAATCAAAATCACTTCATCCAGGTTCTCCAAATCAAAATCATTCTCTTTGGCCTGGCCTTCCACCTGGCCTTCTGCCCCCTTCCCCTATGCAGCTTTCCTCTTCAGCCTCCCTAGTGGCAGCAGCTTCTGCCTCCATGGAGCTTGCTCCAAGATCTGTCTCTTCCTCTCTGGGTTTTTCCTTACATACAGTATTGCTCCTCCCTGTTCTGCCCCTTCCTGTTACATCAGCAACAGGAAACAGGAGTTCACACCTTCTGTTACTTTAATCTGAACTAGGTGCTAAGTACCTCTTAGTTTAACAATACAAAAGGAACTTCAAATCTCATTACTGTTACAAATGGATTTTAGAGTCCAACTCCCATGTTTTACAGATGAGGAAAAAGAGGCAGACAGAGGTCTATGCCCAAGGTCACACAGATAATAAGTGTTGGGGTAGGTTTTGAACTCTATTCTTGACATCTAAGTCCAGAGCTCTCATCCACTGTACCCCCTAGCTGCCTCAGTCACACACAGCTAATCTGGGGCAGGATTTGAACTTAAGTCTTCCTGGCTTGAAGTCTATGCCTATCTGCTCTGCCACCCAGCTGCCTCAAATGTCCTGGGCAGGGGGTAAGCTATATAGTTGAGGGTGTGGCATCAACCCAATTTCTCCCTCCTTTGCCCTGGGACTGCTGTAGGAAGAAAGAACAGGATAGACTAAAGTCAGAAAGGAATCACCAGGGATGTATGTAGTTTGGGGACATTGAGAAGCCCTCCCTATATTACCTTCCTATGTTATTACTTGTCTTCTTACTACCTAGGTGCTTACTTGACTTGTTTATAATCTATAAGTATTTGCACTAGAAATTTTGGCACTCTGGGCAAAGCCACAGTTGCTTGGTCCTAATTTTACTTCTGGTTCTAAGGTCCTGTTAAGCCTCAAATCCTGTGAGTCTGGGATTCAAGTGCACCTAAAGTATTATTTTTCTTCCTCCCATGTAGACTTTTGCTTAAAATCTTTAAGTAGTTTACTCATCAAATACCTTTATCTCTATTCCAAGTTTCAAGGCACCAGTTCCATCCATTACCTGCAAAATAGCACTAACCAGTCTCATGCTGCTTTTCTAATACCATCAACTGAACCTGTAATTCTGGCATTCATTGACCAGGGTATATTTTGCATGCCTACTATGTACAAGGCGCTATGCTGTGTATTATACTATATTGCTGGGCTAAGAAATATTTGCCAGGAAACAAAATTTGCCAATTAACAAATATAGTTATTTTCCTGTTCCATTAGGTTTTAATTTCATACAGGGCTGATATCATAGTATACAATCCTAAAAGTGTTGTATATTTTGTAAAATATCCATTGCAGTCAAATAACATCATCTTATAGAACTGATGTTTATCAGTTCATGAAAATGCTTTTAGGAAAAGGTACAGTAATAGGAAGCCATTTTCCTTTCTGAAATCAGTTTAATTTAGCTAAGTAAGCAGCTCAAAATAGCTGTATACCAGCTGGCTGCTGAAATTGTCCATCCTGGCTAAAAGCTGAGTTTATGGGTGGACACTCTGACATTAAGGAATGGTCATTGGGGTGGGGGGGAGTTGGTGGAAACTGGACAGAGCAATGGAGATGTGGTTTGAAAATAGCAGCCAAATCCTAGGCAGTTAGAAAGGAAAGGGGCTATTTGTCTTCATATCTATGTCATTAGTTTAATTATCTCTACTTTTTGCCTGAGATCAAACATTTTACCCCTTTTCCTCACCCCACACTCCTAAGGTATTGCTTGGAATAAATCAACTGAAAAGACCAGTATCCTAATCCCGGTTCCATTACTAAATGGACTAGGTAATCTTTAAGGTCCTTTCTAGTTCTAAATCTTATACTCTTAAGACAAAAGGGCCTTGGGCAGGTCATTTCACTTTAAAGTACCTCATTTTCTCTACCACTTTTGTCATGACTTCAAAACTATTTCTGGCTTCTTTGGAGAAGCTAACTCTAACCATGCACTTGCCTACTCCTGTGTTTCAGAACAGCTCTTCTGATTGAAGTGAAATTGATTTCACCAGTAGCAACTGCTTTGAAATTGAGAATCATCCTTCTATAGGCCTGGAAGACCTAGTTATTTCCCAAGATAGAATCAGCCACTAGCAATCACCATCTATGATGGCTGTGCTACAAGGTTCATTATAGACCAGTAGAAAATCTGACTCCTTTTAACAAGATAACAGTCATAGGCTTTGTCTCCACCCAGACAGAGGTTAAACATGGTGACATTTTATCTATGGTAACTACTAGTCTTCCCAAGAGAACAAACTGATTTCTTCTCTGCTATTGTGCCCCAATCAGATTCTCAGAGATTGAATATAAACACACTTCATGTGATCAAGGCGTATAGCATCTGGATGATTCAAGGAAATAGCCTTGCAGTTACTGTAATACATCTCCAACAGAAACATAGTTTTTAGCAGGCCACCAACTGTAATTACAAAATCAGACACTATCCTTTGGTGCCAGAAAGCCAACTGCCAGGAGATTCTCATGGGCCCCTAGAGAACTGCAACATTTATATTAACTTCTTTGAAATCGTGCCTGGCTTTGTGTGTTTCTGGATTCATTTTTGCCCTTGTTTCTTACCTAAGCAAACTGGATCCACATTTAAATGTATACATTCATACTAAACATTTGGGGGGGGGAGAGAGAATACTGTTGCTTGTATTATCACATTTTATGTCATATTAAATATCTTCTTAGGATCCTTTGATGTGATGGTACACCATAGACAGTTCATTATTTTCCCCAGTCAAAAGTGGTTTTTATGCAGTGAGAAGGAGAATTTCTGGAAAATTTGATGTGGTAGCAGAATAACCTGAACCAGAGATGGAATTAGGTATTTATGCTGCTATTTTAGTTGCATATCTTTAAGTGTTGCCCTTTCTTTTCTAATTATAAATTTCAAGAAAAGATAATAACTTGGGAGGCTAGGTAGTACAGTGAAGGGAGGCTAGAAGGTGCAGTGAATAGAGCACCAGCCCTGGAATCAGGAGGACCTGAGTTCAAACCCAGCCTCAGACACTTAACACTAGCTGTGTGACCTTGGGCAAGTCACTTAACCCCAATTGCACTGCCTTCCCCTTTCAAAAAGCAAACCAAAAAAAAGAAAAGATAATAACATACCTTTGAAGACTGAATATAGAGAACAGTTTATTGTCAGAGTTAGAGTAATTCAAAAGGAAAGCCAAAGCTATTAGCTATTAATTTGAGCAATGGAGAGAATAAGTCATTCTTCAACTTTTAGTAGACAGGGATAGTTGGGCCCCCTCTGTGAAATACAGACATACTAAGTTACTTTTTTTTTTTTTGCTTTTGGAGGGGGGAAAGTAGGGCAATTGAGGTTACGTGACTTGCCCAAGGTCACACAGCTAGTTTGTTTTGTGAGTGTGTGTGTGTGTGTGTGTGTGTGTGTGTGTGTGTGAAATGTCTGAGGCTGGATTTGAACTCAGGTCCTCTTGACTCCAGGGCCAGTGCTCTATTCACTGCACAGTTACTTTATTTTTTAAACCAGGAGCAGAATAGAACCGAAATTTTACATTCAATGCATTCTGACATGTCAGAAAAATTACATCATTTGGTTCTCCTTAAGTGGAAGGAAAAATTGTCTAATTTTTTACTTTGTTAAAATGGCTTGCGAATATAGACACAAGTACATAAATGATTTCAGATAGTTCCATAAATAGAAAAAAGTTCTAATATTATTTGTGTCATCATTTTATCAATCCAAGAATATCCCATTTAGAGATTTTTTTTTCTTTCCTATAATATATGTGTATAAATATTTATGACAGGAAACATGGCCTAGAAGAGAGAAGGCTGGTTTTGGAACCTAGAAGAACTGGGTTCAAGTTCTGCCTCTGACGCAGAGTAGCTTACTGAATTTCTCAGTGCTCTAGACCAAAAGAATCAAACACACAGCTCCCAGTTACATTCCTCAGTGCTTTAAACCACACCCATATGTAATTGGGAAATACTTAGTAAAATAAATAGAGATACAATAAAACATTGATAACATTACATTTTAAACCTGTCAATCTTTGGTCTGCGGGGACCCTTATGTACAGATTAGTGGCCCCTGATGCCAATTGTACAGATAATTCACCAATACTAGAAGTTACAGATGGGTCACTGGTTTCAGTAGAGGGGGTTCCACACACTGCTGAAACTACATGTCTAGACCAAGAAAACACATGTACTTAGACTTTAGAATATCGCTTATTTTATCAAGGCGGATGCTGTCTTGAACAATGCAGATCATAATCCATCTACGTCTACCATATCCTTTGTGATTATTGTGCTATGCCCCTATTTAAATCCTCAAAAAAGGATGTGATCTATCCAATACATGATGTATATGAATATATCTCTAATTACAATTCTGTTAAGCATTCTTTGAGTGTATTTTTGTATTTCTTGAATCCAAATCAAAAGGCTAAAATTTACAGTTAATTTATGAAAGACTGATATTTCTATCTTGGTGATTCTGAAACTTGTTTTTAAAGGCATTCACTTTGCCCCTTTTCCTCATAGTCTTAAACATAGTAAAGTAGCTATCCTTTAACCTTCATTTTACTGTGCCATTGGCGCTATGTGGCTCAATGGATACAGTGCTTGGCTTGGAATCTTGAAGACCTGTGATCCAAATCCTCCCTTAGGCACTAACTCTGTGACCATGGGGCAGTCACTTAACCTCTCTTGGCTTCAGACTTCTCAACTATAAAATAAAGGGAGTTGGGGCTAATAACCTAAGGTCTCTTCCAGCTCCAAATCTATGATTTAATGATGCCTTGAAGCTATCAACCTGTGTTTCTTCTCCTGTGACTTACCTGACAATACTCTTTCTTTTAGTTCTCTTTCCTGCCTCAATACTCCTTCTTAGTGTTCTTTGTTGGTTCATCATCCATTTCCTTTGCCCAAATGTGATATCCCTCTTGTCTTCTGTCTCCACTTTCTTTCCTTTGGTCCTCATCTACTCCCAAGGATTTAGTTGTCATCTCTATGCAGCTTACTCCCAGGTCTATTCATCCCAGGGCACATGCTTGTTCTGTGAGCATCTCAAACTCAGTATGTCCAAAACAGAATTCTTACCTCAACTAATCCTACCTTTTTTTTTTTCTTTCAGACTTTCCATTTCTGTTGAAGACACCAGTATCTTCCTAGCCAACTAGGTATAAAGCTTTGGAGTAATTTTTTTCCCCTCTTCCATCTACCTTACTTGCCACATCCAATTGGTTGCCAAGTCTTATCTAGTTCTACCTCCATTACATCTGTCACCTCAATCCCTTTCCACCACTTGTCCAGGCCATAACAATTTTGTACCTTGACTATTGTAGTAGCCCATTAATTGTTCTCCTTGCTTCTAGACTTTCTCTTCTAATTCACGTTCCACACAACTGCGGGAAGTATCTTCTTAAAGCAAACTTCTGACACTGTCTTCCTGGATCAAAGACTTTCAGATGCCAGTAGATGTTTAAAAAGTGTTAATTGACTGATTGCCTTAAGGATAAAAATACAAACTCCTAAATCCATCATTTAAGACCCTCTAGGATCCCCCCAACCGACCTTTCCAACCTTATTCCCTTCACATACAATGTCCCAACCACAATGAGCTTGTTTCCTGATTTCGACTTAATATCTCCTACTTCTGTGTGTTTGTTCATGTCATCTCCCATTCCTATTATGTGCTCCTTCTTTCCTACCTTTGAGAACTCATATCCTTCGGAGGTCAATTCAGGGAGCACTTATGATTTCCTCTAGCTATTAGCTGTCTCCCTTTCTTCCCATGTTACTAGAGCTCTCGTCTTTCATCTCCTTTCACCCTTTCATTAACTACCCTGAATTAAATGTACCTTATCCTTATATGATCCCCTCCACAGAAAGTAAACTCCTTAACAGTGGGTATGATTATCTATTTTGTCTTTCAGTCGCCCAGCCACCTATCATGCCTGTCACAGTTCTTACTATACAGTGGGTGTTTAAATAAATAATTTGTTGAAATTAAATTACTAGGAGGAGGAAAGTGGTGAGTTGATTCTAAATAAAGGCATAATATGTTGCTTTGACTACTAGAGACTAGAGACTCTTTCGTTATATAGAAGCATCATAGCCTCTTAGACCTAAAAGAGACTTTAGCCATTGTCTGTTGTATCCCTCTCCTTTTAAAGAAGAAGAAAATGAAGCACAGGAAAGGGAAATGATTTGACTATGGCCAAATAGTATTTTGTAAAGAGCTCAAAATATGCAAAATCAGGCACAACCATTGTAAAGAAGGTAAAATAGTCAAGTTAGAACAAAGAGAAATGGACAAGGAAATACGGTGGGGAGAAAGAGGAGAGAAGGGTATCTACTCAGGAAATTTTAAAGAACTCATCTCAATATTATTTAAGAAATGTTTCCCAAATGATTTGAAATGAATTTAAAATCTTGTCTTGAACCCAATTTGAATGCTTTTTAAAATTCCCTACCCAAGAATAAAGTAGAATCAGTGTGGTAAGACTTTATTTGCCCTGACAGATTACTTGGGGGGAAAGCCATTTTTATGTATATTTTAATTAATGACACCAAGCATGTGTTTATATTTAAATACTTCAGTTGGTCTGTGATCTGAATTATGTAAGTACTCCATCCAGGGATGAAAATCAAAGTCCATCCTTCTCATCTTGTGGGACTCTTACTTATATGCTCTAGTAAATCTTCTACATGAGGTTCATGTGATAGGCTGGAGACCTTCTTTTTTAATCTCTTGCTGTTACCTAAGTACCAATGCAGTCCATGAATTGTTCATTTTACTAAAAAACTGGCCTAGCTTCATTCCTAGTCAAACATCTCTTTTGTTTATTGTGCATAATCCATTGTTTATAGTATGTTACAACCTATTTAGATCCACCATGCCCCTCTCTGTTGCCCTTTGGATGACTTCTTTTGATTCCTCGGTGATTATGGCATTCTGTGATTTGCAGCTGTCTAGTGTTTCCAGAAGAACATTAATATTAACAAGATGGGATTTATTTAGAGGAGAAGTATGGGGCCACTGAAAGCACTAACCAATTTCACAAATACAATTCAGTCTTCTCTCTTCTATTTCCTCAATTCTGGACCCAGTTCATTGTCTATCTACTCCATCTGTCCAAGAAAAAAGTACTAATGGACTAACTCTGCAGGCTGTCCAGATAATTACATATCCTAGTCTAGACAACAGACATTCTTCATCCATTTAGTTTTTCTGATGTACTTTTGGGCCAAACTCTTTTGAGTAATTCTGGGTTTCAAAGTCTCTGAAGTGTTGCATTGGCTTGATATAATACAGACAATGTCATTCACAAACAGAAACATTTGGAGAATTTTTCCAGAAATAAGAATATGGCTTCCATTTTAGTTCCTCATGGAACATCCGCTGTGATATTAGTTAGTAGGCTTGTCTCCTTGATGTTAGGCATCAGAAGACCTTTAAACAAAAGATATTTCCTTTACTGTATCTGTAACACCTGCTATAAAGTGACTATCTCAACCCCCCATTTACATGGCATACTAGATTCCCTAAAGCATTTCTACTGTGTTCCCACAGAGCTGCAGGGTTATCTCTAAGGGATTGGAGGGGAGAGGGTTAGGGGTTCTAGAACAATAATACATGAGCCCACACTGGCATGCTTATCAGTAACATCAGTTAACCAGCCTTAGCCTTTAAAATTGTTACTACAGTAGTATAGTTGCTACAAAACATCTTCCTAAAAGTCTGTGATAGATTCTCCAAACAGTACACAGAGTCCAGAGAAAAATTAGCTCAAATTTAAGTGTACGGATATGGCAAAGGGAAAGCTCAAAGTTCCTGGAAGTCCTTTTGCTGGTGTCCTAAAGATTTAATCCTTACATATGGCTTAACTTTTCTTTTAGGCTCTTTGTAGAACCTTGAATCTTCATTCTGTCCTTGTCTCATAATTCAAACATTGCCATCATCTGTCCCAGGGACTTTGCCAGGCACAGGATGGAAATATGAAAAGCCCCAAATCCTTCAGGCTTTTTGAAGTTTATCCTCCAAACAAGGTAGGGGTGAGGAAGAATGGGGAGAGACTATAGGCAGCCCAGTGTTCCACTCCTCCACCCCAATCAGTTTCTTCTCAAGGGCACAGCTGGAACACTTTCCATAGTCAGGCAAAATCTCTCAGTTCCCATTAGCTTCATGGTTTTATACAAGCCCCCAGAAGGAATGGCCACTTTACCTGACCATTCTGAACAGATATCCTAGGTGTTACAGAGTACTTAGCACAGTGTCTGCCACATAGTAGGTACTTGGTGAATGTTTATTGAATAAATGAATGAAAGGTATCCAAGTCTTGTTCATACCTAGTGAACATTTGAGATATGTTCTTAACTGTTAAATTGGGGGGGGGGGGTTGATTTCAACTTCACCATTTTTCATCTGTTAAAATCTTCTATGTTCTTAAGACAGGAGACACATTATTTGAGGAACTATAGGTAGTCATTAATAATATTCACTATATGCAATACACTGCCGAGTGCTATAGGTTATACTGTCATGAGTAAGAGAGAATTACCGTGCTAGAGAAAGCAGAGGTTCTGGTTAGGCAAAAGTAAAGTACCTTTTGCAGATTGTATACCCTTTATTGGAATGTTAGCTTTTTGAAAGTGGGAACCATTTCTTTCTCCTCCTGGATCATTGACTTGTCATGGTAGAGGGGCTTGCATAACTCAATGAAACTATGAGCTATGCTGTGCAGGGTTAAGATGGACAGTTCATAGTGGAGAGTTCTGACAAAAGGTGATCCACTGGAGAAGGAAATGGCAAACTACTCCATTGTCTTTGCCAAGAAAGTCCCATGCACACTATTAAAATGAAAAAGATATGACACTGAAAGATGAGCCCCTCAGATCAGAAGATGTCCACCACGATACTGGGGAAGAGCAGAGAACAGCTACAAGTTGCTCCAGAACTAATTGAAGCAGCTAAACCAAAGCCAAAAGGAAGCTCAGCTGTGGATGTGTCTGGTGATAAAAACAAAGACCAATACTTTAAAGATCAATATTGCATAGGACCCTGGCATAGAAAATCTATGAACCAAAGTAAACTAGATGTGGTTAAACAGGAGATGAAAAGATTAAACATCAGCAATTTGGTGTCAGGGAACTGAAATGGATGGAAATGGGTGAATTTAATTCAGGTGATCATTACATATAATACAGTTGGCAAGCATCCCTTAGAAGAAATGGAGTAGCCCTCATATTCAATAAAAGGGTGAGAAAAGCAGTACAAGGGTATAATCTCAAAATCAACAAAGATATCTATTTGATTTCAAGGCAAGCTGTTAAACATCATAGTAATATCAGTCTATGCTCTAACCACTGATGCTGGAGGCCATATTTAATCATTTCTATGAAGACCAACAACATCTTCTAGAAATAACACCCAAGAAAGACTTCACATTCATCATAGAGGATTGGAATTCTAAAGTAGGAAATCAAAAGATAATTGGGAATAATAGGCATTTGGCCTTGGAGTACAAAATGATGCAGGGTACAGACTAATAGAGTTTTGTCAAGGTAACTCACTTATCGTAGCACTTTTTTTTCAACAACCCAAAAAGCAAGTCTGCACATGGACATCATTAGATAATCAATACTGAATTCAGATTGATTATATACTTTGCAGCCAAAAGTGGAAAAGCTCAATATAGTCAATTAAAATAAGACCTAGATGTTGGGGTGGAGTCAAGATGGTGGAGTAAAAGCGGGACCTTGCATAAGCTCCCACACCAACCACCTCCAATACCTGTAAAATATGACTCTAAACAAATTTTAGAGCTACAAAACCCACAAAATGACAGAGAGAAACAAATCTCCCACTGCAGCCTGGCAGGTTGACAGGAAGGGTCTATTGCACTAGGCAGGGGGATCAGAAGTCCTGTGTGAGCTGTGTGGGCCCAGACCCGGGGCAGTCCCATCCAGCAGTACAGATCGGCCAGAGCAGAATTCAGGAGAGTGAATCACCAGCAGCTGTGGTGGTTTCCAGACTTTTCATCCCATAAATGCCACAAGAAAGTAAAAGGTCAGTAGGGAACTCTGCTAGAACTGGTTGACAGAAGAGTGTGGTCCAGCCCTCGCGCCCAGGGCAAGAGGTGGTGGAGGCACGGTGGCTGCATCTGCTGCAGCATGGCTGCCTCTGGAGCTCCTAGCCTGCAGATCATAGGGGGATGAAACAACCATTCAGAGGGTAATTGTTCTTGCTTTGACCTACTTAGATCTGGTTCACAGTCTTAGATCATGGTCCTGGTGTGTGGCCAATGTGCTAGAGCCTATGGTGGCTGTAAGGAAGGTGCCCTCTTCAGACCTCTGACAACAGCTTTGACAACTGCAAAAACCCCAGCAATTTGGGACACAGCTCTCTCCACTCTGGAAGCAGAGTTCTACCATGGCAAAGAGCTCAAAAGTCAAGTAATTGGCTGGCAAAAGAAGCAGAGGAAGCGCAATCGGACCATAGAATCCTTTTTGGGGGACCAAAAGGATCAAAAGATGGAACCAGAAGATGACAACAAAGTCAAAACTCCTGCATCAAAAGTCTTCAAGAAAAATATGAATTGGTTATAGGCACTGGAGGAGCTCAAGAAGGATTTTGAAAATCAAGTAAGAGAAGTAGAGGAAAAATTGGGAAGAGAAATGAGAATGATGCAAGAAAATCATAAAAAGCAAGTCAATAGCCTGCTAAAGGAGATCCAAAAAAATACTGAAGAAAATAACACCTTAAAAAATAGACTAACTCAAATGGCAAAAGAGGCCCAAATAGTCAATGAGGAGAAAAATGCCTTAAAAAGCTGAATTGCCCAGATGGAAAAGGAATTTTAAAGACTCACTGAAGAGAATAAATCCTTCAAAATTAGATTGGAGCAAGTAGAAGCTAATGACTTTATGAGAAATCAAGATACTATTAAACAGATCCAAACAAATGAAAAATAGAAGGCAAGGTGAAATATCTCATTGGAAAAACCACTGACATGGAAAAATAGATCCAGGAGAGATAATTTACCTGAAAGAATGATAAAAAAAAAAAACCTAGAAATCATCCTTCAAGAAATTCTCAAGGAAAATTGCCCTGATATTCTAGAACCAGAGGGCAAAATAGAAATTGAAAGAATTTACCAATCACCTCTTGAAAAAGATCCCAAAAAGAAAACTCCTAGGAATATCATAGCCAAATTCCAGAGTTCCCAGGTCAAGGAGAAAATATTACAAGCTGTCAGGAACAAACATTTTGAATATTGTGGAAGCACAATCAGGATAACACAAGATCTAGCAGCTTCTACATTAAGGGATCAAAGGGCTTGGAATATGATATTTCAGAGGTCAAAGGAGCTAGGATTAAAACCAAGAATCACCTACCCAGAAAAACTT
>CM053589.1:94663785-94682220 GCA_028646515.1 Pseudochirops corinnae
TGAAAAATCCAGAGCTGAACAGAAAATTTGACTTTCAAATACAACAAACGTGAGAAGGTAAACAGGAAAAAGAAATCATAAGGAACTTATTAAAGTTGAACTATTTACATTCCTACATGGAAAAATGATAATTGTAACTCAGACTTTTCTCAGTATGAGGATAGTTAAAGGGAATATATATATATATACATATATTATAAAAGAGGCAAGAGAAAACTGTTCCAATGGAGAGGAAGAGCAAGAAAGTGAAAGGGAATGGGTCAACCTTACTCTCATTGAATTTGACTTAAGGAGAGAATAACACACACACTCAGTTGGGGAAGGGCATAAGAGGGAGGATGATAGAAGGGAGGGCAGATTGGGGGAGAGGGTAGTTAGAAGCACATACTTTTGAAGAGGGACAGGGTCAAAGTACAAAATAGAATAAATGGGGGTGGGATAGGATGGAGGGAAATATAGTTAGCCCTTCACAATATAAGTACTATGGAAACATTTTTGCCTAACTACACACGTACAACTTACATTGAATTGCTTGTCTTCTCAGTGGGGATGGGTGAAGAAGGAAGAAGGGAAAGAATCTGGAAATCAAAATTTTAAAAACAAATGTTAAAAAGATTGTTTTTTACATGCAACTGGGAAATAAGATATACAGGCACTGGGGTATAGAAATCCATCTTGCCCTACTAGAAAGTTAGGGGAGGGGATGAGAGAGGATATAAGAGAGAGCAGATTGGGGGAAGGAGTATTCAGTAGGCTTTCTATCTTGGGGTGGGGGATAAAAGGGGAAAGACAGGGAGAAAATTTGTAACTCAAAATCTTGTGGAAATAAATGTTAAAAACTAAAAATAAAGAAATAAAAGATTAATTAAGAAAAAAAAAACAAGACCTGCAGCTGACTGTGGCTCAAACCATGAGCTTCTTTTTTTCAAAATTGAGACTTAAATTGAAGAAAGTAGGAGAAACCACCAGATTATAAAGGTGTTACCTAAATAACATCTCATGAATATGAGGTGGAAGTGATGAATAGATTTAAGGGGTTAGATCTGATATATAGAGTATCTGAAGAAGTATTGACAGAGACTCACAATATTTTACAGGAGGCAGCAACAAAAAAGTCCCAAAGAAAAAGAAGAGCAAGAAAGCAAAATGGCTGTCTGATGAAGCTTTACAAATAGCTGAGGAAAGAAGGAGAAAGTAAATTGTAAAGGAGAAAGGGAAAGATATACCTAATTGAATGCAGAATTTCAGAGAATAACAAGGAGAGATAAAGTTTTCTTGAGCAATGCAAATGGAAGAAAACAACAGAATGGGAAAATTAGAGATATGAAGGGAATGTCTGTATGGAATGTTGGAAAGAGAGTAACGCATGACAAGACTGGAAATCTGGGCCTGGACGATGAAGGCTTTAAAAGCCAACTAGGAGTTTATATTTGATCCTAGAAGTTATAGGGCACCACTGATGTTTAATGAGTAGGGTTAGCAATGTGATCTTTAGAAAAATCACTTTAACAACTTTTTGAGGATGGATTAGAGTGGGGAAAGTACTTGAGGGAGAGAGACTGTTTGGGAGGTGATTGCAATAGAATTAAGAAGGGATAAGTGGCTGATCAGGGTAGTCAACAATATTAAGAGCTGCAAAGAAAACAAGAAGAATGAAGACATTGGATACAGCAATTAAAAGGTCATTGGTGTAGAGAAGGGAGTATGTGGTTATGTACCTAATTGCATGAGCAGATTTAAGATTGGATTTATACTTTGTTGTTGCTGTTCAGTTGTGCCTGATTCTTCATGACGCCATGAATCAGCCCATCTATTCTCCGCTCTTTCAAAGCCTGTATAAGTTCACGTTCATTGCTTCTATGACACTATCCACCTCATCCTCTGCTATCCCCTTCTCCTTTTGCCTTCAGTCTTTCCCAGCATCAGGGTCTTTTCCAGTGAGTCTCATCTTCTCATTATGTGACCCAAGTACTTAAGCTAAAACTTAAGTATCTGACCTTCCAGTGAATACCCTGAATTAATTTATGATTTGATTTCCTCGCTGTCCAAGGGATTCCCAAAAGTCTTCTCCAGCACCATAATTCAAAAGTGTTAATTCTGAGGTGATCAGTTTTCCTTATAGCTCAAGTCTCACAGATATATATTACTCTGGAAAAACCATAGCTTTGACTCTATGGGCCTTTGTTGGCAAGGTGATATCTCTGCTTTTTAATATGCTGTCCAGATTTGCCATAGCTTTTTTTCCAAGTACCAAGCATCTTTGAATTTCATGGCTGCAGTTGCTGCTGCAGTGATTTTTGAGCTCAAGAATATAAAATCTGACAGTTTCCATTTCTTCTCCTTCTATTTGCCAGGAAGTGATGGGACCAGTTGCCAAGATCTTAATTTTTTTACATGTTAATCTTCAAGACAGCTTTTATACTCTCCTCTTTTACTCTCATCAAGAGACTTCTTAATTCCTCTTCACTTTCAACCATCAGAGTGGTATCACCTTCATATCTGAGATTAATATTTCTCCCAGCAACCTTAATTCTAGCTTAATTTAACCTTAATTCTAGAGCAGGAGACAGCAGAGGATGAGATGTGGACAGAGAGTGTCATGGAGGTGTGAACGTGGACTTGAACAGACTTTAGGAGATAGAGGAGGAGAGAAGGGCCTAGGATACTATGGTCTATGGGGTCATGAAGAGCCCAAAACAACTGAACAACAATGACCATTTATTTGTCTGTTTCACCCCTGTGCCTATAACAGAACTGAAACACTCTCTTTTGGATAGAACTTGTGATTTCATAATCAAGTCAGTTCTTTAAAAAGTTTAATGACAACAGTGCACAAAATAGATTAGAGAGGAAAGAAAGGAAGTAAGAAGACCAGTTAAGAAATCATTGTCATACTTCATACCAGAAATTATTAGGGCCTGAACTTAGGTGATATCACGGGGAATAGAAATGACTAAATTGATAATGTTTTATATATTTCAGAGATATGATTGTCAGACCTTGAAGACAAATTTGATGTGAGGAGAGTGGGAGTGGGAGAACTCAAGGGTAAGATTTTGAGTCTAGTGACAAGGTAGTTAATGCCATTAACAGAAAAAGAATGTCAGAGAGAAGAAAATGTTTTGAGAGATGATGCCTGACTTCAGACTTTTTGAATTTGTGGTATTAGTAGAATATTCAGGTGGAGATGTCCTACAGACAGTTGCAATATAGGACAAAATCATGGGAAGGAGATAATTTATATTAGGAGTTTCATTATTGAAAACTATAATATTTCTGAAAATAAAATCCTTTGAATATTTTTAAATTGATGAATACCTCAAAATAGCAAAGCTTTTTCTGGAAGAAATGGATATTCCTTAGCCAATCTAGCATTTCTACATTCATCAGTGGTTTTATCTGAAGTGTTTAAATCCCTGAAGTTTTTGATACTTCAAAGGAGTCACGATTTCCTAGTTATTTTTTCTCCAAACCTTTTTAGACTGAAGAATATTAATGGGTCATGTGAGATGGCCATTGGTTACCTTCACTCACCTTCTTTTCCAGTCATATAGATTCCCAATGACATCCTTTGCAACATTTCTCTTGAACAGTTCTGGTAATGAATTCAGTCTACTCATGCCCACCACAGCCCTCTCATTTGCCTTTTAGGTGAGCTACAACTTTATTACTATAGTTACTGTGGTATTTATTCTTTGGCTCAGAGCCATATAGCAACATCCAAAGAATTTTGTCAAAAAGATGGTCCTTGGCATGATACTGTCATATTACTTAAAATGTTAAATTGACTGCATTGTCAAATGATGTCTCTACTTCTATTCCAATCTGTTCTAATTCTGTTTAATGGAGTACTCATAGTCAGAGTTCCAAAGAGAACAACCCGACTATCAATACAAACCCACAGACTATACTGCAGCATAGCCAATTCTTTTAATCTTCCTTCACCATCAGTACAACTTGTCACAGCTAAACTAATTCCTGTGTGGATCATAGAAACAGCCAAAATAAACAAACTGACCACTCTCAGCCTCTTTCTCATCCCTAGACATGCAACAGTAGGGTACTATAAATGGGAAGTAAAGAGACAGTTAAGAGGTTAGATCTTCCGTGACTATGAGCTACCATAACTTGGTCCTTCCTAAACAAAATGTTCTATTGTCCCCATCTAACTCTCAGACTGAAATGTAGGAAAAATAGCTCTTTTGAGTTAGTGGTGTAAAACTTGTATGAATGCTGCTGTAGTAGCCTGGAAACATCACTTAGGCTCGCAGATACCTAACTTATAACCCCAGGGTACTTGGGCACTGGGAAGATAGAAGCCAAGCCCATAAGGCAAGTTTATGAAAATATTTTCTCTTAATGATTTCTTCCTCCTCTATCCCTTCTTTTCCATTTCTAGCACAATTGCCCTAGCCCAACTCTCATCTCCTAATTCCTAGACTATTGAAATAGTCTTCTGGCTGGTCTCCTACCAGTCTCTCCTTGATCCAATTGATCCCATACTGGTTATCCTTCCTAAAATACCACTTAATTGCTCTCATTTAAGGAAACAGCACCCTTACAGTGGAAAACATGCAGGAATAAGAGAACCTACGTTCAAATTTTGGCTCTGCCACTTCTTTGCATAGTAGGTGTGACTTTGGACAATTCATTTAATTGTCCTGGATCTTGGTTTTCTCAACTGTGAAATGAGAGGGGTGGAATAGATGGCCTATGAGATCTCTTCCAACTCTAAATCTATGTTGTTATGACCATATTTCCCTGATTGAAATTGTTTAATGGATTGCTAATGCATATAGGAGAAAGTCCAAACTTTTTAGACTGCCATTCATATTCCTACATAATCTGGCCCCAAACTCCTTCTCCAACCTTATCTCCCTCTACTCTCTAGCATAACACTGCTCCAGCCCAAATGGCCTATTTGGTTCTCAAAATACACCATACATATTTGTATCTTCTTACATAAAGAGAAAGTATCCTCCCTACCTGGAATGTTCTTCATTTAAGGATATTCTACATTTCTTGAAAACACAGGTCAAATCCTACTTCCTCTATGGTCTTTCTAGCCCCAAATGACTTCTCCCTCTTCTGTATTCTTACAAGCATTATTGCACCATCCATTAGACCCTTATTATATAATAGTTCACATTCATAGCAACTTATGGTTGTTAAAGCACTTTCACCATAGAAACCCTGGCAAGTAACAAGTGCAGATATTCTTATCCTCATTTTTCAGCTATGAAAACAGGTTCTAGGAGGTTGAGTGTTTTATCTATGGTCACTTAGCTAGTAAGTGTCAAAGCTGGGATTGAACCCTGATTCTCTCCTGACTGCAAGTCTCATGCTCCTTCCATTATACCATGTCATCTCTACTACATCTTGTTGTTACCTTGAATGCTCAGTTATTCTTGTGAATGTCCTTTCTCTCCAACTAAATTCTTAGCTCCTTTAGATCAGGGAGGCTTGTAAGTTTTTAAGTCTTTATATCCCCAGAGACTAGCCAAGTTCCTTTGGTACAGTGGATAGTCAATGTTGATTGATTGATTTTATTATAAGTAAAATTATTTATGAAGCTATGGGGTTCAGCATGAAGTAGTGAGAGGAAAAACAGCCCAAGGAAATAAAAATCTCATAGGATTTCAGATCTGGTAAATTTTCATGTGTCTGTATTTGTGTGTGTGTATGTGCACATGTGCATATGAGAAAAAGACTAGGAAATGTACGACTGCCAGCTGGGGAGAGACAGAAGAACATAGATGATCTCAGAACATTTAACATTAGGGCTGGAAAGGACATTAAAGAATATTCAGTCCAACCTTCATCAAAATATTTTAAATTAAAGAGCATTTATTTTCTTACCTTCCTACCTCTGTGCACCCTATCTCATTTTGAAAAAACAAAAACAAAACCCAGATATATCTATATCTATATTTCTCTCTCTCTTTCTCTCTCTCTCTCTATCTATAAAGAGAGAGAGAAACACATTTCCACATTGCCTGTGTATAAAAATGTATATCTTATTCTGTATCATTATTCCATCATATTTTTTTTTTTTTGGTCAGGAGATGGATAACATGCTTTCTTACTAGTACTTTGTTATTATGGTTTGTCATTACATTGATTATCAGGCTTCAGTGTTTTAAAGTTGTTCAGTTTTATAATATTGTCAAACCCTTTATTTCATAGGTGAGGAAACTGAGGCTCAGATAGATGAAGCAACTTGTACAGTATCATCATTTTCAGAGGCAAAGTCAGAACTGGAAGCCAGGTCTCTTGACTCCTAGTCTGGTATTTTTCAATCAGTCAACAAGCATATATTAAATGCCTACGTTAGGCTCTGGGAATACAAGGGCAAAAATGAAATAACCCATGCCATTAAGAAGTTAATTCTATAGGGAGAATGTTTTAGAAAATGTACTGCATTTATGCATAAAATTATATATATCTATATTTGTCTATAATACCACAGTCCCTTTCCCTCTCTAGTGTGTTTGTACTATGTATTCTCCCTCCTTGTCTCCCCTCCACACACACACACACACACACACACACACACACACACACACACACACACACACCCCTACAAATGTATAACTAGTGAGCTTTGTTTGTAATGGAGTTAGTGCAATCAACCACAAAGTTCCCAAGGCACAAATGCTGGCTAATATAAATGATGTGGCCCCACTAACAGAACCTTATTGAACATTTTCTTAGTCTTTTATCATTGAAGTGTTTATTTTTTGCAATCAAAACCTCTTTGTCTCGGGCCAGTTACTGTGCCAATGCTGAGCCTTTTTTTTATAGCACTTTAGCAATGCACCCCAAATGTATGATTTACTGACAAGGAACAATATAAAACAAAAATGTTCCTTTGGTCCCACTGATTTCTCCATGTTGATCCTGGTAGTAATGCTGCTGGTATCTCTATTATTAGCCTTTCAACCATGCCTCATCATGGTGTGAAGATGACTCTGGTTTTCCAAGGCTGTACCCAAGAAGTACAAACTGGTAGACCTTATAAAACTTGAAAAAATTTGAAACTGACTGAGCAATGGATTATCTATTGTTTGATGATCAGAGAGACTAATCACCATGTGGTTGACTATAGAACCATAACAAGAAGGGAGTGATATGAGATTTATCCCTACAATACCAACAGTCTGGATTAGGGGTGGGGGAAGCAATGCTTCCCCACGGTCACATTCATCCCTGTACCTCCCTCTGTCATCCCGCATTGGCCTGTGCCACCATGGAACATAACCCCAGAATCTAGTTAGTATGACACCTCTCTCCTGGTGCTTACCTTTGCTCCTAATTCTTAAGGCCAGCCTGTACCTATTGTCACATTGTCCTTTGTGTCACAGTCATCACATCTCCACTCTCCCACTCATATGATTTTCCTCTAGGCATGAGAATTCTAGTTAAGGAAACAGGTGGGTCACCAGGTGATTTTTTTTTTTAAACATAGCAACTCATTAGACCACCTATAACAGTCTGTAACTGGTCTTTGTAGAATCATACATTTAAAGGTGGAAGATAATTTAGAAATAATCAAATCCAATGACTTCACTTTACAAATGAGGAAACTGAGGCCCACAGACATTAAACGACGTTCCCAGACTCACACAGTAACAATTATTCAAAGTCTTCCTGATTACAATACTGATCCAGGTCTTACTGACAAGTCCAGTACTCTGTCCTTTATAAGGATGCCAGGTTTTGATCTATAGTGGTAGAGGGAGCATCCATACCAATAAAATTGTGGATCTTCTACAATATTACTAGGAATAATTCTCCATTTTTAACAAATCTCTTTATGTCTCTCTATCTCTCTGTCTCTCTGTGTCTCTGTCCATCTCTGGCTCTCTTTCTCTCTTCCCTTTTCTGTCCCTCCCTTCCTGTCTCTCTCCCCTAAGGAATATACACTTTAACTATAAGACTTTCCAAAATTTTGAAAATTTTTGTTTGAGCCAACATTTTATTTTGGCTCTATGTGCTAAGCCTCAGGAATGTAAAAAGATATATTTCCATAGCAAACACTGTCCTTTTCTGCCTTAAACCAATGAAAGTCATTTGCAATTCTTTCAAATCAACTGTTTTAAATGAAAGTCACAGTAATATTCCTAATCATGGGAATCAGGAACTAAGCATGCCCAGCATTTCTCAAACTTTTATTCAGTTAGTATTGAAAGACTTCATTCATACAAGGGGGTGTTTTTAAAGTGCTGAAAAATCTGGATTCATGTAGAATCAGCTAATGTTCATTTTTTAATTCTTTAGTTATATAACATTCTAAAAATAACATTGGGTTTTCCCCCTATTTGTACAATAGAGCCCACATCTGCAGGGAGGATTACATTTGCACAATTATAAATTAATTAGAAAATTACTTCACTTTTCAAATATCACAAAAAAATTAAAAAAAAATTCTTCTCCAGAGACCAAAACTCCAAGGATACGAGTTTTCCTAAAATATTAACTGTAGTCAAACAGAAAGTGAATGTGATGGGGAGACAGAATAGGGAAGCCATTCTAGGCTTAGTGGGTTTTGTTTTTATTTTTTGTTTAGAGTCTGAATCTCCCTTTCTTGCTTAGGCTGGAAGTATAGTGTTTACTCACAAGGTGATTCCACTAATGATAAGCACAGGAACTTTAAACATTTTAATTTTATTTTCAGTTCAAAATTTTCTCCCTCTCTCCCACCCCCTGCCAAGAAGGTAAGAAAAAGAAAGCCCATTTCAAATACATATATTTTTATCTACATACATATATATGTATATACACATGCAAAACAAATTTATATTTCAAATATGTATATATTTTATATACATACATATATGTATATACACACACACACACACACACACACACACATGCAAAACAAATTCCCACCTTAGCCATGAGGAAGAAAAGAAGGAAGAAAGGAAGGAAGGAAGGAAAGAAGGAAAGAAAGGAGGAAGGAAGGAAAGACAGAATCAGGAAGGGAAGGAGGAAAAGAGAGACAGAGAAGGAAAGAAGGAAGAGAAAAGAAAATAAGCTTCTGTCTTTTCTATGAGTCCATTAGTTCTTTCTCTGGAGGTAAGTAGCATGTTTCATCATGAATCCTTTGGAATTGTGGTAGGTTGTTGTGTTGATCAGAATTCCTAAATCTTTCAGGGTTAGTTATCTTTACAATATTGTTCTTCTTGTATAATTTTTCTCCTGATCTTTCTTACTTCACCTTGCATAAGTTCATACAAGTCTTTCCTAAGTTTTCTAAAACCATCCCCTTCATAATTTCTTACAGCAAAACAGTATTCTATGACATCCATATACCATGAATTGTTCAGCCATTCAGCAATTGATGGGTATCTCCTTAGTTTCCAATTTTTTTGCTACCACAAAAAGAGCTACTATAAATATTTTTGCACATATGACTCCTTTTTGTCTTTCTTTGCTCTCTTTGGGGTATAGACCTAGTATTGCTGGATCAGGGTATACACAGTTTATAAGTTTTTTGAGCACAGTTCCAAATTGCCTTCCAGAATGTTTGGATCATTTCACAGCTCCACCAACAGTGTATTAAAATACCTATTTTCCCACAGCCCCTCCAGCACTTGTCATTTTCCATTTTTGTCAACTTAGCCAATATGATGAGTATGAGATGATATCTCAGAGTTATTTTAATTTGCATTTCTCTACTAGTTACTTAGAGCCTTTTTTCAGAGGATCATTGATGGTTTGGATTTCTTTCTCGGAAAACTGCCCATTCATGTCCTTTGACCATGTATCAATTGGGGAATGGCTCTTATAAATTTGACTCAGTTCCCTCTGTGTCTTAGAAATGAGACCTCTGTCAAAGAAACTTTCTGCAAAGATCCCCCCACCCCAGTTTCCTACCTCTTTCTTAATTTTAGTTGCATTGGTTTTGTTTGTGCAAAACCATTTTAATTTTAGGTAATCAAAACTATCCATTTTACCTCCTGTGGACATCTCTGTCTTCTGTTTGGTCATGAAGTCTTCACCTATCCATAGAACTGACAAGTAACTTCTTCCATAGCACAGCAAATTTTACCTCCTTCATTTCCAACCTGGTGCCCCTCTCCCCCCACTCCCTCCTACTGATAAGGCATTTTGACAGTATAAATAGGAGGAACTTCTTGTAAGAGGCAGTATGGTGTGATGGAAAGAGCACTAGACTTCAGTTGGAGACAGAGGTTCAAATCCTTCCTCAGACATTTATGAACTTGGTAGTCACAGGCAAGTTGCTTAATATTTCAAGATCTTGGTTCCTCATTTATAAAATGAGGACACTAATGATTGTACTGGCTGCCTGACAGAGTGATGGTGAGGCAATCACTTGGGAAATATAAATACGCATTGTCAATGTGAGCTGTCAGCCAACGGAGAATTGCTTCCTTTTACAGTCTCCTCAGCCTTCCTTCTACATTCTCAAACCTAGCAAATCCCTTTCTTTCCAGGTCCATTTGGTCTCAATGGCTTCTCCTTTTTGATCCTGACAATGCTGCTGCTGCTATCTCCTTCATTAATGTTTTAATCTAACACCCTATTGTGATAGAGAAGTAACTAATTTCTCAAAGCAATGGCAGGGTATAGAAACCGACAGACTCTATGATGCTAAAAGGGGTTGAGAAGTGACCAAGTAATATATTATCTGTTGTCCCAGGTCCAGAGAGGATTGCCACCAGAAGACTGGATGTACTTCAAATCCTGCATTAGACCTTTATGGGCTTTATGATCCTAGAGTATTCAGTCTTAGTTCCTTCATCTGTAAAACAGGGATAAAGCCAGCATACATCCCACACGGTTGTATGGAATGAGATAAAATGAGATAACCCTAGAGCACTATATATCTTTCTCTCTCTCTCTCTCTCTCTCTCTCTCTCTGTCTCTTTCTCTCTCTCTCTCTCTATCTTAACCACTATACCCCTAAACCTAGCAAATCCATTATAATACAGCCTTAGGAAAAAAAAATGACTGGCATGAGAGAGGACCAAAACAACAAAAATGAAGCAAAATAGACACACGCACACACACACAACACCAGGTCATGCCTTATTACTAACAAGAGAATTTTAGGAACTAAGAAAGTTCTTATAGCATTACCATACTCTCTGGAAGTCAACAGACATTGTTGTAATATGTGGTTAATATTTTATGACCAAGTATCTATTACAGACTGGCACTTCTGAGTGTCAGCTTGGGTTGTGCTGTTCACAGTGGCTTCCCACCCACAACATTGTTGGGAATGAATTCACAAACCATTCCTAGACTCCACAAAATGACTCCGACTGGGGCTGACCATTACCTCAGAAGAGATGGTCACCCACATTGCCACAAATATGCAGACATGTAGTGAAACAGAAAATTAATGATAAACTTAAAGCAGCTTTCTTTTACAAGTCTCCATTTTGCCCATTTTTTTGAGATCAAGAAAATAAAAAAAGTTTTCTGCTTCATTCTTATTTGTACTTGACTCAGACTTGTGTTAGGTCTAATTATGCTGTCTTTTTTTTTTTTAACCAGACTTGTGATTTCATTGCTATAGGGAACTTTCAGTAAGGAAGTTGCCTCTGCCAGTTCAAGTCAGCATTTACTCCCCACTTTATGGTCTTAGAGAATTGCCAAATTCTCTAGAGAATTCTCTAGAGAAGCCAAAAGACTTGCCTAGAGTCAAACAGCCTGCATATGTCAGAGGCGGGGCTTGAACCCAGGTTTCTCTTACTCTGAGGCCAGCTGTCTGGCCACAATGCCCTTTTATTGTGCTTTACCTAATTTGAAAGCTGGCATCTTTTCACCCCCATCAAAAGTATTTTATTTCTGGGAGCCTGTGTGGTATATTGGAAGCTGAATCAGTGTGGGAGTGAGGCTGTCGGGGTTGTAGTCTCTGCTGTCTGAATTTGTTGAAGCCACTTAAATGGTTTGGGCCTCTGTTTCCTTACCTGTTAAATGCAAGAGTGAAAGTTACATAAGCACCAGCATCCCTCCCAGCTCTAGTATTCCACTCTTCCCCACAATATCCTAGTCTTGCATTGGATAAGGCTGCTCTGACCAACATTATTTCATAATAATACCATTCGTGCATAATAGTAAAACACCTCTGTGAAGTTTAAAAATCATCTTATTTTTATTATTTTGAGTGCCAATTTGTAATGGCCCAACAACTATGAAACCAAATGCCATCACGTGGCTTTTTTTCTAGCATTTTTTTTTCATGCAACCATTTAACATCAATAGGTAGGGTATGCTTCTAATAACAGCCCCATAGGAGACAATTGCTTTTGGTACCAGGAAAGGGAAGGGAACAAGCATTAATTAAATGCCTCCTGTGTTCTAGGATCTGTGCTAAATGTTATCTTATTTGATCCTCACGACAACCCTGGGGGATAGGTGCTCTTATTATCCCATTTTACACTTGAGGAAACTGAGGCACATTGAAGTTAAGTGACTTGCCTTAGTCTCTGATGCTAGATTTAAACTCATGTTTTCCTGACTCCAGGCCCAGCACTCCATTCACTGCACAACCTTGATGCCTCGGAGTATTGGACTTTTCATTTCCCCAACTAGATCTTAAACTTACTGAGAGTAGGAGTCACATCTTAGACTCTTGTCAGTTTGTAGAGTGTAGACAAAGGACAAACAGCTGTAGAGAGGGCTACTGATCACACCCCCAGCATATTTAGCACACAGTGGCTGTATGGTATTCACAAAAGGTCAGAGGTTTAGAATTGGAATGACATAAGGGATGGTTTCAAATTGAAATAAAAATGGGAGCCACTGAAACTGTATATAAGGGTCCCACAGGCCACATATTAACATTAACTATGTTCTATTGTACTTTTATTTTGCTAGACATTTCCCAATTACATTTTAATATGGTTCCAGCCACCTTTCAGTCCATGGGCAGCATATTCAACACCTCTGATCTAGTCTACTTCCCTTGAGTCCAAACTTCTCCTTTGCAGATTAGGAAATGGAGGCCTGGAGTACTAAGAGGATAAGTGCCTTTTTTAGGGTCACATTTTAGTATGTGTCAGTATTGGAACTTGAACCCAGGTCTTCCTGCATCTAAAGCCAACTCTCTCTTAGACCTGGGTTCTAGGAAAATCACTTTGGCATCTTTGTGGAGGTTGAATTGGAGTATGAATTTGAAGCAGGTAGACCATATAGGAGGTTATTGTAATAGTGAAAATAAAAGGTGATGATGGAAACCTGACTAAGGGTGGTGGAATATATTTGTGGAGAGAAGTAAAAAGAGATGGGAGATAAACAAATAGAAATGATAAGGTTTGGCAACTAATTAGGTATGTGAGGCAAGTAAGGATAAGGAATAAAACATGACACTGAAGTTGAGAACTTGGGTGACTAGAAGATGACCATTAGAGTAACAGAAGTTTGGAAGAGGGAGAATCTCAAGATCGCCAGGAATAGCAGTCCTCTCCCTTCACCCCGAGGTCACTGGCTCTGATTCCAACCTAGCCTCTACAGTCATTATTCAGGAGGGACAACACCTGCTGAGAAGGACCAACTATACCCACTAACTGAGAGCACCCACAGAGCAGGCAAGCCAGCCTAGCTGAAGCTGCAAGGCACCCTGATGGAGAGACAGGAGTTGGCATGTGCCAACCTGTAAGTCACATCTCCAGTACTACCTCCTCTTAGACCTAGATATAAACAAGCCTGGACCCTGACCCCAAGAGCCCTGGGAATAGTTGCAGCCCCCAGATTGCCTCCATTCCAACCTCCATATCTATCTGTCAGGGAGGGCTCATTTGTAGAAATGTGACCTGGCAACTGCTTCTGTTTACTCTTCAACTGTTGAATAGTTTCCTCACCACCTCCACCCCTACCTTCTACTTCCTCCTCAGTAGCCAGAGCTTCTGAAGATATGGAAAAGAAAGTCCTTGGTACTGTCACATGGTTCAACATCAGAGAAGCATATGGTTTTATGAATAGAATCAATATTTTAAAAGATACATTACCATCTGCTTTTCCTCTGCCCCTTAAGTATCATGGAACCTTTCTACTTGACTTGCATCTGAGACTTTCTATATATGTTAGAACATGAACTCCTTGAGAATCAGGACTCTTGCTTTTCTTTTTGTATCTCCAGCATTTGATATAGTGTTTTGCATATCGTAAATGTTTAAATGCTTTTTCATTCATTCATTTTTTTGTGAAACAAATAATATGATCTGTTTTGGAAATGTTAAATCTCAAATACTTTGGGGACATCCAGTTTGAAATGTCCAGTAGATAGCTGATTTGACACTAATCAGGAAAGAGACTAAAGCTAGATATACAGATCGAAAAGTCATTGGCATGAAGATGATAAGTGAACTCTTTGCAGCTGATGAGGTCACTAAGTAGGAGAGTGTAGAGAAGAAAGATAATGGGCCTAGAATAAAGCCTTGAGGTAGCACCCACAGTTATCAGTTGTGACATAGATGATGATCCAGCATAGGCGATAGAGATTGCTGACCACTGGGTCATGCAGGTGGGAGGAGAACCTCCCTGCCAAAAAAGTGACACGATTAGGGACAACAATGTCAAATGCTACAGAGGGCTGATTAAGAATGAAAACCAAGAAAAGGGATCGTTAGACTTTAGAAAGAGAAGTTTCCATTAAGTGATGAGATTAGAAGCCAGATCATAGAGGGTTAAGAAGTAAGTGAAAGGAGAAGTGTAGTCATCACGGTAGATGGCTTTCTCAGAGTTTGTCTGGGAAAGGGAGGAGAGATTTGTGAAAATAAATACTAGGGATGCTGGGATCTAATAAAGGTTTTCTCAAGGGTGGAGAAGATCTTGGGCTTGTTTATAGGAAAAGGGAAAGACAGAGATCAAAACTTAGAAAGACTGAATGAATACTTAACGATGTGACTTAAATGTTCCTTGAAGGACTAAGCCTGTGGCAGTTGACTGGAGTCAATGAAATGAAGGTGATCTGAATGGAAGGCAGAAGAGGAAGAACCTTCTTTTATTATTTTAACAAAAGTTGCATTCATTGGCATTTCTCCTCCTAAGTCTCCACACTGGCAAAATAAAAAATCGAGGAACTCATCTGTATCATAGTAGTAAAAAGCATACATTTTGTGCTCTGTCCAAGTTCTTCTCTTTTCATGTGAATATTCAGCTCCTGGAAGAACTAGAGTAAAAGAACTTCCTTATTTCCATGTAACCTGACTCAGACCTAGTGAGGTATAGCATGTGGCAGATAGTTTTATTCTCCTAACATGTGGAAGAAAATTTTATTTTTTTCAATTATTTCTTCTTCCAAATGAAGACCAGAAAGAAAAACAAAAACCTGGATCACTCCCTAGTTCTCCCTTTTGATGGCACAGGACTGTGATCTGTAAGCTCCAGATGCTGAGGTGTTTCAGGAAAGCTCTGATTCTACAATATGATAGGAAAGATTTCCTTTCAGTAACCCCTATCTCTTCACAAGTCCTAATACATTAACTATGTTGGTATTCTGTGACACCACGCATTATTTTAACTAGAGTAATTCAGAATAACACATCCAAAGCTTCACCTTCAAAGCCAACTATATTGTATCACCTTATGTTAACACAAACCATTCAAAGGAATAATTACATTTATCATCCAATACAGTTTCTTCTCTGTTTTACAGCCACTTTCAATAGCTAGAGGCAGCTATGCCTTATTTTTGCTTACAAGTTTTATTGTTCCAAGTTTCAGACATTTGATGTGATTTATCGAAGCACAGTCCTTTGAAACATTAAGACAATGAACTGCAGACTTGGGACATATTTGAGTAATTCAAACATTGTCTGACTTTGTGCAATTCCAAGGGGAAAGAACAGTTGACATCAGGCCATTTCTGTCTGGAATTCTGCCAAAGACTAACTCACCATGCTAGTGAAATTCATTGTTATGAAACTCTGTCTCATTTAGAAGTTTCATAAGCTACTAACATTTGCATATGATATTATGAAGATCCACAATAAAATGAGTTTTGCATATAGCACAGAATTGATTCTAAAATCAATACATTTTATTTACATTTTGTGTGTGTGTGTGTGTGTGTGTGTGTGTGTGTGTGTGTGTGTGTGAGAGAGAGAGAGAGAGAGAGAGAGAGAGAGAATGAATATTTATAGAGTCTATGCGATACACATTATAGGATTAGTTCAAATCAAATAATGTTAAATTTGGAAGAAACCTGAGAAAGCCCTCTATTTGTTGTTAGAGAACCTAGGTTCAAATCTCATCTTAGACACTTGCCACCTTTGTGACTTTGGCCAAGTTATTTAACCACTCTGGGTTTCAGTTTCATCGTTTATAATCTGAGGGGGCAGGACTAAGGGGAGATTAAGGCCCTTATAACACTAGGTCTATGATCCTATGATCTATGATGCTAATCAAACAATTGACACAATTAGCAAGTATTTATTAAGTTCCTACTATGTGACAGACATTGTGCCAGGTGCCAGAGATATAAGTATAAAGAATGAAACAATCCTTGCTCACAAGAAGATTTCATTCTAACATAATCCTAAAACTCAGACAGGTGAAGTGACTTGTTCAAGACCATGAGATCAAAGATTTAAAGGTAGGTGGGACCTAAGAAGTCTCCAATCTCCTCATTTTATAGGTGAGGAAACTAGGATCCAAAGGAATCAAATAATTGGCCCAAGGTCATATAGGTAGGAAGTGACAGTGCCAAGATTTGACTCCAGGTTCTCTGACACCAAAACTAATACTCTTTTCATTACATAAACAAATTTGTTACAAAGTCAAGATAATAATATTAACTATTTTACATAACACTTTGAGACTTACAAAGTACTTTACATATATAATTTCATTGATTGTCACATTTGATTTGTTATTTGATTGTCACAACAGTCCTTTAAGATAGGTGTTATTGTTCCTAATTTATAGATGAAGAAACTAAAAGTTGAAGTTAAGTGATTTGTCCAGAATCACACAAGTAGGAAGTGTCTGAAGTGGAATAGAGATTTCCTTGTATTCAAGTCCCAAATTCTATCCTATTATTCAGTTTACTGATGTCTTTTGGCTTCCAAGCCAGGCTCTTTCTTATACTACAACACCAACCAATTTCTTCTGTTTCTGTGTATCTTCCCTTCAACTGTTCCACCCCTTCTACTTCTTTGATTTGGACTTCAGCTGCATTTTGTACAGTATTAAAGAAGCAAAAATAGACTCTTTCTATCTCTCTCTCTGTCTTTCTCTTCTCTCTCAAACAAAAACAACTTTAAAAAACTTGGAAATAAAAAAATAAAAACAAAAAGGAATTTTAAAATGAACTTTAAAGTTTAATTTCAAGCTTATATTGCAATATTATAGACAAATAATTGAAATCTGGTCATGGAGTACTTTACCAGAAATGTATTGGCAGTACTGGCTTTCGTCTCAATCCCTACCTCCCCAGTCCCAAATCCTATCATAAAACCTAGCACAAGAGCTTCCATCTACTTTCACAAAACCTAAGTACATCACCAAATTTAAATCTTACTCTTTGATATGTTCCCCCTTCTCCACAGTGTTGTAGTACAGAGTATCCCAAAACATCCTTTTGGGATACTCTGAACATTCTTTATACTTTGCTGCTTGCTCTTCTCAGGTATAAATACTGTCTCCTAGGGGGCAACATTGATCCACAAATTGTGACTCTTAGGCAGGCTATCAATGGACTTCAACATGATTATGAATTGATGTAGAATAAAATTGAGTGTAATAATATTTTGACATTTATATACAGTTTAATGTTTACAAATTATTTTATATGCCATATCTCATTTGATCTTTGAAAAACTTTGGGCTGCTAATATAATAAAGGTATTATAGCCCCAATTTTATAGATGAAGAAATTGAGTTTTTTAGAGAGTTTAAGTGTCTTACAGTTGATGAGTGGCAGAACCAGTATTCAAACCTAGGTCTCTTGACTGGATAAGAAGATCTTGTTTGAGAATGCCTTTTCCACATCTTAAAAAATTGGCATCTTGAGCTCTTGGTCCAGTGTGGAATATGTAAAATATGTGTGCATGCATGTTTGTATATATATATATATATATCACATATATGTGTGTGTATGCATATATGTGTACATACAAATATACATATATTTTTGCTGGAGTTTTTTAATCTAACCAAAGGACTTTGGATGGTAAAGGCAGGTGGGAGTGAGACAACTGCCTATATATATCCTCCAAGCTAGGTATCATAGTGGTTAGCTATAATGTGGGACACAAGAGAAAATTTTAAAAGTAGCTATCAATAAAAACCATGGCCCAAATATCTAGAGAGAAATGACTGTGTAAAAAATGTGGGTAATAATCAAGGTCAATTAGAGATCCTTATGCTTTGAGGTAAATTTGACTTCAGGTCTGTAACAGCAAGCACCCTAGCATGCCTAGGGCAGCTACTAGCACAGGTTCTTAGATCTGCTTTTCT
>CM053589.1:94682720-94699450 GCA_028646515.1 Pseudochirops corinnae
TATTTTCTCTTTGGTCTGGGAACTCTGGAACCTGGCTATAATATTCCTAGGAGTTTTCTTTTTGGGACCTTTTTCAAGAGGTGATCAGTAAATTCTTTCAATTTCTATTTTGCCCTCTGGTTCTAAAATATCAGGGCAATTTTCCTTGAGAATTTCTTGAAAGATGATTTCTAGATTCTTTTTTTGATTATGGATTTCAGGTAGTCCGATAATTTTTAGATTGTCTCTCCTAGATCTGTTTTCCAGGTCAGTGTTTTTTCCAATGAGATATTTCACATTGCCTTCTATTTTTTCATTTATTTGGATCTGTTTAATAGTATCTTGATTTCTCATAAAGTCATTAGCTTCCATTTCCTCCAATATAATTCTGAAGGAATTATTCTCTTCAGCAAGCTTTTGAGATTCTTTTTCCATCCTGCAAATTTGACTTTTTAAGGCATTCTTCTACTCATTGGCTTTTCAGGCCTCCTTTGCCTTTTGAGTTAGTCGATTTTTTAAGGTGTTATTTTCTTCAGTCAGGTTGTTGACTCTCTTTTCATGATTTTCTTGCATCATTCTCATTTCTCTTCCCAATTTTTCCTCCACTTCTCTTACTTGATTTTCAAAATCCTTCTTGAATTCCTCCATGGCCTGTAACCAATTTATATTTTTCTTGGAAGCTTTTGGTGCAAGATTTCTGACTGTGTTGTCTTCCTCCCATTCCATGCTTTGATCCTTTTTGTCCCTGAAAAAGGAATCTAAGTTGTATGGCTGTGCTTGCTTTGCTTCCTCTGTTTGCTGATCTTGCCAGCCAATGGCAAGACTTTTGAGCTCTTTGCCACAGTAGAACTCTGCTTCCAGAGGGGAGAGTTTTGTCCCAAATTGCTGGGGTTTTTGCAGCTACTGGAGCTATTAGGAGGGTGCTGTCTCTACAGCCCCCACCAGCTTTGGCTCACTGGTCACACATCTCAGGACCACCACCCAAGACCAGGATCCCAATCTAGGCAAATTAAGGCAAGAGCACTTATCCTCTGAATGGTTGCTTGGCCCCCTCTACCATCTGCAGGCCAGGAGCTCTGAAGCAGCCACGTGGAGGTGGCTGCAGGGCCACTGCTTTGGCCACTTCTTGCTCCAGGGGTAGAGGCCGGACTGCACTCCATCCCCCCCAAATCCAGGAGAGTTCCGTTGACCTTTTACTTTGTCTTTAGCATTTATGGGTTGGTAATTCTGGAAACCGCCATACCTGCTGGTGATTTACTCTCCCAAATGCTCCAGCTATGGCTGGTCCGGGCCACCCTGGGCTAAAACCACAGGCTCAGCTCCCAGTGCGCTGTGATGAACCCTTCCTGTCCTCTTGCTAGGCTGCCTTTAGTGGGAGATTGGTTTCTCTTTGTCACTGTGGTTTCTGTAGCTCTAGAATTTGTTTAGAGTCATATTTTATAGGTATTTGAGGTGATTATGGGGGGGCCCCACAGAGTTTTCCTGCTTCTACACCACCATCTTGACTCTGCCCCCCAAAACAATATTTTTAAAAGTAATAATGGTAGAATTTGATGGAGGGAAAACAAAAAAAATATCTAGAGATAGATTGATCATATGCCAGGACATGAAAAACTCATAACAAATGCAAAAACTCAGAAGCTTTAATGCATACTTAACAAATCATAATGCAATAAATACCAAATGGCCAGGGACATCAATTTGCACACTTAAACTGTCTGTCTTTCAGAGCTCAACATACTTTACTATGAGAAAAGATGGTTCTTGGATACAATGAAAACATTTCATTCTTTCATAATTGACAGAATCATGGAGTTTGAAAAGAACTCAGAGTCTATGTAGCTTAACCCACACCTGACTAAGAATTCCCCCTAAAACATACCTAAATGTTCATCCAGTCTTTGATTGAAGAGGTCTTGAGTTCTGTGTATAGCCACATCTGTTTCTGTGTACATTTTACCTTTTTCTCTCTTCCTTTGCCATTTGGCTTGTGTCATTAGATGGCACACATCCCTCCTGAGCACGTATAAATTTTGAGCAGTAGGGAACTTTTGTATTCTTGTTCTGGAAATCAGTTTTCTCAAAATCTAGTGTTTGCGTTAGGCTCTACACAGCCTTCCTCTAGCAAAATGCAAGATGTTACTTCCACCCTAGGTTTCCATTATTTCTGTCTTGTCAATCAATTCATTTTTATCAATCAGTAATGAGTCTAGAATATCAGTTCTTGTTACTGCCTCCATTCTTTGAAGAATGAAATTACCATCAAGGCAAGTCAAGAATTTGCTGGCCACTCTGCTCTTAGGAGAGAGAACTCCACCAGATGTCCAGATAAGCAACATTTCCCACCACCGCAACAGTAAAGGAAATCTGGACAAATGATGCAGTCACATTGTTGCAGAACAACATCCTAAATAATGACACTAAATCATAGAGACATTAAAATTATATTAAAGATAATAGACAATATGCCAAAATGTATGGGACTCAGCTAAAGTAATCCTTAGAGGAAAAATTATTTCCCTGAATGCATACTTTAAAAAAAGAGAAAAAGAGAAAGGACTAATGAATTTAACATATGTCCCAGTCTGTAATAGCAATTTTGAGACTCAAATAAGGTTTTTACAAGTGAGTTAGACAGGCCAGTAATGTTTCAAGCAATAGAACTTTATTAGGGCTTAGTATGAGATACTCAGAGGTCAGAGCACTAAGGAACAGGCATAAAGAAAAAGCAAACCAGAGTAAAGTTTACCACTTTACTGTTAGAGGTTGCTGTTAGAGGTTGAGGACTTCTGGGTTTTAAATGATATGGTCTTCAGGACAGGGCAGGAGGAAGAGGAGAGGGGGGAGTCAGTGACAGTCCTCAAAGAGGCTGCTTTTCAATTTGGCACATTCATGTTCTTCTAATCTCTTGTCACTTTCTTTAGTCAATATGTGGGATGACAGAGTCCTTGATCACTTCTGTACCACAGCAGGTAAACAATTCAGGTAACCTTATAAGAAGGGCAGGTTTTCATTCAGACATATCTGATTGGTTTCCTGTAAAGCTCCCCTTTCTGTCATCAGAGACAGCAGTATAAGGCAATTGGTCTCAAGGGTTTATGCCTATTCTTTCTCTTGTGTGTTTCCTTTTTTTCTGTCCTTTATAGTAAGCAGTCACTCAGTATTTACTAAAAGTCAACTTATCATTATTGAGATAAAAAGTCACTATAAAAGTACACATAGCAAAGTAAAACAAGCAAACTACCCAAGGGTGTTTTTTTTTAAAGAACAAGAAATTTTTTTGAGTAATTAATTTATTTACTTTTGGTTTTCAACATTCACTTCCCTAAGATTTTGAGTTCTAAATTTTCTCCCTTTCTTCCCCTCCCCTCTCCCCAAGATAGCATGCCATCTGATATAGACTATATTTTCACATTAGTCATGTTGTAAAGAAGAATTAGAACCAATGGAAAGAAGAAACCAAAATAGTAAATAGTATGCTTTGATCTGCATTCAGGCTTTTTCTAAATGTGAATAGTGTTTTCCATCATGAGTCTTTTGGAATTGTCTTAGATCCTAGCATTGCTGAAAAGAGCTAAGTCTATCAAAGTTAGTCACTGCATAATGTTGCTGTTACTGTGTATAATATTCTCCTAGTTCTGCTCACTTTACTCTGGATCAGTTCACGTAAGTCTTTCTAAGTTTTTCTAAAGTTCTCCTAGAGCAAGAAATTTGAAAGGGTATTTAATGTTGGTTTGTTTGGCAATGAATATGGTGAGTGGGAAAGGGGGAGGAATAAGGAAGAAGTAGAAAGTAGATAAATTTACCAGGTCCCAATAGCATGAGAAGGTGGGCACATTTAGGGAAACAGAAAATTCTGTCCATTCTGATCACTCTTTAAGCAAATCAGTGAGCTAGACAAGACTACAATTGCTTGTTAGGTGGGCACATTTAGGGAAACAGAAAATTCTGTCCATTCTGATCACTCTTTAAGCAAATCAGTGAGCTAGACAAGACTACAATTGCTTGTTATTGTACTTAATTTGGTATAGTAGTACTTTTCACTTGTGATTGGCTCTCACCTCGCAAAAGTTACTAAGCTTTCTGTACTCTTGCAGCTCCTGTGTTTCTCAAGCTTTTAGTTACTCCTTTCATCTGGGAAACTATACCTTTCAGCAGACCCTGCCCACCCTCTTCCCCTTTCCCCCGCGTCCCCACTATAGCTGACAACAGGGAGCTATATGTGTCTCTGATATTACAGTCAGGAGAATGTTGGGCATTGGCCAGTAAGACCTGGCTATATAAGTATAGGGTATGGAAACTTACCAACTCTGTGATCCTGGGGAAGTCATTTAAATCTATTAGCCTCAGGTTCCTCATCTATAAAACAGGGATAATGATAGGTCCAATCTTATAGAACTTTTGTGAGGATCAATAGATAATACATGTAAAGTGCTTTATAATCCTTGAAGTGTTATACAAATATGTTGTTATTAAACAAGAGGATTTTCAAAAACTAACAGAACTAATAATCCATTAGTTAACCTGTTTTTAAAAATGGAAGAAAATTAAAATAATTGCTGAAAATTTAAAAAAAACAATAATAAAAATTACAAAAAATGAAGAGGAAAGAAAAACTTATCAGAAATTATTATACTGAATTGTAAGGCAACAAAACTGAAAACATAAATGAAATAAATGAATTTCTACAAAAATATAAAGCATCAAAGTTAACAATATCAGAAATAGATACTCTAAATAACCCAATTTCAGAAAAAGAAATTGAACAAGCCATAAATGAACTCCAATGGGAGAAAAAACTTCATGTCCAGATAAACTTACTAATGAATACTGTCAAACATTTGAAGAACAAGTAATCTCAATATTATAAAAACTGTTTTCAAAGATAAAGATGAAAGATACTCTTCCAAAGCTTTCCCAAAAGACAAATAAAGTCCTCATTCCACAATCAGGGAGAGAAAGAGCAGAGAAAGAGAACTAGAGAAAAACAAAAATACTAAATATCAATGTTAAAATTAAATAAAACGATTTCACAAAATATCGAAAATCACTCATTTTGAAAAAGTTGAATTTATACCAGGCTTGTAGAGAGATGGTTTAATAGTAGGAAAATAGATTGTTGTTGTTGTTTATCCTTTGTTTTCAAAGAGGGTTATATCTTGACTCGTGCATGAATTAGATTTCAGTGAGACAGAGCTATGCAGTCATCAGCCTTACTTCTCCAGAGTCTTTGGAGTCCAGTGGCAAGACAAGAGTTAAGACAACTGGCGATGGCTCCCAATGGTAGGAAAACAACTAACCTATAAAATCATATTAGTAACAAAAACTGCAGAAATTATATGATTGTATCAGTAGGGATCAAGAAAATCTTTGATAACATATAGCATGTATTTATTTATTTTCAATTTATGGATAATATATGGCATTCATTTATTTAAAAATAATTTAAAAGTACAGGAATGAGAGGACCTTTCCTTTATATGATAAAAAAAAAATAACTCTCACAAACCAAGAGCAGCTAGCATTAATTATAACAGAGAAATACTGAAAATTTTCTCAGTAAGATCCAGATTGAAGCCAGGATTCCCATTGTCAACATTATCATTTGATGAAGTACTAAAAATGCTAGTTATAGCAATAGGTCGTATAATGAAATGGAAAACAGTACTGAATGTGATGAGACAGAACTTGAGTTTGAATTTTGGCTCTATCACTTACTAGCTATGTAACATTTGGCCAAATTGTCTTACATTTCTGAGCTTAAGTTTTCTCATCTGGAAAATGACATCTGAGGTTACTCCAACTTCTAAATTTGTGAACACATAGGGCAAGAAAAAATTAAGCCAAGAGAAGACAAAAGTAACTGTTTGCAGATGATATGAAAATTTACTTAGAAAACCCAATGAAAATCAACCAAAAATAAGTCAATTATTTAAGTAAAACAGAAATCCTCAAAAATAGCATTTCCAACTGCTCAGATGAATCTGTGATCTTATCCACCAGGATGTTCCCTCTAACAGTTAAGCTTATAACCCATCCATGCATGCCTATCTTGTGCTACTCTTATCCACGATCTCCAGTAATTTTTTCAGGAAGGTCTAGCCAATGTGCTGGAAGTCTTTCTTGCTTTCTCTTGACACAGTGAGGATATCTGTAGAGTATTAGGCCTGTTCACTTGTCATACTTTGTTCTTGCCATGTGACCAACCAATCCTAATTTCCAATCATGGTATTTCTCCAATGGCATCTTTTACTTCTTTTTGGAAGTTCCTCATTGGTCATGTATTGTAGCCTGCTTTTATCCATTTTCCTCTCTTTAATATTTATTGTCAATATTTCAGAAACTGCTTTGTTTCAAGTCTTAGCTGAAGGAAAGATACCAGTAGAACATGAATATGTAAAAAGTGGGCTTTTGTTACCAGGAGAAACTTAAAGTCACTTAAAAAAAATGTTGCAACTTCGTGAAGCTAATTCAACTATATCTCCTTCCCCCATTTATGTTTGAGCACAACCCATTTTCCACTTGTACTATCTTTCTCAGACATACATACTGATGAAGAAACTCTATAGATTATCCATTCAACTGCATGTTATAAGCTGAACAGTAGTTATTCTTTATAAACTAAGTCTTTCCTCTGTGGATAGTCAGATTAAACTTTTGAGTAGTTATGGATCTTTTCCGTGATTTTTAACCATCTTCCTGGGCTTGATTTGTCTGCAAAATGTCATTTGCAAAGAGGAATACCTTGTGCACCTCATTAAGGAATCCCTCTTCAAAATGGACTTTGTGTGGGACACTTTTGATGAGCATGTTTTTCCTTGTTTTGCATTTCACCTGATATTTATGATCAGTATCATTTGATCAAAATTATTTCTGGCATATCTTTCAAGGAATCTTGAATGATTTTTGTATGTGGATGGGAGATCACTTTTTGGAAGCCTACCCTAAAACATAATCAGTAAATAATAAATATAAATAGCATCCTTCAGTAAAGTGTGTGATGGTAAAGATGAAATCTATTAGATAATACTGTTTGTGAAAGCCTGCTTCTTCCCAAATATTATCAATGAGGATGCCTTCAATGCATGTACAGATGAATATCATAAAGATTTTTCCTATTTAGGGGATTAGGTATATAAGTTGATAGTTTTTTATGCTTTCTTTTGCATTTTTTCCAGTATTAATAAAGTCCAAGATTTTTCCCTACATCTTTATCTTCCCTTCCTTGTACACTTTTTGAATTGATACCTAAACACTTACAAATGTGCTACCTCCAGCACAGATTTTAACATATACGTGGTACAAAGTTGCTTGCTCTTCCATATCTTTGTTCTTTTTAGGGCCATTTCTATCTTTTCGATAAGCATATTTGTGTGTCCAAATGTGGTGATTCTGATGTCCTTGATGGAGAAAACAATTTGTCATAATGATTTTTACATAACTTTCCCATTTTTTCTTCTGTTTGCTGCTCCCTAATCCTTAATGTCTTTGGGATGCTTTTGGTTGGTTGGATCTCTTACCAACTGGTTTAAATCTCTTCAAACTGGTTATACTCTCTATACTACTTTATACTGATTTGTGAAGCAAGACTTTGTAAGACTCATAATAATCCATTATCCCTCTTTGCAAGATTTTACAAATAAGTTTATATTCTAACTGGGTGTTGCCTTTTACTTCCATTTTGCAGCGTTTTATAAGTCAAGTGTTTGCTGGCTAAAGCATTTTAAGGTCTTTTACTCTTTGTTTTGGTAATTGGTTTATATCAGTTAAACTTCTATATAAAATTATTTTAATCAGGTTGTAATTTTGCATTACCTATTTTACATTATCAAATATTTGTTTAAATAGCTCAAGACTGAGTTGTTTTAATCACATGCAATATCTTTTTCTCATTATTATACATTCTTCTACCTTTTTACTAAATCTGATCTTTTCTCTAATAAGTCATTAGTATGACTATGCATAGACAACTGATGCAGAGAAGACACTCCCATGAATAAGGAGTCTTTTTCTATTAAAATATAATCTAAATAATTTTTGAATGTTACTTGGCAATCACTATATCACATGCCTACTGATTTTTTTCCTTGAAGGAAATTTTCATGGTATAAAAGTATGGGGCTTCTCTGTAGTCTATGAAATTTAGGCTTCTCTCATTCGTTCTTCCTAACTTATGCTTTTTTATGTTTCTCATCATCCTTACCCATTTCCATCCTTGCACTGAAGTCACCAAGCATCAAAGGGTATCCCAATTTAACATGTAGGGTCTTGTCAAATCCTCATAAATTTTTCTTGCCTTTTCATCTTCTGTAATTGATGTTAGTGAATAAGGGACAATTATTTTCATGATGGTCTTTATATAAACACTTAACATGAGCCTTGTATGTAACACAGGCCAAATGGACTATGAAATGATGTTTCCTGCTTCCTTTGAATATAAAACCAACTCAGTAAATGCAAATTTGTTTGCTCCTCCAAGGAATCCTTGTGATCCATCCTTCCATTAAGCTGCTACTTCCTTTTTTCTTTTAGTTTCATTTTGAGAATGGCTCAGTTTACATATTTCAGCTTTTCTGCTAGCACTCCATTTGCCTTTTACCAAACAAGGGTATCATATTTAGAATTCCAATAGCCATGTAGAATTTCACAGGTATTCGAAAAACTGTGATTTTTAGCACCTTCTGTCCCTTTCCCACTACTTTGCCACCATAACTATAGAAATAGAAAAAGATTGTACAAGACTAAAGGCTTTTTGTATTTTTCTTTGTTTTCTGTGGTCCAGGGATTTATTACCAAATCTCTAGTCTAGTGGTGATGAGCCTTTCTGTGCTTACATAGCCTACTCCTCAGAATTAGACCTCATTTAATTTCCAGGATCCTACTTGATGCCTTTCCAGCATGGCAGAATTTGTCAGATCTTAAGCTTAACTGGCATAGCCTTTGAGAACCCAGTTGCTTGTATGCCACAGTGAGGTACTGAGGGTGTCTTTGCATATATGAATAGCAAAAATCAGGAAGAAGACATAAATACCAATAATGATAACAATAAAATATAACAAATATCATATTGCTGACTTACCAAGAAATCATGCAGCTTATATAAATTCTACTTTAACATAATTTTCTTAGAAAGAAAACAGGGGCAGCCAGGTGGTGCAGTGGATAGAGCACTGGTCCTGGAGTCAGGAGGACCTGAGTTCACATCCAACCCAAGATACTTATTAGCTGTGTGACTGTGGGCAAATCACTGAACCCCAATTGTGTGTGTGTGTGTGTGTGTGTGTGTGTGTGAGAGAGAGAGAGAGAGAGAGAGAGACAGAGAGAGACAGAGAGAGAGAGAGAGAGAGAGAGGAAAAGGAAAGAAAGAAAAAAGACATAAAAGAGGAATTAAATTGTTGGAGAGATATTTAACATTAATGGCTAGGTTGTACCAATTATGGTAAAAATGACAGTACTTTACAAATTAATCAAGAAATTTAATGATATACACAATCAAATTGGCATATAGAATTAGATATAATATTAACAAAATTTATATTGAGGAAAAATCAAGAATACAAATGGAAATTATGGAAGAAAAGTTGGAAATCAGGTTTAGCATTACCAAATCTCAAATTAGGTTATGAGGCAATAATTTTCAAAATTATCTGTTGCTATATTTAGAAAAAAAAAACCCAGTATTTGGTTTTTGGAAGAGATAGATAAACAAGACTTAGGAGGGGCAGCTAGGTGGCATAGTGAATAGATCGCTGGCCCTGGAGTCAGGAGGACCCAAGTTAAAATCCAGCCTCAGACACTTGACATACCTACTAGCTGTGTGACCTTGGGCAAGTTACTTAGCCCTAATTGTCTTGTCTTCTCCCCTCCAAAATAAAAAGACTTAGAAGGAAACTCATATGACAGGATCGTATTCATTAAACCCAAGAACACATACTAATATCAAACACATTCTTTACAACAAGAATTATTGAGAAAACTAGATGACAGTTTGGTGGGAAACAGGTTTTACCTGACATACCACATACCATATGAATTACAAAGGAATAAAAGCTCTTAAAGTCATGTGCAAAAATCAGGAGTAATGTCATTTTATCTTACAACTGAGGGTAAAGGATGAATTCAGAGATTATTTTTTTAAATGAATAAATATTATCATGTAAATTTAACATTTTGAACCACATTGGATCCAAGGAACTAGAGGCTCTCTGACTCTCTAAGGGGCCAGTTTTCTCTGTGTCCATATACATGGTGTGGACTAGTTTCAGCCCTGGAAAAAGCCTGCACTCTTAGAGAGCAGTTTCCTTTTCTCATACTCTTTCACTCATCAAACTCTCTTACCTCAGCATCCTGGAGGCAAATTAATTAAAGCTTAGCTTTGGTCTCATGTTCACATTTCCTCAAAAAGCAAGGAGTTGAAAGGTATTCATGCTATATGAATTGTGCCATATGAATCAAGTATGGAACAGATGTTTATCTCCTACATGCAAAAGAAATACTCAAACATACAAAAGACTCATATCACAAGATAACAGAATAACTTAAGATAGCATTCAATAGCATAACTTAAAATTACTGTCACAATCTCTTGAGAAGTTCATACTTAAATATCATCAGGACATAACACAGTGTTTTGGAACACTGAAAAGCATGGAGATATTTTACCTCACTTCCGCACTGTCCAAATGATTCTCATTCATTCTTATTCTAGTGGTCATCTCCTTCCATGAAGAAATTCTCTTGGACACCAATCAGGTCCGACTCATAGACCTGATGACACTCTGGATCCCTGAAACTCACAAAGTCAACTCCAAGCCTAGACATATATGTCTTGAATTTAATATTGATTTACCTACTCAGTAAAAAAGAAAATAAAGTGGAAAAGGTAGCCAAGGTCCCAAGGACAAGTTTGCTTAGTTGAATCCCCTCCTCTAGCTGCCTCATGGGAGCAGCTGTCATAATGCTAGAAGCAGGGATGGTGATGGGGGGGTGGGGCGGGAGTAGGGAGAAGAAGGCCAACCCTTTTCTATCATCACTGCTTGAAAAAATGGTGATATAATAATGCAATGAAATATTATTAGAAAAATGCAGTGGGATGCACATGGAATATAAGGGAACATACATATTAAGAATTTAAAGACATATGGAAAAAATTTATATGAAATAATACAAAATAAACAAAGCATAGAATCAAAGTGTTTTTGGTTTTTTTACAGGATAAAGGGAATATCATGTAAAATCTACTTAAATTTTAGCTTCGTATTCCTTTGATTCTTTTGACTTCTGTTGCTATTTAAGGGTGTTTACATTTGTGTAGTTGTAGTCATTGTGTAGATGGTTCTTTTCAATAGCCAGGAGGGTAGAGTGGGAGTAGCACTGTTTCTAGAGTCAGAGGGTCTGGATTAAAATCTTCTCTGCATGACTTCAGTCATTTAATCTCCCAGGACCTCATTTTCCGTATCTGAAAAGTGAAAATGCTGGACGAGACAGCTATTGGGGTACATCTGGAGATTAGAATGTTCCAGATCTAGGATATCAGATAAAGTTAGTGTTTTCATAAGTATTCTACTCTGCTCAACAAGAAGTTTCAGAGCATGAAAAGAGGACTTAACTAGCTATATGAATAATGCTGAGAGGGAACCCTCTATTTGGTTTTCTCTAAGTTTTCTTTTGTCCAAACAAGTGTTTTCATTGGTTTGGGAAACTTTCTGATATGGGAACTCTTTTTTTGGTTGTGAACATGCAGCCAGACATGGTGAGTTGAACCTTTAAAAAACTAGCCTCTTATTAGTCTAATTTACTTTTCCTAAGAAAGTACCAAGAAGCAGACTGTTGGGAAGTATAGAATTTTAGGTAGAGAGTTAGGAATCTGCTGTCTGCTATCTGATCTGCCTCTGCAACAAATTCTATATAACTAGCTCCAAAATCAAGCAAGTGCTCTGGACTCATCATAGATAATTACACATCTACAGTGTATTAAGATTAGTTTCAAACATCCCGTTAGTCTTCTAATGTAGGCAGCCAAGTGGTGCAGTTGATAGAGTGATGGCTTTGGAGTTAGGAAGACTTGACTCTAACTCTTACCTCAAACACTTTCTGGCTCTGTGACCCTGGGCAAGTCATTTAACCTTTATCCTCCTCAGTTTCCTTATCTGTAAAATGGAGACCCCCACCCTCTCAAAATTTTGTTGTGAGGATCAAATAAGATGACATACTTAAAATGCTTTGTAAACCAAGTACTATTTAAATGCTAGTATAATCACCATTGTTATTATTAATATTATTGTTATTTCACTGATGTGGGCATTCCCTCCAATGATTCAAACTGCAACCCATCTGTGTCTGCCCATTTTGTGCTACTCTTGTCCATATCTTCCCATAAGTTCACTACAGGGAGGTCCATCCAATGTACCAGGGAGCATCACTCACTTTCTTTTGACATCAGGAGGATACAGATTGTCCATATAAAACTGCATTGTAGGATTAATGACATCAGAAAGGAACAGTGAATCTGAACCTGTAATCTAAAAGTAATGATTGGGTTAGGATACAAACCCACAGAGTTAAACACTCTATATGTACTTAAAGGTTAAACAGAATTAAATACAGAGCTAATCACTCTGTGTACTTGTAAAGGTGAAGTGGGTATGCATATTGAAGATTTCTAACAAGAGTTAGAGCCTTTTTAAGGGAATTCAGAACTTACCCTTCTCCCACTGAAAAGTCTCAGGGTGTATGCCCAGAAAAAAACTCCCTAAAGGGATTCGAAGAGACACAGAAAGATGAGAGTGGACAGAGCTCTCTAAATGGCAGCAATAAGAAATATGGGGCCAATTGGGTAAAGCAGATAGGCTACTGGCCATAATGAAGAGTACATTTGGTAGGCCAAGAATTGTTGGAGCTGTGGACAATCTGGTAGTGAAATGCAGAGTATCTCAGAACTGTAGGACCAAGGGCTAAGTGATGGGATGCTCCCTGGTCATACCAAGTGAGGGAGAGAGAACTGTGGCCCCAGAAGGAATCAGGCTAATGAAGAGAAGCCAGCATTGATTATCACTGAGGTCCTCAACTCCATTTGTGCTCCTGAGGCTTCTATCAGTGATGTGAGGACTTTTTGTTTGCTTATTTTTAAAGCAATGTGACTCTGGGAAGGAGGAAGGAGAAAGGAATTTCATTCATCAGAAAGTGGGTCATATTTATTATCTTACTAACAAATCTAGGATTGTAGATCTAGGATCTTCTCTGTTCTTTATATGTTTCTTGTTAAACATGAATATGTAGATAATTTTTTGGTAGCCTTAGTTGCTTTCAAGAAGACTGGGTCTTGATAGCCAAGAGTTAGATTCTGATATTCCCAAGGAGATTTTTTGGGTACTGACAAAACAAACTGTAGAGATGATCACATAGTTAATATTGAGAAGTCTTTGAGATTGGCATGGCTCCGTGTGGGACCAGAGATTTGGGAATTAGCCATAAGTAACACAGATAGAATTTTATTTTTACAATTACATGTAAAGATAGTTTTCAACATTCATTTTTTGGTAAGATTTTGAGTTCCAAATTTTTCTTCCTCCCTCTTTCCCCTCCTCTTTCCTTTACATGGCAAGCAATCTGATATAAGTTATACATGTACAATCATATTAAACATATTTCCACACTAGTCATGTTGTAAAGGAAGGAACAGAACAAAAGAGGGAAAACCATGAAGAAAAAAAAACAAACCAAAAAGTGAAAATAGAATACTTCAGTCTGCATTCAGGCTTCCTAGTTATTTCTTTGGATGTGGATATCATTTTCCATTATGAGTCTTTTGGAATTGTCTTGCATCATTGCAGCATTGAGAAGAGCTAAATCAATCATAGTTGGTCATTGTACAATGGTGCTGTTACTGGGTCCATTGTTCTCATGGTTCTGCTCCCTTTACTCTGCATCAATGTGTGTAAGTTTTTCCAGGTTTTTCTGAAATCTGCCTGTTCCTCATTTCTTATAGCACAATAGTATTCCATTTTATTCACATACCACAACTTGTTCAGCCATTCCCCAATTGATGGGCATCCCCTCAATTGCCATATCTTTCCACCACAAAAAAAGCTGCAATAAATAATATTGTACATGTACATCCTTTTCCTTTATTAATGATCCGTGAGTAATATATAGAGAGGAATGGTCATTTCCCACCCTGAGCAAAAGGTAGCCAACCAAAAGCTGCCTGTAGGCTGCTGAATGTTGGCCAGAAAATGTGGTTGCAGGAGGTGAGGAGGCATTTTCTATTTACTTCTGGATGTGGAAAATAGGCAATGGTAGATTAAAACTTTCTGGGCACTACTATATTAGATCCTTTCCTCATAGTTTGCCCATTACAAACAGATTCTTTTAATTATGGTATCAAAAAGGAAAACTTTAAAAATGTAACAATGCTTCCTGAAAATTGAAAATAGATCTATTTTAAGATGTTAAAGTTTCTGGATATGTCACATAAGGAATAAGAAAATTAGACAATCTCATCTGTACTTCTGTCATTTTTCTCCAAGTCCTGGATCTTCTGGGAGTGTTTCAATATGGTTCACATAACCTTCCCAATATCTGTGACCCTGGTGTGGGGTTTAGGAGGGCTAGAGAGGGGTGAAGAAGGAAATTACAACTCTGATGCCCTCACTTTTGCAATGGAGATTAGGAATTATAAAAGGGAAAAATCTCCAACCTGCTAAAAGGAGGAACCCAAGCTAACTCCTTTACTTCTATGATCTTCGTGACTCAGGCACATTGGAACCAGCAGGCACATGTCTGTTGAATCATCTGACACAAGAAATGGATATTGTGTCCTGGCTGAAAGGAGAAGAGTTCAGAGGAAAATGTACTGTGTCAAGTTTTTGGTACTCTCTATGAATAAGTCCCATTAAAATCTGCAGGATTCAGGTTGCTGATTTTACGTGCAATAATTTTTCATTTATCTATTATTTCTTCAGCCTCCAGAAAAATAAGAATTTCTTTTCCCTATCATATTTTCCCTTATATCTTTCATAAAATGCAAGGGTTTTTTTCAACCTTTCATTAAAACCTGGGCAATAAAATCTCAGTGTAGGGTGTTTTTTTTCTCCTCCAGTAAGGTTTAATAAATTTTTAGGTGCATGAGGGCAAAGCTCAGTCACTCTTCTACTCTCCTATGCAGTCATCTCCAGTTCAATTTCTTCCTAGAAGAGATTTCTCCAACATAAGGACTATTTTTCATTTGCTGTCTACTCAGTTGGACACCTTTATGAGTTCTGCACTGTCCACTCCATTATTTGGTGATTTTCATTTATCCAGGCATTTTTAAAGACCAGGTAGTCAAATTAATTCAGAGACTTTTTCTTGATAAAAGTTACTGAACAAGTAATTCTCTTCTATTTTTAAACTTGATAAGAATAATCATGGAAATCAAATGCAAAAAAAATGAATTTAAATCAAGGGCAAGAGTCTGGTATTATGTAATACGTGGATTTTAAAAGGCCCACAGCCAGCTGAAGCTAGGCGACACAGAGGTGGGCCAGGAAGACCTGTGTTTAAATCTAGCTTCAGACACTTGCCAGCTGTATGACCCTGGATAAGTCACTTAACCTCTCTCTGTTCAGTTTCCCTGACTGTAAGATAGGAATAATAATAACATCTACATCCCAAGGTTGTCATGAAGATCAAACAAGATAATATTTGTAAAGTGCTTAGCACAATGCACATATTAAGTACTTGAGAAATATGTATTTCTTTCCTTCCTTCCTTCCTTCCTTCCTTCCTTCCTTCCTTCCTTCCTTCCTTCCTTCCTTCCTGTTTTCCATAAGCCCTACACATGAGAAGAGGACTTGAAAAGCTAATGAGCCAGCATCTTCTGTGCTGCTGCTTCCGCAAATTCCCTTTGAATCAGTTGTCTCTAGTTGTCTTTCTGACTCTAGGCAGTCATTGGCCCTTTCTATATCTATACCCCTTTCCCAGCTCTACAAACTAAATCTGAGGAAAAGGTGAGGGTTTGAATTTGGTAACAGACCTGACTCTGCTCCTTCTCTGGTACCTTAAATTTTTTATTCCCTGCCACTTTTCCACCTTTTATTTCCAGTCACACATCATAACTGGATCAGGACTCATCTACCTGTCCTCTGGTCCACAGCAGCTAGGAATTTGGTCCCAGACATACTGTTTTAATATAGAGAAGCATTGTCTTACCGTAATTCTGATAGTTCTTCAATTCTATAAGAATGAAGATTTATAGCTTATTTTATTTATTATATTTATATTCCTTCAGCCTAGAACAGTTCCTGGAACATACTGGGTTTTTAATAAATGCTTGTTGATTAACCTGCAAGTCCAAAGAAACGTAAAAGTCTAGAAGTGTCAGGGCTGTTTTCCTTAGGTTTAGGTGCGTAGTAGTAGGCTTATACTTCAGCTGGTAGAAGGGAGGTTTGGGGGATCTCTGTGGGTTAATATGAGAGTTACAGAGCTGAATTCTTCTTTCCTATCCAGTGGTTCTCAACCTGTGGGTTATGTTCAATTTGTAACAATGAAAATATATCCAGCATATCAGATATTTACATTACGATTCATAACTGTAGCAAAATTACAGTTATGAAGTAGCAACAAAAATAATTTTATGGTTGGGGGTCAACCACAACATGAGAAACTGTATTAAAGGCTTGCGGCATTAGGAAGGTTGAGAACTACTGCTATAGACTCTGTGCTGTCTCCCTTTTTGCTCATATCTGACACTATATATATATATATATAAA
>CM053589.1:94699550-94725763 GCA_028646515.1 Pseudochirops corinnae
ATGTGAATGAAATAGCTCAACCATTCTGGAAAGCAGTTTAGAACTGAACCCCAGAATTATTCAATTAAAGACCAATACAGAATGGGGATTATAAAATCTCTTTTTTTTGGTCACAGATTACCTCCCCTCCCCACCTCTCACAGGTTCCAAAAATAATCCTAGAGAATGACTTTGAAGTTGAAGGCCCACCCTAGGCCTAGAAAAATGGCCAGTCATATATCTTTTCTACCATACTTTACCTCTCACAGTTCAGGTCTCAGCTTGAAGTTCTCTGAGTTAATCTTTTTAGTCTTTATTTCAGGGTTGCTGGGCACCAGATGGACACCAGCAACTCTACCACTCTACTGTTGTCCTTTAACTACTCTAATCTAGAAAATCCATAGTTACATTTTCCACAGCAATTTTAGCTTTGTTTTCTCCCAAGTATTAGCCTAGAAGCTCCATTTCACTATCAAAACAAAGAGTAGTGAGTACAATATTCAGTGTGATTCAGCAAAGTCCAATGAGTGGCATAAGAACATCCTCCTCTCAAATAAATGAGACGAATTGTTGATAGAGGCTGAAATGCCACCTCCTCTGTCCTGTCTCAGTTATACATGTGGAACGTTCTATAGGAACCAGATTAAAGAATGAAATCTGGGACATTTTAGAATATTCTAGGATCCCATTTTGTTATATTCAATAACTATACTGTGACCTCGTTATAGAACTTGTTTCCATGATTGCTGGCTGCACCTGCATTCCAGAATTTTTAGCGAAAAGGAACACTAGATAAACAATGTAGTTCAATCCTCCTCATTTTATAGATGAGGAAACTGAGGCTTATAGAAGTAGAAGTGACTTACCCAAGGTCACATCTCTCATAAAGTGGCAGAGCCAGATTTTCTTCCTCCTCCTCCTTGCAATTGGGTTTGAGTGACTTGCCTAGGGTCACATAGCTAGTAAGTGTCTGAGGCTGGATTTGAACTCTAGTACTTCTGACTCCAGGGTTGGTGCTGTCTCCACTGTGCAACCTGGCTGCCCCCAAGAACCAGGTTTTGAAATCAGGTCTTCTGACTCCAAGTTAAGCTGTTTTTCCACTAAGAACAGAAATATAACTAGGATGGAACAGTCTAGGCTTTGTTCCAGGGCACCAAAATATAGGGGACACATTTACATTGTTATAGTACTTTCATTCCTTCAGCAGCATTGGAATAACCAAGTTGAGCACCTAGTTTGCTTAATTGCTTAAATTAGGGTGCTACCAGATGCCATGCTTTTTCCCCTGGTGGCTGAACGAAGATGAGCTCCTCCTTGGCTCATGCTAATCATATTCCTGCCTTGGCAGTGGCATCCCCACCAATGGCTTTGTGGTCCTATGACCTCCCCACAGGAGTCAGTGTCTCAGCGGCTCTGTCTCCTACAGAGTGCAATTCTCTGTATAGTGAGGGTCTGCCCCATCAAGGGGCAGTGTCTTAGGGTCTTCCCTGCCACTCAAACAAATTTATCTTGGTTACTGCTTGAATTATTTTTACATCATAGATTACAAATCTGATTTGGGGGTTGCTTGCCCTGGGCATCAAAATTGCAAAATAGTGACACAAAATAGTCACATATATCCTTCTTCCCATAGACTACATGGGTTTTTCTATCTCAAAGAACTTATTTTCTAGGGACATGGGATCCTGGAATATTCTAAAATGTTCCAGATTCATACTTTAATCTGGTTCCTATAGAACGTTCCACATGTATAACTGAGACAGGAGAGGGGAGGTGGCATTTCAGCCCATATCAACAATTTTTCTCATTTATTTGAGGGGAGGATGACCCTAAAGGCATAGTTATGTTCCTACACCACTCACTGGACTTCGCGGAATCACACTGAATATTGTACTCACTACTCTTTGTTTTGATAGTGAAAAGGAGCTTCTAGGCTAATACTTGGGAGAAAACAAAGCTAAAATTGCTGTGGAAAATGTAACTATGGATTTTCTGGCTTGGAGTAGTTAAATGCTTAAGGTCACATCAATCTCTTTTGGTATTTCTCTGCCTGTTTTCTCTGAAACTAATCAAGAGCTTAAATAATGGATTGGGGAAAGAAAAAAAACCCGTTTTTTTCACTTTGACAACAAAAGGATTTTCACTTGCTCAGTTAGGTACCTAAGTGCACTCAGTTAATGTAAAATAAGCCCCTAGAAGCTTATTCTCTCCACAAACTTCAAGTAGACTTCCATAACATGAAAGTCGAGGAAATCACTTATTTCAGATAAACAAATGACTCAAAGAAGAGGGAGCCTAGTGTATTAGATAGAGAGGTAGCTTTGGAATCAAGAAGACCTGGCTGGGTTCATATTCTGTCTCTGATATATGCTGGCTTGGTGACCTTGGGCAAGTCACTTATCCAATCAATACCCAAGTCAACTCTTAAAATGATAAATTGCAGATCAGAAATTGATCTGGATTGGTAGAGGGAGTTTCCTTATGGGGACTTCCCAATACCAAAGAAATCATTCCAGCATTTTAACACTGAAAGGGACCTTAAAGATTGCCTTGTAGTCTTAACACCTCATCTTACAAATGAGGAAACTGAGATCCAAATCTTAGCAAGACATTCCCACGTTTCTGATAGCGTCTTGCTTCCAAAGGGACTGCTCCCGTTCCTTGAAACTTTTTAGTTAAAAAGGAAAGGAGGCAAATATAGGCTTCCTTATACTTAAATTAAAAAAAGAAATATTCAGCCACTTCAAAGAGTGCTGACTCGAGGCTTATTTCTTCCCTACATGGTTTAGAAAGATCTTCTGTCCCAAGCTCATAAAACTTGTCCACTGGCTGCTGAGTCTGATGAATCCGTTTCATTGGTGTCACACATCGGGATGGATTCTGCATCCAGGATTTAGGTGGTAGAATACTCTTTCTCCTTCCAGAAAAGCACAATCATTCTTTTAGCCACTAACCCAGCAATATATCTGAATTTCTGTGTAGGTGTCCAGACTTCAGATTTTTTTTCCAACTGTCTACACAAATGTAATAAGGACCACAAATCAATTTTATTTGAACAGTTTGAAATGCAATCTTCTCTGTAGAGACAAGCATTGATGGATATTGTTGGATCCCTGCCACCCCATGACAAAATAGGGTTCTTTTTTACACTAAGCCCAAATCTAGCAATATCTGCCATTTAATCAGCGCTGGCACGAATAACCCTAGTGAATAAATTTGCAGCAAATTGACCTATATTTCACATGAGATGAAAAACACTTTGCCATTAAACATATTTACCTTTATGCTTCATTAGTTCTCAGCATGTCTAGATTTTTTCCCCTTTGTCATATAGATCATAGGCACTAAACATAGAAAAGACCTATTAAATCATTGTGTCCATCGCTTGTTGAGTCAGAATAGAATCCCAATATAAGGGAAGTAAACCAGGCTGCACTTATGTGAGTCAGGAGCCTAAAAAGCATCAACATGTAGATAGATTCTGGGTATCAGCTTTTGTGGCACTCTGCCAAAGCACCGAGCACATTAGCAATTAGTTTCCTATGTTCACATTTACTCAGGAGTATTCTAATGTTAGAAGCTAAGATTCAGCTTTAAAAGAGCCCTCTCAAATGGATCCAGTGACGATTCTGAGCAGCAGAGTTGAAGGCAATTAAGGGATCCTGGGATTTCTTTCTTTCTTTCTTTTTTTTACTCCTTATACATGAAACCCAGACACCCCCTTTCCTTTCTGGAGACAGACAAAATGCCGAAGAGCTTATGGAGGGAAACATTTCCAAGGTTGCCCTAGAACAACACTTGTCTTAGCAAGTCGACTTGTATTTAATACTGAGGTCTATCACTATTCACCCAAGGTGGGGAATTTTCATGAATTAGTTGGCCTGAATTGGGTGGTTCTGAGGAAAATATATAGGCCTGATAATACCAGTTAGATCTTTCTAAAGGGACTGACTGCAATGAGATCTCCTAGCGAGGGCTCATGGTGGGATACAGTGGTAATGGGAAGTTGTTTGGATTTAGGGGAGAAGTAATTAAGCGGTATGAGCCGAGGTCTGCAGTCTGGCCCCTGATACGTATTAGGTATGTGACCTTGAGCAAGTCACTTAAATCCTTGTTTGCCTCAGTTTTTTTTAACTGAAAAGTGGGGATAATAATGGTCCCTACCTCCCAGGACTGTTGTGAGGATCAACAGCATGCCAACATTTTAATATGAAAAACCCGTAGCTCTCCTGTCTTGTGTGGGTGAAGCTGATTTAGATGAAAGCCTAAAGATATAGTCAATATTCTAGATGTTTGATGTTGTAAGGCCAAAGGGGCCTGGTTTCCTGACCGTAATTGTCAGTTGTCATGTTAATATTTTCTAAGCCTAAGTACCTTTTATTCTCTCCAAATTATCTCAGACAGTATGTATATATACACACATGTATGTATGTATATACACTCACTGACATAATTTAGAGGGAATAAGAGGTACTCAGGCCTAGAAAGTGTGTGTATGTATGTATATATATGAATATGTATATGTGTATATATACACATATACAATAATAAACAATACATCATATATATACATAGATATACATACATACATACATATATATAATATAAATATAACATTTTCTATAGGGATTAAGAATGGACTTGATGGGTTTCATTGGTAAAGGAAACTCCCAGGTGAGGAAATGCCTACCAATGCCAGTTGGCATTTTCTGCTTCAATCTATACTCAGAGTTCATCAGTTCTCTCTCTGGAGGTGGAGAGAGCATTTTTCATCTTGAGTCCTTTGTTGCCTCCAACTCTGCCACACCTCTTTTTATCCCTCTAGCTTTTGTTTTGTGCTGGTTTGGTTGAGAGGTGAGCAATGGCCGTCATAGTACAGAGAATGTGCTACTTTCACCATAGATTTGACAATCATTTTATATAAATATATCATATATATTATATTATCTATCTATCTCAATCCTTCAGAGATCTATAATTTCACTGGTACTCTCTCCACTGACACAGATCACAACTTACTTGGGAGATGGTAAGATTTGTTTTGGCTGAAAAATCCACTCCCCTGTAGCCAATGGGCAATAAGCTTGGTGATGCAGGTCCTCAGGAGACAGGGGCACAACCCATCAGTGATCCCATCTGCTCCTTTAACTCCAAAGCCCAGGATCCTCTTTATTGAAAAAAATGATTTGTAAATCTTATCTCACTTTACAAAGACTTTGTGTTACTTAGTTCTTCCCAATGCCTAGGAGTGGTAGTCTAAGTACTTGGCAGATGGAGAATTTACACCTTACCTCTATTTTAGATAATAACTGGGAAAATGGGTTTCAGCCGGACTGCATTATCTTTGTTCTAGATTTATCCTCAAATATCAAGTAGAGATTCTCTATGACGGTCTTCCACAGGTATTGCATTTTAGCTTGGATGTGACTCTGGATGTCTCAGGCAAGGTCTCTGAGTGATGACAACTGCTGATTTTTTTTGCAAGATATAGAATAATAATAATAATGATAAAGGCTTTCATTAATCAGTCACAGCTACCCAGTTACCCAGCACATTAATGTCTTAATTATCCCACTAATGTTTCAGTCTTCTTGATGTCTAAATTTCCCAAGTCTACCAATCCAACTGATGGGCCTCTGGCCAGAAACATCCTGCTGGATAGCCTGTCAGTGTTTCCCTCTTATATAAAAAACTCCAGCTTTAAAAAAAAGTATCCAAAAAGATACTGTGCTGGAGGGATTTTGTTTTGGTAGTTTTGTACTTCTGTGATCCCCATCTCGCCACTACTCTGTAAGTATATTGGCCTTCATAAAAATACAGATAAATATTAAATATGTGTTCTAGTCAGAATGTGTGTGTACAATTTGTCTTAGAAACCTGAGGAAATAATTGTTCTGCCCCAAGTGTCTCCTTAGTTTTGGAAATATGAGAAGAAAACCTATCCCATGAGCAATATGGCAAAGAAGGAAGGGACACAAAGAACATGATTCACACCAATAGCATGCTGATATCACGACGTCAAAGCTTATAAAATGTCAATTACATACCATGCTGGAACACTTTTCCATCAAAGTTAGCAATATGCCAATTACATGCTAACAGGCTAATTACTCACCAATAACACATCATATACCAACTATTCTACAATGTTGTGGTGGTTAAAACCAACATACTAGCAATATACCAGTTACATATCAATAGCACACCAATACTTTACAACAAAAACACAACATGCTAACACTTTAATATGGAAAACTCAGTGTGACAACTGCACATCAACTACACACTAATGAAAAATGCAACTCCAATATTGTACCAACCCCCTAACACACTAAACACAACACACCAATTACATGCCAACAACATGCTACCAAAACAGCACCAACCTACATGCCAACAGCATGCCAGAAAATACCACATGCAAATTACATACCAATCACAGGATAACAGAAAACACAACATGCCAATTACATGCTGATGAAAATGCAGCAGCCAATTGCATGCCAATTATACACCAACAATACACTAAACATCAACATACCAATTACATGTCAATTGCACATTAACACATTAAAGCAAACAACACACTAAGAAAAATACTATATGCTAATTACACATGAGTAGAATGCAACATACCGATTACACATTATCAAGGTTGTGATACATCAATTATATGTTAACAAAACACAATATGGCAATAAAACCAATTACATGACAATAAATACAATACAGTAATTATGCACCAATTACATGGCAACAGAAAACACAACATGCCAATTACAAACCAACAGAAAACACAACATGCCAATTACATGATAATGGAAAATGCTACATGCAAAAACCCTAACAAAAACTATAACACCTCAATCACAGTCAATAACACACCACACTTTAATGTGAAAAACTAAATATCAACTACACATCAACAATGCAGAACATGGTAAAACTGGAAAAACACAACGCACCAACTACATGCTAACACATTAAAGAGAAAACACAATATACCAATTTCATATCAATGCTATAATAGGGAAAACACAACACCCCAATTACACATTAACATTTTAAAGCAAAAACAAAACCCGCCAACATGCCAACATACTAACACTTTAACACAAAACCGCCACAAGCCAATTACACACCAACAATACATTAACATTTTGAAGCGAAAACCACAAGTCAATAAAGCTAGTTTGCTTTATTTTCTTATTTTGAGCCCCATATTTGAACCATATACATTGAATACTGAGACCTGAAAACCTTCAGTCTGTGTTGAGAGGGAGACAGGGCCACTGACAACTAGGGGAAATCAAGAAAGATTGATATATGTGGCACTTAAGCTGATCCTTTAAGGGACTTAGTGATTTTCATGAAGAATTAATTTAAAAATTCATTAATCTAATTTAAAAAGGGTTCTTATAACAAAAATTTCTTTGTCCTAAAACATGAATATTAGAGCAGTGGGAAGTCTTGGGTGAACAAAATGTGGAATGCTTAGTTATTCCATCTTCCGGGTTCTCCTGTGGGTGCAGATCAAAGGTTTGAACCAGGTGGCTTCATGTGGTATTTAGAAACCCATTCATAGTGTAAGTGTACATTCATAGTGTAAATTGCACTGCAATTTGGTGATGAAAAGGGCAGAAAATATTTTTGTGTAAAGGAAAAGATTTATGTTAATTATTAAATGGCATAAGATGTTGTGACTTAAAGATGATGATTGATAGCTAAAGAGTACTAAAGAACCTTGTTTTAAAATGCTCTACTAATATATATATATATATACATACATACATACATGTATGTGCGTATGTGTATATAAACATCTTTCAAGTAAGAAAATAAGATTTGGACAAAAAATTCCTTTGGCATATGATGGCTCACTTGTGTGGGAACAGTTTAAGGTCTTAAGTAGGCAGGGAAAGATCTTTCATCTATTAAAAACCACATAAATGAATGTATAGGAACACAGTTTCAAGGTGATGTATTGGTGATGGATGCTTACAGTGAAGCCTTCAGAGCTACAAGCATGAGGTATATTTCCAGTTAATTTGTAAGTAACTTTTTTTTTTGAATGAGGGTAAAACTTCAACAACAACAACAACAAAAAGGAAATCACATAAACATTTGGAGCCTGAGGTATGATATTTTAAAGGACGATTTGCTAGGAAAAGTTTGGGGAGCTGTGAATGTGTAAGTGAAGCTTGAATCTCCGAGAGTCAAGAGGTGCTTGTTTAATGTATGGGAACTGGAACTGACAGGTAGAAAAACCTGAGTTTAAGGAGGAACATTGAAGATGGTGCACAAGGGCTTCAGAGTTGCTCAGGTTCTAGCAGTTCGAAGAAGATAATTCACAGTAGGCTTCAGCTGAGCAATCATTGATTGCTGGGAGAGAGAATTGACTCTTTGGTCAAGAACTTCAGTGACAACTCTCACTCTTTGATACCACCTCCTCCCCTCTCATTCTAAAGAAGAATCTGACGTCCACAAAGATGAGGTGATTCTTGCAAGGCCACCCAGAGAATCAATGGACCCATCTGGGAAAATCTCTATCAGATATTCTGAAGTGAAACCTGGGAAAATAGTAGGTTCTTCCTTCCTAGAGATATTTTAATCAGAGCATAAATGACCACTTATCAAGATTATGATAGAATTCAGTCACAGGTGGGACTAAATGGATGTTGAGGTCATCTAACACTATAATTCTGAGATTTTTCCTGTCTTGGATCATTGAATTGATTAAAATAGCTAAGTCTTTCCTAGTTGAACATCATACAATATTGCTGTTACTTAAAATGTTTTCCTGGTTCTGCACACTGGCCTTTATGTCACTTCATATAAATCTTCCCAGGTTTTTCTGAAACTATCCCCCTCATCATTTCTTATAGCAGAATAATATTCTGTCAAATTTATGTAGCAATAGACATGATCTCATTTCAGCCTTATAATAGGTCTGGGGGTAGTTACTACAGGTTGTCTTATTCCCATTTTATAGTTAGGAAACTGAAGTTCAGAGCGATTGACATATTGAAGAATTAAATGCCACACACTGAGGAAATATCAGAGGCAGGATTGGAACCCAAGTTTCCCTGACTCTAGGACTACCATGCTACCCACTACTCTTCTATACCTCTCCACACTAGTAGAGACAGTATGATGCAGTAAAAAGAGTTCCAAATTTGGAGTCTGAGGAACTCGACTTGATTCCCAGCCCCTCTGCTCACTTGCCACTTCTGTGACCATGGGCAAGGGACCTAATCTCTCTGTTTAAAACATGCTTTGGAGCTACTTTCTTAATATATCCACTGAAGAACCTGGTAGCCAGGGTTTGACTACAAGATGCCTTCAGGGTTATATGGGTGCTCTTGAGTAACTGGGGGGAATATTTTTGGTACTGTTCTCCATGTTCTAAATTTATTATCTAGTAGGATTGTTCAACACATTTCCAGATCTATAGGAATACACCCAGGGTTGTACTAGTTACACCTTGGAAATTGGCAAGCTACATGCATACTTTTTTTTTTTAATTTGGAGAACCAATTAAATATTTACCAGCATACTACTGATAACTATACCTCATCAGACTCAAATGGCCTCAGGCCACTGTGAAACCCTTCTGTAGGCTAGCCTTCTCAGTGGAAGATCCCCAGCCCTGTTCTTCCTTTTATTTACATTATGATGATTGAATTATTCAGTTTACTTCTTCCCTGCCTCATTGTCTAAGCAGTATTCTCTTCTTCTTTCCCTCCTTCCACCCCTTACTGCCATACATGTGGTCACACTCCACAGCCTTTTTAAGGTTAGGGGAAAAAAACCTTCACTTTCATTGAGTTTATTTTTCCAATTCCCACCTCTCCTCCACCAACCAGATGACTATCCCTAAGTCCTGCTCATGCCATTGAAACTTAAAGAAACGTAGACATGGCATTAGGAATCCAGGAGAGGGAGGGCAACAGCTGGTGACAGCTGTTAGCAATCCTGTAACAATGGTAAAGGTTGCTACATGAGTTTCTGTAACACAAATAAAAAAAGAAATCAGTCCCCTCATCTCTAACCTGCTGAGTGGCCCAGTGGATAGAGTGCCTGGTCTGGAGTCAGGAAGACTCCTCTTCCTGAATTCAAATCAGGCCTCAAACACTTACTAGTTGTGTGACCCTTGGCAAGTCAATTAACCCTATTTGCCTCAGTTTTGTCATCTGTAAAATGAGCTAGAGAAAGAAATGGCAAACCCCTGCAGTATCTCTGTCAAGAACACCCCAAAAGGGGTCACAAAGAATTGGACGTGACTGAAAATGACTGAACAACAAATGGTCCATACATAGTGGAGGATAAAAATACAAGCAACAAGACGGTCCCTTAAGGACCTTACATGATAATGGGGAAAGACAACCTATAAAAGGGAGCCAGGGGCAACATACTGACATTGGGGCATGGTGGCCAAGTCTAGGGAATGAAGGATGGCCATTCTGCAAAATGGAAGTTCTGGGAGCAACTCACCAATAGGAGTAGGGAGCTCAGGGGTAGAGGGAGAAGGTGGATGAACCATTTCCAATTGGATGTCCTGCCACTGATCTAGTCTCCAAGAAAAATAATAGATCAAATATGTACTTTCCTCATAACAACTCTGTAACATCAATTGTAAGGTATTACGTCTCCCATTTTATATAAGAGGCATAGAGAAGTTCACAGCTGTGTGATCTTGGCAAGGTCAAGAATCAAGCCCAGAGTGGTAGATTCCAAGTGCATGGCTGCCCTGACTACGTTATACTATTTTTCTACAGATATTAAAGGATGGTTGATGGGGAAAGATTATTAAAAATGACACAGGTTGGAAGGTTTGTGAATAATGAGTTATGTAGACTCCATATTCATCCTTGTCAAGATCAATGGAAAGAATCACAAAATCGTAGATCACATTACCAGAATGAAAAGATTACCTGGTAAGAACATTGTCTTCATCCCTCCTACTTTTGTGGAACTTAGGTGTTATACTTCCACCATTTAAAACAATAAATAATGATAATTAGCAACAATAGCTAGTATATTGCCTGTTATGTACTAGGTGCTTTTCAAATATTTCATTTGATATAACAGCTTTGCAAGTTAAATGCTATTATTAAAATACATTTTACAGTTGAGGAAACTGAGGCAAATGGAGGTTATGTGACTTGCCTAAAAATCACACAGCTACTAAGCGTCGGAGACAGAATTTGAATTCATCTTCCTCCCCCTAGCTCTGACATTTCTGGATCCTCACATAGTTCTGTTTACTTTAAGCTCAGAGATCATTTTAGAACACAAGTTGAAGAAACTTTGCTTCACTGAAAAATAAAACCAGTCTCAGCAGTGGTCTAGTGGCAAATCAGACAGGAGGGAGAACAGGAATCAAAGGAATTAAATAGGGCCTCCTGCATTGAGCAAGACCCACAATGGGGAAGGCAGCTAGAAAGTAAGAATGTTGGGGCAACATTCATACCAGAGATAAGATTAGGAAACCGGTTCTGTCAGCGATTAGGGTTCCCATTGGACGTAGAAATGGTGCCAACACAAATGTTTTCCCACTGGAGGATGTCAGGATCCTTAGACTATATGAAGTAGGATGCATTGGGTGGGGGTAAAATGTAGGACAAAAAGAGAAGAAATGAAAGAAGTAGAAAGGATAGTAAAATATATAAAATTAAGAGGCCAAGAGACTAGAAAGTATATAAACATATGGAGGATCTAAGGATCATGTTAACAGTTAATCCAGTGAAGCAAAAACTAATGAACTGCATAAAACTTGATACCAGCTAATTTTCTGTCAAACTGGTCTAGTGATTGAGATAGTGGGATGATGTTGGTGCTGGAGTCAGAGGACTTCAGTTCGAATCTCTCCTCTGCCACTCATTGGCATTTGTATAACCCTGGGCAAGTCACTTCACTAGTGGACTTCAGATTCTTCATGTATAGCATGAGAGGTTTCAACTTTTCAACTTGAGAGGGTTCTTTCTAGCTCTTGATCTATGATCCTTGAACTTAACATTTCATCTCCCATCCACATTCCTGGAATACATTCCCTCTTCAATTCTACTTCTTAGAATTTCTAGCTTCTTTCAAAGATCAAGCTAGAGCCCTCTATAAGAAGTCTTTTCTGAAGCCCCCTGTTATTAATATTTTTATCCTCCTCTAATTATATTCTATTTACTTTTTGCTATATTCTATTAACTGAGTCATCCCATCAAGGCTTTAAAGTAGAAAAGAACTTTAGAGATTATATCAATAAATATAAGCACTTACCACTATGTGCCAACTAACATACAGTTCTTGAAGGTTTACAAGATACAAACCACTTTACAGATACTTCATTTGATTTCTACAGAAATTCTGTGAAATATGTATTATTATCACCCCCATTTTACAGATACTGACACTGAGTCTGGCAGGGGATAAATGACTTCCCCAGGTTCGCAAAGCTAGTAAGTATCTATGTCAGGATTTGTACTCAAGTCTCTCTGATTCCAAGTTCAGCATTCTATGCACTGTGCCACAGCAGGACAGTTCTTGCCCTCAAAGAGATTATATTCTAATGGATTAATATGTCATCCATACTTAATATTTTATAGAAGAGGAGACTAAGACCCAGAGAGATTAAGAAATGTGGCTGAAGTGATGTGGCTAACAGAGGTGAAATTTAAGTCAAAGTTTTCTTGCTCAAAAATCCAGTACGCAAGGTACATGCTGTATTCACCTTACAGAACACAAATTCCTTTAAAAATGTTTATTTGTTTATTCATTTATTTATTTCAACTATTTCTTTTTACATTTTGAGTCCCTAATTCTCATCCTCATTTCTGCATCTCCCCTGGCATATGATATTCATTATACTTCCTTGAAGGAAGGGATTTTTGTTTTGATCTTTTTATCCCCAGATTCCAGCACTGTGCTTGGCACAAAATGCTTAGTTGATGTTTCAGTTAACTTATTAAAGCAAGTAGAGTGTGTTCAGTTCTGCCTGGTGTGATTTGAGGGGTACCTGGGAGAACAAATACAGCAATAGTAGCAGAAGCAGCAGTAGTAGTAGCAGTGACAGTAGCATAGGAACAGCAGTACTATCAATAGTAACAGCAGGAGCAGTAGAAGCAGCAGCAGCAATAGCAGTAGTAGCAGCAGCAGTAGTAGCAATAGCAACAGAAGCAGCAACAACAGTAGCAATAGCAGCAGTAGCAGAAGTAGGAGCAGCAGGAGCAGGGGTTGTAGCAATAGCAGCAGTAGCAGCAGGAGCAGTAGAAACAGTAGCAACAGCAGCAGCAGCAGCAACAGTAGAAGCATTAGCAGTAGCAGCAGGAGCAGTAGAAACAGCAGCAGCAGCAGCAGTATGTATATATATGCTAAAGTGAACTGCTTGATTTTTCCCAAACATTCCCCAGATTCTCTACATCCACACGTTTATTCACGCTGCTCCTTCCCCATCACATACAGCATTTTCTTCTCTCCTCTTTCTCTGCTACGGTTCCTCTCTTTTCAGCTGTTCTTCCTCCTACATTTTCCCCTCCTTCCTTCCTTCCTCTCTTCCTAAACCAACATCACCCACACAGACATTGCTTCGTGCTGGAGGGTCTCTGAACAGAATGGACTATCCTTATGCTAACCTTCATGGAAAATCCCCAAAGATGTAATATACATACTCCCTATGACATCCCAGAAAAGGACTGCTTTATGCCAAGAATAGCACAGATGAATGGGTAATAATAATGATAACTAGCATTTACATGGCACCTGCCATTCATCAGACACTGTGCTAAGTGCTTTACCACAACCTTGGGAGGGAGGTGCTATATTATCCTCCATATTACAGTTTAGGGAACTGAGGCAAGCAGAAGTTAAGTGAACTGCCCAAGGTCACACAGCTAGTAAGTGTCTGAGGCTAGATTTAAGATTAGGGCATCCTGACTTTAGGCCCAACACCCCATCTACTACATGACCTAGCTGCCTTGGTGAGACAACAACTTTACAATGCCCAGATTTACTGGTGGAACAACATATGTTGAGTAGTGCATGCTGATCCTGACGCAGTATGGTATCATAAGTAAGACTGGGAAGGGCTTGGTAAGGAGTGAAGCTCATTCAGATCCTATTTTTGGTTACATATAATTGTAGCCAAATACTAGTCAGCTCATAGAGACCCTGAATAACAGATCTGAAGGTGATCCTTGAGATTATTGAGTCCATCCCCTTCATATTATGGATAAAGAAACCGACCTAGAGATGCGAGGTAGTTTTCCAAAGGCCATGGAAGACAGTCCTAGAATCCAGATTTCTGGACTCTAGATTCAATGCTATCTCCTCCAAACCATTTTAGTGAAGAAGGAAGTGAATTTAAAAGATCTGTGGGAGTTTTAGCAGGAGAAGGGGATTTTCAACTCAGTGAATATTAACTGATCCACAGAGAAGGTGGGAGTTTACTGGCCACAGGATGGGGGTAGAGTCTTTGAATACTGAGTCCTTTCCCCCTCCTCTCACCCCACAATCTCTTGAGTTAACAGAGATTGTTGTCAGTATGTTCTCTCCAAACTCCAGAGAGCAGCGATAGGGTGAAGGAAGCCAAGAGACAGGGTCTAGTATCTAGTTTAGTGAATCTGTGGTAATTGTGTATCCCAGGCTTCTTTTCTTCATGCCAAGATGGTGAAGGGTGTTATGCATCCAAGAGGTACCCATATGTAGAGTGTGTACTCAGTCAAGATTGGTGTTTTAGGGCCTGGACTTAGATGGGAGTCCTGAAAGTGAAAAATGTAAAGGCAAAATGGTCACAGAGGGCTGAGTCTTTGGCACTCTGAGTGATAACTGTGTCAAGCTGTCTGAGCCTTCACAAGTGGCAATATGAGGAGGCCTCTTAGTCAAATGCCAGAGGGAGGTTCAGCTGGAGTGCCACCCTCCCTAGTCCAGGGATGGCAAAGGATGGAGATGGAGTTGATCCAGGGGCTTTGTGTCACTGGAGACCCCAATGACCAGGGCACCCTGTGGTAAGGGAAGGCAAAGCCTATCTCACAGGGCTGTTGTGAAGAATGTATTTTGTAAAGCTGAAAGTGTTATGTAAGTGTGAATCATTAATAACATCATAGAGTCATGTAAATACTTGGTTAGGTGTGCACATCTAGAAATAGCTAGGAGTAATGTAAAGAACATGATACTTCCAATTGGAAGATCTAGATTTGGGTTTTACTTCTACTCCTTTAATCACTATCATCTGACATCTCCTGATATGTTTCTTGAACTTAATATAGAGATAAACACCCTGCCCTGCTGTTATAGGACCAATATTGACCAGTCTCTCCACATAGGTTAAGATAGATTTTCCATAAAAGAAGACCAGTTGGACTTGATTAATCCAAAGGACAGGGCAAGGCTCAAATTGTATCTCCTTTGATGGTGAAACTACCCGGTGGCCTCTAGCTACATTGACATGACTTCCTGTTACCTAATAGCATAAAAAGTCCCAACCATATGGGATTTGGGCCCTTCAGATTTGGTGGATGTCCTGATAATGCAGGGGTCAAGGAGTTCAGGGAGTCCAGGAATCCCAATAACCAGGGTCCCTGGGAAGCAGTTTGGAATGAATTCATGGACTTAAGCATTCTCTAAATCAAGGTGGCAAAGATTTATTGTTATGCTATACAGCAGGCAAGAGTTCTTAGGGAACCTGCAACTTTAAAGAGGTATGAGTGGGACAAATGAAAATATTCTCATAAAGTAAAGGAGACAGTCACCAAACTTGAGCTGGGCTTTGGTCTTGATAGGCCCAAATTTTATTTTTCTATAATGTGTCTGCCTACCTTTGGTAAACAAGAAAAGCAAGAAGTGATCTATAAATTGCCTACTTTTTGCAACAAATAATATGTCTGCCAGGTGTTTCTGTAAATTATCTACTTTTTGGTAAACAAGAAAAGTAACATGTAATCTGTAATAAGTTTACTTCTGATCAACAATTTTGTATTAGGTAAAAGGATTGTAAGGACACAACTTCCCTCCAATGCGAATGAAGGTCCGGCTACTGGGGAGGGGATTTGGGTTTTTGTTGGGTTGTCCTAGAATTGTTTGTACAAGCGTATATAACTGCTTGCTTGATTTTGTACTTTGCCTCCTTATGCTAGTGTATATTCTGGGTAGGTGACGCCCAACTCTCGCGAGACTTGTTTAGGAACAAACAGCTTCTGTTTCTACATGGAGAAATCTCTTGAGTTTTATTTGGGTAAGGGTCTTTGGGGTCTTTATCCCACACAGGTACAATTAAAGTTTATATAGGATATTTTATAGTAGAACATGTGCCAAATATGCTAACTAGGTGAGTCAGGGTAGGATTAGGGAGGAGTTAAGGAGTGGTCAGTTCTGAAAGGAACATGTAATTTTAGTATCTACTGTGCAGGCATATTGCCCAGAATTCACTGGGAAATAGCCCAAGAGGAGGGGCTGCATGGAGGTGTGGTTTTAGACTTGAAATGTCACTAAGTCAACTAGCGGTAAAGGCTGACCAAACTGCCATCCATCACTGTCATGTTTGACAAGATGGATATTGGGAGTATATATATATATATATCCCAAGCTACTGTGGGATTCATACATAATAAGCTAGGGAGTACACATATGACTGAATCTAAGATACATATGATAAGTATGAACCATACCTTCAGGCTTCAGCCCATACACAGCTGGGTCAAACTACTAAATTCTATAGGTGCAGCTGGCTACTGTATCAGGAAGAAAGATAAGTATTTTGTTAGGGCATGCTGCCCTAGAGCTAGAGAGAAACTGCCTGAGACAGTTCTGAGGCTAGGGAGAAATGTGATTTTACAAACTGGTTAAAGCACAGGCATCTAAGCACCCCATCACGGATACCTCATGAGTCACCACACCTTGCCCCCTTGAACACTGTATTTCCATATGTAGATGAAAAGGGTTTTATCTACTGAAGCTAAATGCTACTTTATCTTTCTTGAATATCCTTGCTATATTAGGGCTAAGTAAATAGTTCAAGGATCTATGAGTGCCTCATTTCATCCAAATGTTAAACTTGAGCAAGGTCTGTCCTGAAGATCCACCTATGCACTAAGGCCATGAGGTTCAATCATATAAGGTAATTGTAAATAAATGATAGATAGAAGCTATTATTACATATATGTTCATGGAAGAGTAGAGGGATATTATTGGGGCATTTAGGTATTAAATAAATAATTCATGACTGTAGCAGCAAGCACCCTAGCGTACCCAGGATGGCTGCTAGCACAGGTTCTTTGATCTGCTTTTCTAAAGGAAAGCAACTCAGAAAGGGGTTAACAATCTGACTTTAATCAAACATGTATCAGCTACCTAGTTCCGGGGAAAAAGTCAGCACCCTGAAGTTCAGAGAATACAAACAAGTTACAAGCAGACAAAAATACAGAGGAAAAAAAAACACAGTTCAGCAAACCAACAGACAGGGCTTCTAGCTGTCTGACCATCACATACATACAGTTAGTTACCAGAGAGAGAAGCACCAACATCTGGGTTTGCAAAGCCAGGGGGCTCAAGAGCTGCCCAGAGTCTTACCTGATCAAATCACACAACTCTTCCCAAAGTGAGCCCCAAAGCAAAACCTCATATCAATTGCTGCCTCAATAATGCCCTTCTCTTTTTCATCTTCAATCTCTTCTTATCTACCAGAAGTCCTTCTGTGCTACTTACAAACATGTCCACGTTTTTGCTATCCTTAAAAATAAAACAAAGCCAAAAAAGAATCTATTTCCCTTTCCTCTACCACCTCCCTATGACACTACAAATCTAACACTCATTTCCTCCATTTCCTTACCTCTCATCTGCTTTTACTACCTTGGAAATCTCAATTCTATTCCCAGCACTTAACTCTAACTGCTCACTGAGTTTTCTAAGAATCTTTAAACTATTAAATTCAGTGGCATCTCTGAACTCCACCTCTGCAGATTTTGATACCATTGAGGAATCTCTCCTGAACCCTCCCTTCTCCTTTGGTTTCTATAATGCTGCTTTCCCATGATTCTTCTTAGCATAGTGCTTGGCACATTGTAGGTAGGTAGTAAATCCTTGCCCATTGATTGATTAATTGACTGTTACTTATCAGTCTTTTTACTGGTTCATCATCCTGCTCCTTCATAAGAGCTGGTGAGTACCAAGGTTTTCCTAAGCCGTCTTCCCTCCTTTCCCTATAAATAGTCTCTTCTTTTGTGGACTCATCAGTGCCCATGGGTTTCATTACCATTTCCGTTCAGCTAACTGTTATCTACATGTCCAATGCCTATTTCAGTCCTGAACTGTACTCCCACGTTATAAATGCATGCTGGACATCTTCATCTGGATGTGCCATAGGAATCTCAAAATCAGTTGTGTCCAAAATGTAACTCATTTTATGTTCTTCAAAACCCATCCCTCCTCAAAACTTCCCTGTTTCACTTGAGGGAACCACCATTCTTCTAGTCACCCAGGTTCATATCCTTGGATTACTGACTCTTCCCTCTCCTTTATCTCTCATTTCCTGATAAGTTAGTTGATTCTGTTTCCATAGTATTTCTTGCATCTATTCATTTTTATCTACTCATTTAATACCTCTCGTATTTTAGCTGCTCGTCATCTTTCATCTAGGCTATTTTCAATAGCTTCCTAATTGGTCTCCCTGACTTTGCTCAGCCTCTTCTTCAAACTAGTCACTCAATGGACAGTGATTAAGTTCTTACTAGGTGCCAGGCACCCTACTGGAGATACAAAGAAAATAATCCCATCTACCACACAACTGCCAAACTGGTATTTCTAAAACATGTATATGACCATGATATTCCCATACTCAAAAGCCTTCGGGTACTCCATATTACCTCTTAGATAAAAGGACAAAATCCCCAATCTACCATTTTAAACCTTCCAAAATATGGCTCCCATTTATCTTCCCAGTCTTTTTTCTTTATTATATGATTACTTTCTCACACTTTCTGTTCCAATTAAGTAGACCTTCCCATTCTATGAGGACCCTAGCCTGTCTCTAGAAGTTTGTGATGATGTGGAATGGAGAGACTTGGCTTGCCACTACACAGCACCTGCATGTTCCTGACTCTTTCTGGTCCAGTTACTTTGGGGGAAGAAAAGACTGGTTGATTGCTGAGCCAGAACTGAGCAACAAAAGACACCAACTAACCAAATAAATTGTGTTTCAGTGAGTAGGACAACTCACTGGATGTATTCTAATGATTAGGAAATAAATGCTGTAAGTCCCTGGGTGAGGAGAGGGATCTGAGGCCTTTATTTTCTCGTTGAGATGACTGCCTCGTGTCTTGGAGCACACAGTCCTGTTATTATTTTTGTCTCTGATTGTGTCTGTTCTTTCCCATTCTTAATTGGAGTATTGGAGATAAACCGGAGAGGCTATCACTATGTGAACTTTGAAAGAATAGGAGAATGACTAGGGGACCAAGAGATAGTCCATATCAGAATTTGCTAGCAATAAAACCTGGTAGACTGCCAGTGAAGCCTTGAGGAGTAACCTGCACTCATGAATTGATCTGGCAGCCAGGACACCATCCATATCCTTCAGGCCAGAGAGCAACTCATCCATGGGGTATGCTACATTCAAAATTGAATTTGGTGGGGGTGAATGCTTTGTAGCAACCACATTTTGTTTGAATCACTCCATCCAAGGACTGAAATGGTTGAAGGAAGAGTGTGTCTCTGTTTCTTTGTTTGTTTGGGTTTTTTTTGCAAGGAGATGTCTTTGTATTTCTGTTATTGCTATATCTTCTCAGTAATTATTCTTTTATGAAAGCTAATTGATATTAACTGGTTAAATTGATAGTGGGATGATAGTCAATAATATCAATAGCATTGAAGAGATAATAACTGATGATTTTATTGGAGAGAACACATTGGAATGAGGGCTTGAGCTAATAGCATTAAAAGAATCCCATAACCACTCAGGGGTACTCCTAGAATATGGAGGGAAAAATGTATCCTAATGTGTTGTGGGGACCCAACTTGCTTATAGGTTGAGATAGTAAGTAGAGTCTATCATTACATATAACATGGAAAAAAAAAACCCTATTATATCTCCTAAAGCATAGACTTAAATAGCTTAAATATATTTCCCTTCTAGGCAATCAATCTGGAATTGTGATTGGTTTGGGGAACTCCTAGTATGGAAACTTTTTCCATGAAAACAAGTAAGTCTACAACTTGGAAATAGTTCCAAATTGTTCTCCAGAATGGTTGGATAAGTTTGCAATTCTATCAACAATGCATTCATGTACCTATTTTCCCACAATCTCTGTAGCATTTATTTTCCTTTTCTGCCATGTTAGCCAATATGATAGGTGTGAGGTGGTACTTCAGAATTACTTTAATTTGCATTTCTCTAATTATTAGTAATTTAGAGCATCTTTTCATATGACTGTTGATAAATTTGATTTCTTCTTCTGAAAACTGCCTGCTCATATCCTTTGACTACTTATTAATTTGGGAATAGTTCTTACTTTTATAAATTTGATCCAGTTTCTTATATATTTGAGAAATGAGACCTTTATCAGAGACACTTACTGTAATTCCTCTCATCACTCCCATTTCCTGCTTTCCTTCTAATTTTGGCTGCATTGCTTTTGTTTGTGCAAATTCCTTTTAATTTCATGTACAATAATCAAAAATTATCCTCTTAATCTCTTGTTTGGTCATAAACAATTCCCTAATCCATAGCTCTGACAGGTAAATTTTTCATACTCCCCTAACTTGCTTATGATATCACCTTTTATTTTTTGGTATACAGTATGAGATATTGGTCTATGTCTAGTTTCTGCCAAACTGTTTTCTAGTTTTTCCTGCAGTTTCTGTTGAATAGTGAGTTCCTGACTCCAAAACTTGGATCTTTGGGTTTATCAAACATTAGATTACTATGGTCATTTACTAGTGTATTGTATACCTAACCTATTCCACTACTCTATTACTCTGTTTCTTGGCTAGTACCAGGTTGTTTTGATTACTACTGCTTTGAAGTATAGTTGGAGATCTGATACTGCTAGGTTTCCTTCTTTCATATTTTTTAATTAATACTCTTCATATTCTTGACCTTTTGTTCTTCCAGATGAATTTTGTTATTATTTTTTCTAGCTCTATAAAATAATTCATTGGTAGCTTGAATTAATTTAGATAGCATTGTCATTTTTATTATACTGGCCTGGCCTACCCATGAGCAATTATTATTTCCCCAGTTATTTGGATTTGTCTTTATTTTGCCAAAGGATAATCTTAGAGAATTGTGCAATACACTGAGAGCTTAAGTTAGTTGCCTGGAATCACACTACTGCTATTTATCAGAGAAGAGACTTATATCTTTCTGATTCAAAGGTCAAGTTTCCAACCCACAGTCTCTAACACAGTCTCTCTAAACAACCAAGTACCATCTGGAATATAGTTAAAGATATATATTCATAATGTATCTTTTGTATTTATTAGCAAACATATCGTATTAATTTTCTTCTTATTAGGTTCTGAAGATTATATTAAATGTCTTACCATTTATTAAAAACAAACTAAGAAAGAATTTACTTCAGGATGGAAACTCATAGTCATTGTCTTACATGTCCACCCAAAATCTCATGAGTTATTTAAAAAAAATTAGTGAAAGTACTGAATTCTAGAAACAAAGAATATCTAATATACACTGTGAGAACTTTGACAAATGTTAGAATTTCAGAGCTGGGACCTTAGAGACCATTTATAGTCTAGTAATTCTCGAGCTTTTTGTTGTCAGGACCCTTTACACTCTTAAAAAGTAATGAGGATGCCAAAGAGCTTTGGTTTATATGGATTATATGTACCATAGTAGAAATTAAAATGAATAAATTTTATAAATACCTATTTACTAATAAATTTAAACAGCAATAAACTCATTACATATTATAATAAATAATGTATTTTATGAAAAATAACTATTCTAACCCAAGCTTCTGGGCATGTCCAGTTCTAAGATGGAGACAGCCTTGAGGGACCTTTAAGCATGCCCATTTTACCTAACATGGAAATCGTATGTAGCCTGGGCAAAATGGGAATATTTAAGGGTCTCTCAAGGTCATCTCTGTGTTAGAAGTGAGGATGCCCAGAAGCCTGCCTGCAATGTGTTTTACAAAACAAAACAAAACAATTTAATGAAAGAGTGGTGTTATTTTACCTATTTTTGCAGCTCTAATGTCTAGATTAGCAAAAGATGGATAGATTCCTATATCTGCTTCTGTATTAAGTCTATTGCAATATATTGTTTTGATTGAAGTATATGAAGAAAATCCAGCCTCACACAGATATGTAGTCAGAAAGGGGAGGAGCATTTTAACAAGTGAATAACGTCTTTAATATTATTTTGAAAATAGTTTTGACAGAGCCCCTGAAAAAGCCTCAGGAACCTATCTGGTGACACAGCTCAACTGACATAGCTTGTTGGCTTTGGAAGTAAGACTAGCACATAGGTTTTGTGACTCCCAATACAGTGTTCCTTCAGCGTTCCTGCAGCCCAAGTCACTTAACCTATCTGAGACTTTGGTTTCCTTATCTGTAAAATGGGGATGATAAAACTTCCATTACTAACCTCTAAATCTTGTTCCAGAGATTAAACGAAATTAAATCACATATGAATTATTATGGATTATTATTTTTTAAAAGTCCTGTCTCTCTTCTTTTATCAGTGTAAGAAACCACTCTTGCTTAAGAAACTCTATCCATTGATTCAGATGGGATTTCAGCTGTAATTATTCTTAAATATTCTTAAAGAGTTGTCAAGGGTATGGAGAAGTTTAGCTACTTGTCATATCTGATTATATGTTTCAGAAGCAGGATTTGAATCCAGTACTTCCTGATACCTAGGCTGACACTCTGTCCACTATACCATGTTGACATTCAAGTTACTAGTACCCTCCATTAAAGTTTTATTTGATGCCTCATCACAGTATAGAAGTGATCCTGGGTTCATGAATGCTGTGCCACAGAGTGTAAGCTCTGACAGGGTCTATCAAACTAGCAAGGCTTTGAATATAGCCTGGGAATGGACTGACTCTATGAGTGGAATCCAAGGACCAGCCAGGCTCAGTCTTAAGAGGCCTTTTGGCAGATTGGCTGTAGGGCATGTATTTTCCAGCTCTATTAATTCTCAGAATTCTTCTACCAAGTCATAGGGGAACTGCATTCTGTATGAGTGAAGTAAATGCCCCACAATGATGAAATCCCAGGTCATTGAAATAATGAAGTATATACTATTACTCTCAAATATGATTGGCAATGCTTTCTGTGTGCCATCTCAGTATGGTAGCCTGATTACCAGTTCTTTATCTTTTAGCTCAGGGTTATGGAAAAATTGATAATAGAATGAGCAAATATTTGGTCAAATTAATCACATAAGGAAGATCTTAGTGATTGTGTAGTAGTAGTAGATCATCTAAGTTGGGTTCAAATCCCTCCCTACTTGTGTGACCTTTGGTAAGTCACTTAACCTCTGCCAGTCTGAGTTTCCTCATCTGTAAAATGGGAATAATAATAGCAGCTACTCCCCAGAGTTGTTGTGAGGATCAAACAAGACAACACACACAAAGTATTTTGCAAACCTTGAACCATGATGTCAATGCCATGTTACTATTGTTGTCATCGTCATCATCATCATTGTTCTGATTTTCTCATCGGTCAAATGGAGGAGTTGAACTAGAGCTTTGAGGTCCTTCTGTCTCTAGAACTATGATCATTTAACTGATGAAGAAATGGTAAAAAGCAACCTTTAAAGGACTGAACCCAGGCTCTCTGATTTCATACCTATTGACCTTTCTACTATATCACACTGCCCATATTCCTTGCTCCTTTTCTTCTGTTTTTCTCTACATTTTTATCTTACGGATCTATGCTACTAGTCTTACACAATACAAAATATTTCCTTTCAAATGTGCTTATTTATCCCCAAAGAGCAGCTAGGTGGTACAGCAGATAGAGTGTCCGGCCCTGGGCATGGAGTCAGGAAGATTCATCTTTGTGAATTCAAATCAGCCCTCAGACACTTACTATCTAGGTGTCCCTGGGCAAGTCAGTTAATGCTGTTTGCCTCAGTTTCCTCATCTGTAAAATGAGCTGGAGAAGGAAATGGCAAACCAGTCCAGAATCTTTGCCAAGAAAACCCCAAATGGTGTCATGAAGAGTTGGATACAACTGAAAAATGAGTAAACAAGCACAGCATTAAAATTATATCAAAATATGAAAAACATAGACACGAATGCAAAGTGTATACACTTCAAAGAAAAAAAATACTATTCTGTGGTATAAGCTAAATATTTGTATGCTTGTTGGCATTGATTTGTTGAAAGAAAAGAAAGAAAGAAGAATCTTGAGGATTGCAACCATACTCTCCAACTGTATCTGATGCTGCCTCACCTCTCTAAAGAAAACAACTTTCCAAAATTTAGATTTTTTCCTATTATGTTTTGTGGGCCATAGCTAATTAATTTTCTTCTAGAAGTCATTGGTTTTAGGAAAAATAATAATGATAAAGTAAAGGAAAATGTTTTAATCTCAAATTTGTGGTAAACGAGAAGGAATATTCTGTTTCTGTTTGGAAAAAATTATACCAAAGCCTTTTCAACCAAAATTCTACTTCTCACCCAAAGCCCCAGCTATAGTATTAAGTAAGTAAGTTGTAGATTTCACAAATTTTCACAAAAGTTGGATCACACATGATGTTCTGTCTCCCATTCCTATGCCTTTGCAGTGGTTATCCTCCCATGACTGGAATGCCCTCCTTCACTTCTCTGTCCCTTAGAATCCTTGCTTCCTTTTCGGGTTCAGCTAAGGCTCCATGTTCTGCAGGAGGACTTTTCTGTTTCCCTCAGCTTTTAGTTGCTTCTTCCCTCCCCTCAATCACAAGGTTACCTTGTATCTCTTTTCTATGTGTTTTGTGTATGTGTATATATGTGCATATCGTCTCTCCAGTTAGAATGAACATTTCTTTAGGATAGGGACTGTTTAGCTTTTGCCAATATACAATCACTACCTAACGTGGTGTGTTGTACTTAGTAGGCGCTTAATAAGTGGTAATTAATTGATTGTTTTTTAAATTAAATTTGTTTTGATAATTGTTTTATGACCTCATATAATAATTATAGTAGGGAATTCTAAGATGATATTGGTAAAGTAGCAATAGTTCTGGATCTGGCATCAGAAGACCTGGGTCTAAGGACTATTCTTCTTTTTGTTCAGTCCTTTCAGTTGTTTCAGATTCTTTGTGACCCCTTTTGGGGTTTTCTTGGCAAAGACACTGGAGCAGTTTGCCATTTCCTTCCCCAGCTTATTTCATAGATGAGGAAACTGAGGTAAGCAGGGTTGACTCACCCAGGGTCACAAAGAACTATATCTGCTCCTTAATAAGCAGAGGGAAGGGGGTAAATCTTTGAACTTCAATTTCCTTTTCTAGAAAACTTTGTAAATAAACCTTGCCTACTAGTAGTGTGAGAATAAAAATGAGGTAATAAATGTGAAAATGTTTTATAGTAGTAATTCTTCATATTTCCAAAATGCTTTAACACTGTAAAATGTTCTGTCTTATTTAATTTCCACAGTAAATTTGTAAGTTCGTGAATGAAAACATTAATTAGTCCCATTTTATAGTTTAGGAAACCAAGACTGAGATATTAAATAACTTGTTCAAGTTCACCCAGATTGTAATATATAGTGGAGCCAGGATTAGAACCTAGTCCTTCCAATTCCAAGTCAGATATTTTCTAGTATACTTCAGTTTGTAAAGCACCATAAAGATATTTGCTGTTTTTATTGGTAGTGGTGGTGATGGTGGTAATAGTAGTAGTAGTAAATGTTGTCATCTTCATTATCATGGTAGTAACCCATCATCATCCTCCATTAAAGTCCTACTCAGATATCTAAATATTTTATCAAGGTTTGAAGGTGACCCTGGGGCTTCAAGGGGTATGTCAGCAAAGCATAAAACTCTAGCATGTCCTACCAAACTCAAAAGTCTTAGAATATGGATCAACATTTTTCATCTGATATATAAAGGATAGTCTAGTTAAGGCAAGGGAGACTCATTAACAGAAGGTTGGTTACCAGATAATAAATTCTTTGACTCTAAGAATTTATTTTATTTTATTTTATTTTATTTTATTTTATTTTATTTTATTTTATTTTATTTTATTTTATTTTATTTTATTCTTTATTTGCTCATTTACTTTTAATTTACAAGATTC
>CM053589.1:94726263-94753434 GCA_028646515.1 Pseudochirops corinnae
GTGGGCTGCCAGTCCCAGGAAAAACCGGCGACCCTGCCACACACTCTGTGCTCTCTCCCGCCCAGCTCCGTCCCCTCGTCGTTCCTCACCTCGGCAGTGCGAGGGCTGGAGAAGCCCCCAGCTGGATGAGTCCGCTGGGTGGGGCCTCCCAGTCCGCTGCGCTCTGCTCCCAGGTCTGTGCTGGTGCCACTCCCGTGCGCTCCGCTCTTTCTGCCCTGACCTGATTAGGCACTTCTCTGGGCTGGGAATCCGTCACTCTCTGTCTCACAATGGGCTCCGTCACTCCCAAATCCGCTCAAATTTATTTTTTAGTTCCCAAGGACGAAATTCCTGGGGAGCCCGTCCAAGTCACTGCTTCCTCCCCACCATCTTCCGTTGTTGTCCGACTCTAAGAATTTATATAGCCTTGTATAGGACATCATGGAGGGATTATAATCTGTACTGATAGAGGTAAAATCCTTAGTAGTGAAACTGAGACTCCCTCAATGTACCTAGTGTTGTAGTAGTAGTAGTAGTAGTAGTAGTAGTAGTAGTAGTAGTAGTAGTAGTAGTAGTAGTAGTAGTAGATTATTATCTTTTTGAGAATGTCAAGGAACACAATACTCTCCACTGGCAGTTACCATAGGCAGAATTACCTCTATGGGTATGTGGGACCCAGAGCAAATCACATGATTTAAGGATCCATCTTCCATTCAACATTTTTATATTGCTACAAGATGATTTTTTGTTTATATTTTTTAATGTTTATGGTTAGTGCCATGTCTACCAGAAATAAAGGAACAAGAAGACACCAACAGGTATAACCCTATTTAGCTAAGTATGATACAAGTCTGGAAGATGGGAAGTTGAGTCAGGAAGAGGTTTGGAAGTCCTACCCAGAATAATACTAGAATATCAAGAGAGAGAAAGGGTTTTCACAATAAAGAGAAGGTGTTTTGAGTTAGCAAAATGAAAAAAAAGTTCCTCAGTTCCCTTGATAGGACATCAAATATGAAATAGGCTTTATTTAACCTAGGAAAAAAAACCCCCAAATCCTAAAAGGTCTTGCACCTGAGCCCAATTGAAAGATGACTCTCCTTTGCTCTGTGGTGATCCTCAAATCCCAAGAGACCCATACTGTTTTCAGATTTATAGTTTTGCCTTTTATGGCCTTCCCAACAAAGGAAAGTCACTGCAGCTTATTAGAGTGTCAAGCAATTCATTTGGTGAGCCCTACTTCCTAGGGGCCTATATAGACCACCCAATTTCCAATTCCAATCCCTGGACTAGAGCAGCAGGCAAAGAGAGATTAGAAACTTCTAAGACTGTATCCAGTGCTTATTAAAGGAGGACTTTTGGCTGTGGGTCTCAGATAACAAAAACATTCCAGCAAGTTCCCACGATGTAGCCTATAGCCCATAACCAAAGCTCTGAGTTTACATAGACCAGGTTCAATATTAGAACTATCTCTCTAAAATTAAGACCAAACCCCAGAGTATCTGTAGCTTAGGTATATGAATTAGCTATGAGTCATCAATCATTATCAGTTCCAAAATAACATCCTCATTGGTAGGGACGATAGAGGGAGATAATGTGAAAGACAGAATAAGGGTCTCATTGGTGGACAAGGACCTGGGGCAAGGACCCGCCTATGTACATTGTCAAGTTAGATCCAATAGAGGATCAGTTTCCTGGCCCTTCTGCATCTTCCCAGCCCTCTGAATCTCTCCTCTAGCAAGTAGTAGTCCTACTTTCCTCAGTTCCTCAGATCTTGGTACTCTGTAGACAAACTGTTATCAATCTGACCTAGCTTTTTTGTTTTATGTGTGCTCTCCTCCCAGTCTAGACCCTGGATCTCTTTTATCCCAAATTTGTATCATTTGCCTAATACTGGGGTTGTGTTGAACCTGCCAAAAATAGTACATATATCCATGCATCACATTAAGCATATCTTTGATGTAAACATGAGAAAGGAACAATTGTTACTCACTAGGGAGGGACATCCTCTCCCACAAGAGACCCTGCCTTTGGATTTATACAGAGCCCAGATTCAGTTTGGGGGAATCTGTGACGTGAAATAGAGCTTCAGTCTTTTATTTTCTGTCAATCTCAGGCTTTCCACCCCCTCTACCTGGTAGTTCTGAGGAAAATTTCTAAACACACAGTTTGGCTCATGGAATCCCTCCAAAAGGAATGAACAGGATATCTTCTAATAGTAGATATCTTCTAGCAATAGACATCAGGTATAGGACAGCTATTTATGTACCACAAATAGAAATGCTTACACACAAAAGATTCATAGGTGTGCATTGACATACTTAAAATATAAAATACTTTGTGGGAATACTGAAGAGATAGTTTCACGTTAGAACTGCATGATTTGAGCATCTCACAATTTCACAGATTTTCTGGACATTTTGAACATGACTATGGCTTTAACCTTTACTCTGATGAATTCTCCTAGGAACATCTCCTCCAAGCAACTATTGTATCTAGCTTGATCACTAGCACCCAGTTTAAGAAACTTCTGACCTGCTGAACTCACAAAGGTACTGATAGAGTTGGAAATCTCTATCTCAGAAAAAGGAATAAGCATTTATATAGTACTTACTATGTGCCAGGCATTGTGTTAAGTGCTTTACAAATATTGTCTCATTTGGTCCTCACAACAATCCTGAGAAGTAGGTACTATTATTATCCCCATTTTACAGTTGAGGAACTGAGACAAACGGGTTAAATGACTTGCCCAAGCTATTAAATATCTGAGACTTCATTTAAACTCAGGACTCTACAGTACTAGCTAGCTGCCTCTCAATATTCATGCAACAGGAGGCAACTAGGCTCAGTCAGGGAAAGATATATTAAATAGAAGAGACAGCCTAGTTCTCCTAGGTAAGCATACAGTGTTGTGATGATATACATGCAGTTATCATTCCTATTAGGAGAAAAAAAGGTGGAGAAATCCTTTTTTACCTCTCACTGGAAGTCCAAGGAGGACCTGACGTTGTCTCTAACCCAACTCTTTTTGCAGGAGATCAAAGCAAATCACTCTTTCCATGGAGCAAGAGGGCAGAAGCTCAGCTCCTCAGGAAGTCTAGCAAATTAAGGATCCAGATGCTATAGATCTCTCCTAGTAACATAGGCTTTTACAATTCATTTTCTACGGTAGACCACATTTTAACTGCCCCATACCCAATTAAGAAAGCAGAGAATATACAATCACATTGTTTTTATTGTTTATTCAGTGTGTGACTCACGTATTTATTAAGTACTTACTCTAAGTTAGTTAGGCACAAGGATAAACACTGGATTTTTAAAAATTGAAACTCCATAGAAATTTGAATTTTATAGCATTTATGGATAATGGTTTCAATATACAATACCTAAGGGTTTTGAGTATCTGGCCTAGACCTACTTCTTACTCCACCTGAAAGGCAAAGAATGCCACTTTTCTGCCTCCCCCAGAATTAATCATGAGGAGCTAATGCCCAATAGAATCATGTGCCACTTGATACTTTTTATTAAGAAAATGGTGCTTTGTAGTACAGCTGGAGCACGGCTAGAAGAGCTCTTCAAAAACCTGCTCCTGAGGCACTTGATGAGTGATTGTATTTCTAGTTGTTTCTGAGCTCCTTTCTCAGAAGCCTGCTCTATCCCTGACTACCTATGTGCTACCTCTATAGGCAAGAAAACATAAACATTCTTCTCCTTATTAAGGAAATTACTACTTGATCCCACTAGATTTGGAGACAAAAGTCCTGGCTTCAAGCACGGTTTCACTTAATAGCTGTATAACCTTGGACAAGTCTCTATAAGGTGCCTTGATTTTCTCATCTGTAAAATATGGATCATACTTACACCTCCCTAATAAAATTCTTCCTTTGGTGCTTCTGTATTGCACTGAGGTGACCCTGTTGTTGTTGTTGCTGTTTATATGTGGTCTCCCTCGTTAGACTGAACTTCCCGAAATCAGGGAGTTTTTTTTTTTTTTGCCTTTTGTTTTCTCCCTAGTGCTTAGGCGCTTAATGAATGACTTGATTGTTGATTTGACTTGTTTATGCAACATTCAGCACCAGTGGTCTCCCACTTCTCTACTAAGAGGAGGGAGGAATATACACATTTATGATTAGGTCCAGTAAAAACACAGAATGTTTAGATTGGTGTGGTGGTGAGACTGCTGGTTTAAGAGTCAAGAGCTTGGGTCCAAATTCCTTTTCTGATCTCAGTTACTTTTGTGGCAAATCATCTAAACCTTTTTGTACCTCAGTTTCCTCAACATTAAAATGAGAGGAGTGGCTTCTGAGATCCTTTACAATTCCAAATCTTCGATTTTGTGATCCACTGACCATTCTGGCTTCCCTCCTCTGGGTATCAACAACTGAGAACATATTTCCCTGAATGAAGAGTGGGCCAGTCATAAGGCAACCATGCAATACAATGGACAGAAACACTGAGATAGTAAAAGAACATGAATTAACAATGGAACTCTCAGGATATGAAAAGGTCCAAGGGGACCAGAAGGCCTCTAATGTACTAGTTGGATCTTCTGTGAAAGATTTATGAAAAAACATGGATGAGACTCACACAGGCTGAAATGTCATAGTGGGATGGTAATAGTTCCCAGCAGAAGGATTACGACACCAATGAGACCACAGTTCTATGAAAGAACCGAAGCTGTAAATATGATGACAATAAATTTCAGTGACAGCTTTGATCAAGAAACTCAATCCTAAATACTTCCTGGATGTCTACAGGAATGCAGACTCTGTTCCAGCCATCAGCTTCACTCCTCCCCTTTGGAGCAGTCCTGGAGCCATCCTGGGCTTTGCTAGGTCCAGTTCTGGCCCCATCTTTCTTTGTTCAAGGCTTTTCCGGCACTTCCAGGATATCTCTAGCCATTCCCACACCATCCTTGTCCAGTTCCCCTTTAGATGTTGTCTTTCTCCTGTAGAATGTAATCTCCTCTGAGGCAGAGTTTGTCTTGATTGTCTTTATATGTATCCACAGTGGTTAGTACAGTGCCTGGCACTTAATCATTGTTTAATATATGTTCTATTTGTCCATCTTTGTATATCTATCTATGTATGAGGAAGAACAAACTGTAGATTTATATAATAAAGCAAGTGGGTTTATGGCAGCTACATTGCCCATCAGATAGAACACTGGTTCTAGAGAGTCAGGAAGACCTGAGCTCAGTGGGTCCTCAGACACTTGCTGGCTGTGTGATCTCGGGCAAGTGCCTTAGCCTCTGTTGGCCTCAGATCCCTTAACTGTAAAGCAGGAATAATAACAGCACCTATTCTCCAAGGCTGTTGTAAGAAACAAATAAGATCCTATTTATGAAGTGCTTAGCACAGCGCCCAGCACAGAATAGGAACCATATAAATGCATATTCCCTTCCCCTTCTCCCCTAGAGTTAGAACTTTAAGAGACCTTAGGCCATCTTGTCCAACTTCTTCATTTTACACATGAGGAAACTAAGGCACAGAGTAGGACAGTGAGTTGCCCAGGGTTACATAGGTGGTAAATGTCTCAGGTGGGATTTGAATACAGGTCATCCTGACTCCAGGTCAAGCATCCTATCTTTTATGCCACACTGGGAATAAATAATCAGCAAAGAGACAAACAACCTTATGGAGTATAGTGCACATCTGTGAATTTGCTGACTGATGCCACAAGTGCATTTTACAAATCCACATTAGTTACATTCTAGCCCCCCAGCTTCTTCAACAAGTTCATGGTTGGAGGTTGAAGTTTGGTGATTTAATAATTCTGTGGTAACAGATTGAGGACCCCTGTTCTAGATAATTTGGGCTAAATAAAAGCTACCTAAAAAAACAAACAAAAATGAATCACTATTGTCTGTCTTCGCTGGCTGGATGATATCAGTACTTAGCTGTTAACTTTGCCTTTGGATAGGGTTAGGAAAACTTATTTTGGTTCTAAACATTCTACATTCAGTTCTACATCTGTGATCCTGAATTGGACTTATAATCAAGGATATCTAGGTGCAAACTCCATCTCAGATAATTGCTACTTGTGTGATCTTAGGCAAGTCACTTAGCCTTTCTGAACCTCAGTTTCCCCATCTGTAAAGTAAGGAAGTTGGACTTGATGACCTCTAAGAGTCCTTCTCTCTCTAAGTATATAAGTCCATGACATATTTCTCAAATAAATAGATAAAAGTCTGACTTATCTATTTAATGCTATCAAAATATAGCCTACCAATCTGTTCTGTGGGCTAAAGTTTAGATTTTTACTTAGACTTTTATTCCCACCCCCCCTTAAAATTGACTTCTTTCATTTCTTGCTTCACAGTCTATAAAATTATAGAGCTAGAAGAGACTTTAGGGACCATCTTCATCTAAGCCTCATTTTGCAGATGGGGAAAATGAACATGGAGAGTTGAAATATTTTTCCCACGGTCAAACAATGTCACCCAGTCAGTACATAGGAAGAGTAGGGACTACAACTCAGGTCGCTCATCTTGATTTCATTTTTCCTTTGCTTTTATTTGCATGGCTCAGTCAAGCCTGTCTCTGGCTTTCTGATGTATTGGTAAATTTGATTTATTTCTCACCTACATCTTTAACATAAAGTTTTCTCTTCTGTCTCTTTGTCTTTCCATAAAGAAGCCATAGAGTACTTAGCATGGTTGGAAAGCTATTTATTTCATGGTGAAAGTTAACACACTTAGAGAGATAGCCTGAAGCGTGACTGCAAGGTCTGATATTTACAGCTGACATTTGTCAAGGGCTCAGTAGTGAAAGAAGTAAGGAAGAAAGATGAAAAGGAACATGTGGTATTTCTGGGTATTGTAAAAAATATGTGGGGATTAATATATATCTTGATTTTTTTTATTTCTTGTCTTGAAATTGGAATGCAGAAATACAATTTTTTGGTGATACTTTTTTTTTGTGGTACTCAAAAGCCATCAGGAGGTTGTGATTACATTACAGCAAACTTTTTGTGTATAAAAATATACTTTATACTATTTCTGTGTTTTAATTTTAGGGGCAGGCACTAGGGGACTGTGGGAAGATGGTGGAATAAGGAAGGAAATTATATGGCTCTTCCACATTCCCCCACAAATAACTTAAAATAATGCCTTGACATAAAGTTTAGAGCAGCAGAAATAGTTAAAAGCCAGGGTAAAGCAGTCATCTAACCTAAGACAACTTAAGACGTTAAGAAAGATCCGAACTTCTGGAGTGGTGGTCTGGTCTGACTGAAGTGTAGTTATCACTGAGCAGATACCACCAAGTCAACAAACAGCAAGTCCTACAGGCAGCAGTGTGAGTAGCAGGTTTAGCAACCACGCTTACTGGCATGTACTCATTCTTGCTCATCTGCAACCACAACCTGGGAAGACATCTGGTCAAATGCCAGGTCCATGTCCAGAGTCAATGGAGGGCCCCCACAACTTTTCCAGCCACCCAGTCCCTACACTGTGCTATCCCAACACTGTTTGTGGGGAGAAAGTTTCTGAAGCTAAGGCTGTTGCTGACACAGCTAGCCTTGGATTATAGAACATTAGAAGAACCGAGAGGTCAGAGACCCCCAGAGAGAGCTCAGAAAATAACAGCACAAAAAGACCTAAAGCTTAAGATACTGTCCTCCCCACCCCAGAACAGAGCTCAACTCCAACATAAAGTTAACAGCTAAGAAATATACTGTTACAAAATAAGTAAAAAAACAGATAAAGAGCCCAACCATGAACTTAGGTCCTCCTGACTCCAAGGCTAGTGGTCTATCTACTGTACCACCTAGCTGCCCTAAAAAGAACTTTAAAAGTTAAATAAAAGAGCTTGAAGAAAAATTGGGAAAATAAGAATAATAAATGAAAAGTAAGAAAATTATGAAAAGTTAACCAACCAATTAGAAAAAGAGATCCAAAAACTTACTGAAGAAAATAACTCCTTAAAAATTAGAATTGGGCAAGTTGAAGCTGAAGATTTCATAAGAAAAAAAAGAAGAAGACAGAACTTTGAAAAAATTAAGAACTCTGAAGAATGCAATGACAAAGTATGACTCCAGAGGACCAATGATAATAATTGCTAACCACCTTTTAACAGGCTAAGTTGTGGTATATGATTGTGATGGATATACTCTGCTCTAAGAGATGATAAGCAGGTTGATTTTAGAAAAACATGGAAAGACTTGCATGAAATAATGAAGAGTGAAATGAGCAGAATGAAGAGTATCCAGTAACAGCAATATTGTTTGAAGAGTAAATGTGAATGACTAAGCTATTCTGAGTTCATATGAATATCCAAATCCACTACAAAGGACCGATGAAGGAAGATGATATACACCTCCAGAGAAAGAACTGATACATGGAACTATGTATTGTATAGTTTCATATCTATATATCTTTATCTATCTATCTATCTGTATCTGTTTGAAATGTTGGCCTTCTCTAGTGTGGGGTTGGGAGGGAAAGGGAAACAAACAGCTTAAAACTTAAATGTAACAAAAACAAAATAAAATAAGCATTAAAAAAAATTAGAAGTAAAAAATCCTTGGAGGAAAATGCTGGTGAAATGAATCAAATTCCATATAATGTTCATTGTTTGAGACATTTCTCCCTTATTTTAAAATATGGTAAAACATTCATTGAGGTTTGAAGGGGCTAATGTGGTATACTTTAAAAAACCCTAGAGAGAGGGCAAGGTTTGAATTTTGCCTCTAGCAATTAACTATGTACAAATTCCCTAATTACTCTGAGACTTAATTTCCTCATCTATAAAATGGGGATGACAATACTTGTAGTAACTATTTCACAGGGTTATGAGTCTCAAAGAAGGTAATGTATGCTACACTGCAAACCCCAAATGCTCAAAGCAATGGTTCTCAACCTTCCTAATGCCGCGATCCTTTAATACTCGTATGTGGGTGTATCTGCATGTGGGCAGACCCACCTGGAGACGGATAGAGGAGCCATGTCTCGGTTCCTAAGACCATTGCCAATGGTCTTAGGCAACCCCTGTAACTCCTGTGAAAGGGTTGTTTAACCCCCATAGGGCTCGCGACCCACAGGTTGAGAACCACTGCTCTAAAGAATCCCAACTATTGTCATTAATTTCATTCAGTCCCATTCAACAAGTATTTATAGGGTCCTCCTCCTCTGGTATGTTCCAGGCACTGATCTAGGCTCTAGGGATACAAAGACAAAAGGAAAACAATCCTTGTTCTTAAGAAGTTTATATTCTATACATTTTTTAAAAGCTATCATTATAAATATGTATGTGTTTGTATGTTTTTATACATTTACACAGGGTTTTTGTTTTTATATTTACAGATATACATATATGTGTAGATATGTCTATAAAATATGTTTAATTGATATATTTTAATTTTATATCAGTCTCTTCTATGTATACCTCCCCTATCCAGTATTGAACCATCTCTTGTAACAAAGGAATAGCTAAGAAAAAGCAACTGATAACACTGACTACATCTTACAAAGAATGCAACATTCTGGCCCTAAACTCCACCGCCTCTCTGACAAGAGGAGGGAAGTATGTTTCATTACTTGTTCTCTCAGACCACAATTTGTTCTTTTTTTTAAAAAAATAACATATATACATATATAGTATTTTATTTTCCCCAATTACATGTTAAAACAATTTTTAACATTAAAAAAATAGTTTTGAGTTCTAAATTCTATCTCTCCCTTCCCCACTCCCTGTGATGGTAAATAATCAAATATAGGTTATACATGTGCAATCGTGTAAAACATTTCTGTATTAGTCATTATGTAGAAGAAGACTCAAAGGAAAAAGAATGAAAGAAAAAGTGAAGAATAAGCATGCTTCAGTCTGTATTCAAACAATACCAGTTCTTTCTCTGGAGGCAGATAGTATGCTTCATCATTAGACCTTAGGGATAGTCTTCAATCATCGTGTTGCTGAGAATAGCTAAGCCATTCACAATTCCTCATTGTACAATATTGCTGTTACTGTGTATAAACATAATTGGCTTTTACATTTCCTCAAAGTTTGCCTTCTTTTTTACATATATTCTCCTTTACATGGTTGAAGACACTAGATTCTTCTGGTTCTGCTTATTTCATTCTGTTATCAATTCATATCAATCTTATCATGTTTCTCTGAATTTTGCTACGCATTTTTAGAAACTATTAAGCCATCTCTTCTCCTTTCCCCTCCTCTCTTCTCTTTTCTCCCTTCATCCTCCCCCTCTTCCCTGTTCTCCTCTTCTCTCCCCTTATCTCTTCTTGTTTCATACCTGAATTGGTTAAACTGTTATAAGCATCACATACTCTCAAGGTTCTTTAACATATTTCCATTTGTATCCTATAAAAAGTATTTATTAGCTGCCTTCAAAACAGTAGGTCCTGGATGGCAGTGGACTTTAGAGGGCATCTTGTCCAAGATCAAGATTTTACAGATGAGGAAATTGAGGACCCCAAAAGTCCTATTTATCCAAGGTCACGTGGTCCTACTTTTCTCTCTACCTGGTGCTAATGTAGGATAGAACAGTACAATATAGAGAAAAGACCAGTGGAATTGGAGTTAGAGAATCTGGGTTCAATCTTGCCTCTGTCACTTATGAACTGCAAGTCTCTCTGGGCCTCATTTTTTCTTTATAGAATAAGAGGCCTCTGTGGTCTCTTCTGGCTCAACTCTATGATCTTCCCTGTTCTTATAGCCTTTTCTGTGGCTTATTCCCCACCCCTCCCATTCCCGTCATTCCTAATTTTGTGGATGAAAGAAGGTTAAGAGGTTGGGTAAATGCCTCACCATGCACTGTGCTTGTTGTCTTGTGTATGTTCAGCATACACCATGCTTGACTTCCCAGTGTATGTACTGTAAACATTTCCTTGTGCAGTATAAATAGAGCATATATTGTCTATTAGCCACCCACTATCACCACAATGAGATCTGTATTCTCTAGCTCAGTAACTTGTTTGCCTTATCAAATCTACTCTGTGATTACAATACAAAAACCAGGTAGGCACAGAGGAGTCTTTAGTGCCTTTCAACATTTCTGTTTAAATCGAACAGTCATCTTAAGGTGATAAGTGAAAATAATGGAAGAAAAGTGCTACCTAATATCTTCTTGCCTGGAGCTGTATAGTCTCATCATTTGAACAGTCTAACACCCTATATACCAAATAATCTCTTGGGTATTAAGAATAACTGAACCAATTTCAATTCAAATCTCTTAGAGAATCCTATATTATTTTTAAGCTGAGGCACAGCTCACATGGAGCAGTCACACAGAAGACTGGTTTTTTCCACTTATGTTCTTCTACTCAAATACTTAGATGGATCTATACATGTCAGCCCATCTTTTTTTTATCATATATTTTCCCGATGTCATCCTAGATTCTTACTCTTCTTTGGAGTTCTTCATTGATTATATGTTGCACCATGCTCACACTTAACATGTGTCTTTCCATTGCTCCTCTGTGGGATATTTATTTGCAATTTTTTAGAAACTGTTCTGGTCCATGTACCACGTCCATGGAACAATATTTAAAGATTAGGTTGAGAAAAAGTATTTTAAAAACTATTGGTAGATCTGAGACTAAACTTCAGCTTACCTATTCTTCCCCACAGAGATACAGATAACTTAGAATTAAAAAAAAATGGTTATTGATACCTTTTTGTTCTTACATTACCTACATTTCCCACTCTATAACTTTCCTCCCAGAGAACCATCCCTTATAATAAAAAACAAAAGAGGAAGAAAAAAGTTCAACAAAACTAATTATATTGAAAAAGTCTGATTTTAAATACAATGATGATTTGCCACCTGTGTAATAGCAAGGTTAAGGTACCTTCTCAAATATCATTTTCAAAGTCAAGCTTGGTCATTATAATTCCACAGCATTTGATTTGAATGTTTTGTTGCTGTTGTTTCCATTTATATTATAGTGGTCATTTTGTATATTGTTTTCTGGTTCTACTTAACTTTGTATTAGACAAGTCCTTGGTTTTCTACACTCATCATATTCACTATGTCTTACAGCGCAATTATATTTTATGACATTCATGTACTACAATTTCCCTATTTCCCATCAATTGGCATCTACTTTTTTTTTTTAGTTGTTCAATACCAAGAAAAGTACTGCCACAAACATCTTGGGGAATATAGGGAACATTCTTTTTATCCTTGACATTTTTTAGCTATATACCAGGAGTACAGTCTCTGAGTTCATGAGTATGGACATTTTAGTCACTCTCTTTTGCGTAAGTCCAAATTGTTCTCCCATATGGCTGGACCAATTCAGAACTCCACCAACAATGCATTACTGTTCCTCTTTTTCCACAACCCCTTCGACATTGATGATTTCTATTTCTTTGCTAATTTGCTGGGTATGAGGTGAAATCTCCAGGTAGTTTTGATTTGTATTTCTTATCTGATTGGGGTTTTGAAGCATTCTCTCATGTGACTGATAATATTTGTGATTCTTCTTTTGAAAACTGTTTATATGCTTTGACCACATCTACTGAGTAATAATTTTGGTTACACACAAACACATTACCATTACCTGTCCATGTAGGTTAGATATTAGACTTTGATCAGAAATATTTGATAAAAATATTTTCCCAGTTGACTGCTTCCCTTCTTATCCTAGTTGCATTAATTTTGTTCATGCCAAGAATTTGGTTTTGACAATCCCTGATAGGGCACACAATTCAGCCAAATAAAGTCAAACTGATTTTTCAGGGCAGGCCAGCATTTCCAGTTTGAGCTCATGAGAAAGGACTTAAGTAAGGTGCAGCTGGTAGAAGCCCTCCACTCCACCCCCATTCCTCTCCTTCTGAATGTGCTTTTGAAAAAAACCAAGACCCAACAGCTGTTAGAGGCCCAGAGGAGAAGCAGAGCATAGCAGGTGGTACCACCTGTGTTTGCAGTATGCCAGCCCAAACAATTTATCTCCTGTTATTAAGGAGAATAGGATGACTAGGAAGTAGGGGGAAAGTTGGGGGAAGTAAAAATGATAGGCAATTCAAGTTAGAGGAGCAAGGAAAGGAGCAGTGGTCTAACGTCTGGACAGCTGTTTTGATTCAAGGAATTAGGTGATTTCTTAGGGATGTTGTTTAGTGTCAGTGAATTAGGAGAGTTCACTCAAAAGAAAATTAATGTGGGCGCTTCCAATCACCTAATAAAATATTGCTACCTAGCTAGTTTTCCTAAGTCTTGTCTATCCTGCTGTACCAAATAGGGTTAAAATTTTGATAATCCTTACCGGCTGAATTTGCAAAGCTTATCCCCTGCAGCTGTTTTTCATGGTGCTGAGGATGGAATGGGCTCAGAGACAAAATCAGAGAAGTTTGTGCTCAACTTATCTGAAATCCTTTTCTGAGAAACTAGACCAGAATAAAGTATGATTATTAACCCCTAAGTGTCTTTCCTGTCTGACCAGATCAAGAGTGAACCTGTGCCAGCAGCTGTCCTGTTTGTGGTAGAGTCTTACATATAGGCAGTCCATTCAAATTCATGTTGCAATCTTGGCAATAAACTTTCTTTATCTCCTTATTCTTTCTTTTTGAAAATTATTTTTTATTTTTTGCTTTTTGGTAGGGGCAGGGCAGGGCAATTGGGATTAAGTGACTTGCCCAAGGTCACACGGCTAGTAAGTATGAAGTGTCTGAGGTCACATTTGAACTCAGGCCCTCCTGACTCCAGGGCTGGTGCTCTATTCACTGCGCCACCTTGCTGCCCCTCCTTATTCTTTCTTGTGTGAATGGGCACACCAAACTCCTTTGAATGACCACAGATCTCTTCCAGGAGGCTCTGAAATGTTCCAATGAGTATGTTACCCATAAACAGGAGTATCTGGAAGAACTCACCATCCATGGGGAATTCTTCTTCAACTTGGACTCTGTGCTTGTTCTCTTCCATTACAGTGGCATGCATCTTGCCTTAACTGATTTTGATGATTGGAGGATCATCATCATATCTTTCAAGGAATCTTGGGTGATTTTGATGTGTGAATTGGAGAATCCTTATTGAAAAGAATCTGTAAGGTGTCATTTTGTTCTATAGAATCAAAGTTTTGTGATAATCAACAAAAAATAAGCACAATTTTTGCCAGTACCTTTCCTTCAGTTGTGAACTGTTAACGTGAATAACATTTATTACAAGCTTGCTTGTTCCCTACTTACACACTTATTGAGAATGCCTTCCATTTGTGCAGAGATGACTCATAAAAATTTTTGTCTACATTGAAGAGTTGAGCTAATAGGTCAGAGATTATTGATGTTTCTTACATTTGTCCTTTTTTTCAGCATTATTAAGGTCTTAGATTTTGTCACCTCTTTCAGTATTTCCCTCTCCTTGTGATATGATGCTTATTGATCCCTGAAAGCTCTCACAATTATGTCACCTCCAGTATGAATCTCTTCTGTCTATTTGGTTTAGTCTGGCTGCTTTTCCCACATTTGTTCTCTTTAGTACTATTTTTATATTTCCTATAAACCTATCTAGGATTGTGATATTAGGGTCTAAATGTGATGGTTCCATAGTCTTTGATGGAAAAAACAGTTTGTTTTAATGATTTTTGCAAATCTTTTCCAGTTTTCTTTTGTCGTCCTTCCACATTCATCTTTAAATGCCCTTGGGATGACTTTGCTTAGTTCATCCTCATGCCAAGATTTCTTTAAAGTGATTTTAACCTCTACTACTTCTTTCTGCTTTATGAGACAATATTGCTTATAATTATACATTATCCTTTTTTTAAAAAAAACAAAATTTTATAAATTAGTTTACATTCTAACCTGGCATTGCCTTTTTCAGCTATAGCTTTCTTTTTGGCAAGCAAGGGATTTTCTAAGCTCTTTAGGTCTCCTTGTTGTAGTACACTGAATATAACATTGGACTTGGAGTCAGGAGGACCTGAGTTTAAATCTAGCCTCATATATTTTCAATGTGAATCTATCTATGCAAGTCATATAACCTCTGTTTGCCTCAATTTCCTCATCTGTGAAATAGGGATAATGTTAATACCTACCTCCCAGAGTTGTTGTGAAGACTAAATGAGATAATATTTGTAAAGTGCTTTGTAAACCTATAGTACTATATGAATGCTAGTTATTAATAAATAATAATAAAAAGCACATTTATGTAATTATGATTAGGATAATGAAATAGGATCTTTACTAATAGTTGGCATTTATATAACATTTTGAGGTTTGAAAAGTGTTATATGTAGTTATGTCATTTGAACCTCGTAATAGCCCTGTGAGGTAGGTGTTGTTTTTATAATTTCTATTTTACAGATAAGGAAAATGAAGCTTCAGATTGAATGACTTGCCCGGGGTTCATACAGCTGGTAAATTTTTAAGACAGGATTTGAATATAGGTCTTCCTGAGAATATCTACTCTGTCCACCAGTCATACCCCCTCTCTAGTTTATTGGGCTAATTTTCTATGGAGAAGGGGTAAGTAGCTGCCTGTGGAGTATGATTTATTTTCATCAATCCTAGGAAAGTCTTTCCTTGCCACGGTGCCAGAAGTTCCCATTTGACTGTCTCCTTTGGGTTAAACCATCCAAGAACAACTATTAAAATGTAAATGTTACCTGGCAGGGATAACATAGTAAAACATTATCAGCTGTTCGTTCTTTAGGTTTTTTTTTTTAATATCATATTAGTTCTAGTGGAGAAAAGTGTAGCCCAAGAAACAGATTATAAAACAAGTAAGTCTTATTGGGCTGGAAGGAAAGGTCAAGAGAATTTGTTGCTTTCTGGGGGGTCAGGTGGAATGGAGGGAGAGGACAGGTCCCTGAAATGGGGACTACCATAAAGACCCTATCTGGGGACAAAGCCCTTGAAATTAGAAGGAAAGGATAAATAGAATCTCAGTGGAAAACTCCCCAGGTCTGGTTCTGTCCAATTATATTGAATAACTTTTCAGTCCCAGGCAGTACTTGCTAATAACCTGATCAGGTAGGATTTTTGTCTCAGGGCAAAAGGGGAAACAGCCTCACTATAGCTTTTAGCAATTTTCTCAATCTGTGTAAATATTTAAATTTGGAGAAGTTTTGAAACTGTACTACTTTAAGATTTTAGAACTGTTTTCACTATCTTAAAAATGTCATCCGAAAGTATCCATGGGGAGAAAATACTTTTCATAAATCATTTGAAGTTAGCAAATATTGCCATTATCCAGGAATACAGATGTTTTGTTTTCTTTGCATGATAATTCTTCATTATAAAAAAGCAAAGGAGAAGAGGTATCAACGACTGAACAAAAAATAGCTGAAAACTTGATTTGAACATCATAGGAAAGATATACAGTTCATACCTTTGGAATGATGTCAGGAATTTACGGCAGAAAAGGAAACATTTGAAAGAGCTAAATCATTTTAATACTGGGGAATACACATTCACATTATTAATGTATCCCTATGAATAAAGTACAAGTAATGTGTTATTAATGTAGCTGAATTACATGCTTAAAGCTGGTATTAGAGTATGTATTTTTCAAAGCTTAAACAAAAGTCACATTTTGCATTAATATTAAATCCTGGACCTCAGTTCAGAAAATTATTTCAAAGATTGTCTTTCCAAATACAATAATTTAATCAACAAACATTTATTAAATTCCTGCTATGTGCAGAATATGATTGTATGCACTGTTCACACACAGACAAAAACAAGAGTCTGCATCTTCAAGGAACTTACATTTATATTGGGAAAAGAGATTCCCTATAGATGATGCGGTGTTCTTTTATGTTCCTTTATGTTTATTTTTTGCACTATGTGCTGAAATATTATAGGCTTTCCTCAGTGAAATCCATGGTCACTAAATAGAGTTAGTCTAGAAACCCATATAGGAAAAACCAAGTGGATGATAACTATTGCTTAGATTATTACAGATGTTTGTATGGACAACCTGGTGAGTTAGTCCATGAATTCATATACCTTGAACAGATACTGCATACAGGAAATAAGTTGAGCTCAGAGGATATCAAGTTGCTTCATATTTGAGAAATTATGTAGCACTTTCAATGATCCCAAGTTATATCCTACATCAAAACTTCATCTTTTAATTCTGGTATTTTCCTAGTGATACTACATGACTGTAAATAATGATCTAAGAAGCAGTGAAAATAGACATGGTGGTTCTAAGTAGATTTCATCATATTATCAATAACAATTTGTTCACATGAGAAGGGGAGTAAAAGATACCAATCCAGATATTTTTCACCAGAGAAGGAAATGGTTTGCTCATATAGCAAGAGTAAGAGACAACTGAAGGACAGCTGACATCCATGAAATATTAGAAAAATCAAAGAGAGGTCTCTAGTACTGTTTCAGTGCCTTAGATAGATCCTCGATGAAATAATCTATGGAAAGACAAAGTCAAGAATTGCACAGCATGAGAATTTATAGGTGGGTGGAGGTCTGTAGAGTAGAAGGAATATTCATATTTATAAGTTTGTGGACTAACTGCATTCATTATTACGTTGCATGTAATATGAAATATGAAAGGCTGAGAAAAGGAATTATTGATGGTACCAGCTTGGACTTTGACTTAAAGTCATGAACATCATGTGTTGTACTGTACGGGTCATTAACTTCCCTATTTGTGATGAGGATACCACTATCCTTCCAGTTGTTCTGGCTGTCACCCATAGAGTCAGTCAATCAGTCAATGAACAAACATTTATTAAGCACTTACTTTGTGTTCTTGAGGCCTCACTCTTCCTCACCTCACATTCTTAAACAGTTGCCTTGTCTTGCTGAATCAGTTTCTTACAACCTCTCTCAAATCCTTCTCCTTTTTCCTCTTATCACAACTACCATGCTAGCTCAGGCCTTCATTGCCTTTTATTATTATTTTTTTTAATCACTGCACCTTTCTAATTGGTATTCCTTCCTGAAGTCTCTGCTCCTTCTAGTCTACCTTTCACACTGCCAAAGTGATATAACTAAAGCATAACTCTGACCATGTATGTCACTCTTCCCTCCTCAATAAACTTCAGTTGCTCTCTATTCTCTCTAGAATTAAATGCAAACTCCTCCACTTGGCATTGAAGGCCCTTCACATCTTGTCTTTAACATATCTTTTTAGTCTTATTCTTTATTACTCCTCTTCATGACATGTATGACCCAGCTAACTTAGTCTTCTTGCTGCTTATCATATGCAATACTTATCTCCCTTCTCTGTGACTTTGTATAGGTTGTCCTCCATGCCTGGAAGGCACTCTCATTTCTCCTCTACCTCTAAGCATCCCTAGTTTCCTTCAAAGCTCAAATCAAGCTCTCTCTTCTACATGAAGCCTTTCCTGTTCCTCCTCCCCAGCCTGACTCCCTGCTTCTCCTCCATTCCCACAATTTCTTCATTGAGGGACAGGAGGAGGAAACCACACCTTAATTGATAAAGCTGAAAAAAATGCATTGAGTGCATGAAGGTGTCACAGAATGCCACTGTAGTTGGTAGGGTAAAAATCTGAGAGCAAACAGAGCAATCATGTCAGGAAGAGGAGGTTTAGACTTGAAAGGAACAAAAAAGCTAATGGGACATTAGGCCACTTTTCTAGTTCTCCCTTCCCTGTTTCTTTTTTGATGCTGAAGGTCCTTCTGAGCTCGTGAGAGAGTATCCCTTCTCCTTGTCATTCCACATGGACTCTATTTCCAGAAATCGGGTAGCAGTTGTTTTTAAAGAACTTCAAATCTTTTAACAAAGAATATTTGTTAGTTACTTTTAAGGATTTTGTGTGAATATGAAAATATTAAAGAAGGAAGCCTGGGACTCTAGAATATTGTGCTTGTTAGCATCTGTACTGTTGACTTTACCTTCAGCTCTGGTGAATTAATTTTCTCTAATTACAAGCAGCAGGAACAATTCAATGACTTTCTGGTCTTGATTGCACTGTTCCTGGAGAACCAATTTTGCAGGTGTATTAATTTTTCATAGCAGGAGAAAAAAAGCATAGTGGCTTTTAAGGCTAGAAAAGGGATTTTTGTCATTGAGTTCAAGGGGCAGACACCAGCTGTGTTGTGGGTGGGGGAGAAATGTTAAGAGTTCCTAAGTGCTCTTTGCATTCCTACAGCTGCCAACATGTAGAAGGTCTGTCAGTAAAATTTTGAGGATCCATAGCTATTGGACAGATCTTATTTACTTGAAAAAAAAGCCTATTTTCTACCCTCTCCTCTCTGTGGCCTGCTTAATTCTGCATTTGTACAAGTTTGTGTTACTTTCTGGGCCAATCTTAGTCAAAACTGTGAGATAGTTGAAGTTTGTCTTAGGACATCCCTCAACTTTCCCTCTTCTCTGTATTGACATTCATCTGCCCACCAAATAAAATCACCTTCAGATTATTTGCCTAACCTCAGAGATGTTCCATTAGGCTCCTATTCTCAGGTATTTGTCACATAGGAAATCAATCTGCTTAGGTCATCATGGATATTACTGTCCCTAATAGATTGCTCTGTAGCTGCCCAAGCATGCAGACAGGCAACAAACATTTATTATATACTTACTTTATGCTAGGCACTGTGCTAAGTAATGAGGGTACAAATACAAGCAAAAAGAAGACTGTCCCTGCCCTCAAGGAGCTTACGTTCTAATTGGAGGAAGATAACCTATAAAAGGAAGCTAAAAATGTGGTGGAGAAAAATATCCATATCGGGGCATGGTGACAAGTTTTATAGAGTTAGAAGCACAGACTGAAAATGAATGAAGCCTGGCCAGCTTGAAGGCATCCCCAAATTGAGACCTGCCCCCTTGCCAGGGAGGAACTCACCAATGTGATAAAGGGGCCACCATGGAAGAGGAATATTCCAAAATAAGAAGACCCCAGATGCTAAGGGAATTTCCAAGGTGAGGAAACAGCTTAGTCATATTAGCAAAATTCAAGAGTCAGAAGCATTGGGAGGGAAATGTTCCCCTCAATTCAACCTATCGGTCCCTTCCCTAACAATACTAGATAGAATTAAGACACTACCAGTCAGTTATGCTCTTAAAGTTGGAGTCTAATATTATAGCTTCTTTTAAAAAATCACTGCTCTCTTCTTGCTGATGTCATCTCTGTGTTTCTGGGCGGGGGTATCAAGACCTAGTTTATACCATAAATACCCCACCCCATCCCACTACTTCTGTACAATGCGTACCAGGGGCCTACCTCTGGCCTTCACCCATACTGCCATTCTCACCCATAGAAACTCACTCCATCTTTCCCACATAATCACTAAATCAACCCTCCAAACACTCTCACATTTTTCCAGTCCCATTAATCACAACTTCTGCATAACTGTCAAAGAAATCAAATGTATTCTCTACTGCTCGGACCCTCTGTCCTCTCCCAGGCTGGTCTGTAGACCCTCTTGCATAGCTGTTCTTCCTCTGCCCTTTGGTTTCATCTTCTAAAACTAGGGTTCAAAATATTAGCCTTCCAGGGACATTTGGATTTTAATGATTTTTCAGTTTCTCTATATATAGCCTCTCTGAGTGATCTCATCAACTTCTGTGGGAAATGTATATATCCAGGTTTCATCTTCTTTCTAAGCTCTGGTTGCACATTACTAAGTGCCTTCTGGACATCTCTTCTTGGCTGCCTTATAGGCATTTCAAATCCAGTACATCAAAACAGGTCTCAGTGTGTTATCCCTTAAGTGATTCTCCTCCCAACTTCCCTGTTTCTGCTATAGGAAACTCAGCAACCCAGATTTACAACTTTGGTGTCACCCTTAACTCTTCCAGCTATTTCCTCCTCTCCCCCATGGGCAATCTATTGCCAAGTCTTTTGAATCATACTTGTACAACATTTCTTGAATCTCTTAGCTTCTCACTTCTCATACAATCACCATAGTTCAGGTGCCAATTACCTCTTGCCTGGTCTATTACAATTATCTTCAAATTGGTTTTTCTGCTTCCAGTCACTCTCTCCTCCAATCCTATTCTCCATTCAAAGGCCAAAATAATCTTCCCAAAGAATAGGCCTGACCATGTCATTTCTTCTGCTCAAGAATCTTTAGTGGCAGGGCAGCTAGGTGATACAGTGAATAGAGCACCAGCCCTGGAATCAGGAGGACCTGAATTAAAATCCGACCTCAGACACTTAACACACTCGCTGTGTGACCTTGGGCAAGTGACTTAACCCCAACTGTCTTGCCTTCCCCCCTCCAAAAAAAAAAAAAGACAAAAAAACCCAAAAAGAATCTTTGGTGGCTTCTAGAATAAAATTCAAATTCCTCATGTTACCATTGATCTCTACCATCCAGTTACAGCTTTCCTTTCTAGACATTTCACATTATTCCCTTTGATACACACAATATTCTGGTAAAACAGGTCTATTTATTCTTGCATTATGTCCCCCACCTCCATGTCTTTGCACAGGCTGCCCCCCCATATTTAGGAGGCATCCTGCCTCAGCTCTGCTTCTGAGACTCCTTAACAATCTTTAGGGTTCTATACAGGTAGTACTTTCTACATTAAACCTTTCTTGATCTTTCCATTTGTTAGTGGTTTTTTTCCCCTTGTCAAATTATCACAACCTTATCTATCTATATATATTGTTCACATATTGTATCCTACTCCCCCTCACCACCAATAGAATGTAAGCTCTTTGAGGGCAGAAATTAATATTTTTTTTGGTCTTTGTAGCCTCAGTACTTTTATTTCATGGATTGCCATGAAATAATCCATGAAATTAAAAATGGACAATACATAGAGGAAAATGGAGAGGCATGTGGTAGGTGTGAGCAGGCTGCTATTCCCAACAAATCAAAATTTTCAAAGTATGAAAGTAAAAGACATCATCAAAGAATTGTATGATAGAAGAAAAAGATGGGTTAGTCATGTGGCAAAGGTGAGAGATGGCAGGTTGAGAGCCAGAGTACTCTACTGGTACTCTCACAACTCCAGGAGAAAGCAAGGAAAACTTCCAGCACACTGGGTGGACCCTCTGTGGTGAACTTCTGGGAGGAAAGAGACAACAGTCACCAGTATGGGCGGACATGGATGAGTCAAAATTTGCTTTTCTGGAAAAGCTTCCAAGTCAATGTGATCATAGATTTATTTGTGCCTATAATGTAGGCATAGAAATTGGACCTGTGATTTCATTGGTGTAAGCAATTCCCAGATGGGGAAACCCTCTACCACTGAAGGTTAGCACCTTCTGTAGAATCTATCATCTTAGGGAGTTATCAGAGGCCTTGAGAGGTTAAGTGACCTGTCTAGAGCAACACATCTAGTGTGTGTCAGAGCCAGTATTTGAACCCAGGTCTTGTTGCTTTGTGACCACCTCTCAGTTCATTCTACTACACTGCCTCTTGCCTGGCCCACAATAAACATTTATGTTCTTATTGTATCGTTAAACTGAAAAAGGCGGCCCTAGAAGGCTAATGACAAATAAAAACATCACTAATGGTGGAATTTTAGACCCAGGGGACTTTTCTAGCTTTAATATGACCCTCTTCTGTCATGGGGGATATATTTTGTGGTCCTCAGTCATAACAAGTAATCAATTGCTTACTGTCTACACGATTACTCTGCCTACAGAGGGAGGTCAGGACAATAACCATTTTTTGGTTTGATTTCATAGAAATAAGAGTGTATTCCTAAAGGCTTGTTACACCTTCCAGAATCAGCCTGACTGAATGTGTCTTGCTCAAATCCCCTGTCTCTTTAAGAACTACTTCTTTCTCCAACACTTTACTCCCTCCCTTCCTGCCCGTGTGGAAATTGAGAGTGCTCATGGCAGACAGTTACAGTTCCCTGCTGTAATTCTACTTTCCAGTGAAGGGCCCTATTCATTTTGTTTAGTTCAACACCCTTTGGTCAGTGACATAGGGCAATTAATAATGTAAGAAGTGGCTCATTCCATGTATAGACTCTTGTCAGGCATACCTTGAGAATTTATAAGCCAAAGTAGCCAAGTGGATATGGTAGATTCTATTATTTTCAGGGTCAAGAGTCAAATCTTGATGCACTGGTGCCTTTGGTGGCACAAAGAACCTACCTTCCAAATGCTGCCTTGGAAACCTGAGTGACTGAATTTAGCCAGAGGAAGGCTGGCCACAGCTGTTTCTGCAATGACTTAGCACTACTTTGGACTATCAGTCACACATCTATAGGCTGACTAGGGCTGAACATCTTTTTTCACCCCTACAAGTGTGGTGACTGGTCTGAAAGAGCTATTTGAAAGGAATGAATTAATTAAATTAATTTCAACTGTCTTAGGGCACTCCCAGAAGACTTGGGGGTGAAACCTCATTAGGGTTATTGATTCCCAAGGCACTTAGCAGGGTTCTCAACCCCTCTTTGGGTGAGTACTGAATGTGAAGGAAATTATCCTTGAATTTCTGAAAGGATAAGTAGGATGACTTCCAGGGTCATGGGATCAATCACAGATCTGATAGTGTATAGAAATCCATTTCTTTATTCAACAAACATCTTTTGAGTAACTATTATGGGCGAACTACTGTCCTTAGCACTGTGAGGGAACAAAAAATGGATAAGATGCAAAAACATCTGTTCCAACCTCCTAAGAGAGAGACAGCATAGCATAGGAAATATAATGGCCATATTTCTCTTCCTTCTCAAATATCTCTATCCTTTATCAAAGGATAAAGGGAGCACGATAAAACATATACCCAAATAACTATAATGCAAGAAATATATTTGGTTTTCATTTTGATCTTGAATCCTTCATAATCTTCTGCATTTACATTCTGAGAACGTCCCCAAATTACCTTTGTTTTTTGGATATACATATGTCAGTATATATTGTCTCTCCTGTAAGCTCCCTGCAGTCAAGGATTGTTTTATTTTTGTTTTTGTTTCTTCCAATACCTAGAAGAAAGTCTGACACATGGGAGCACTTAATAAATGCTTATTGATGGAAAAATCTGTTAATATTTAACTGGGTACAAGTCTTATATTGTCCTCATAAAATAAATTCCTTGAGGGCAGAGATTCTATTATATTTATCTGGACCTTTCTAATTTATAATATTCATTGCACACAATAATTCTCCAATACAAGCATGAATGAATGTAGTATATAAGTGCTACTGACAAAAATTACTAAAGGAATCTGACTGGGAAAATCATAAGACCATATGGAAGCAGTGAGATTTGAGCTGGGTCTCAGATGAGAGATTGGAGTCCTTTCTTACCTTCCCCCTCCCCCCCTTCCTCCTTCCCCTTTCCCTTCCTCTTCCATTTCCCCTTTCTCTTTCCCTTCCCTTCCTTTCTTCTCCTTCAAAGGATAAGCTTTATTGGGTCAACTAGGTGGTACAGTAGATAGAGCACTGATCCTGGAATAAGAAGGATCAGAGTTCAAATCGGGCCTCAGATACTTACTAGCTGTGTGACCCTGGTCAAGTAACTTAACCCTGAGTGTCTCCCCCCCGAAAAAAAGGAATCAGCTTTGTTGATGTGTTTTGTTTCTGCCTCAGTTCCTGCCTCCTAAGAGAGAGAGAGAGAGAGAGAGAGAGAGAGAGCAGGACACAACAAATATAAGTGCCACATTCCTCTTCCTTCTCAAATATATCTGCCTTTGAAACCAGGAAAATCTAGGTTCAAGTACTGCCTTTGCCACATACTGGCTATGTGAGTCTGGGCAAGTCCCTTTCCTACCTATCCTACCTTTTATACTGAATACTTCTTTATGAAAAGAAAAAGACTGAATAAAGCATCTCAGTGCCTGAGTTTGGCTGCCTTTGCCATTCTGAAAGTCTCCTGTCTCTGTGCAGAGGGGAAGAAGAAATATCCCATTATTTGTTCTTTAGCTGGAGGCTGGTTCAGCTTCCTTTTAGCATTCCTTTTACTTTGGCATAGTGCATAGAGCGCTGAGCCCAGACTCACGAAGACCTGAGTTCAAATTTGTCCTTAGACATTTATCAGCTGTGTGACTCTGGACAAGTCACTTTACCCCTGTCTGCCTCAGTTTCCTCAGTGGTAAAATGAGAATAATAATAGCACCTGCCTCCCAGAGTTGTTGCCAGGATCAAACGAGATAATCATAAAGCACTTAACACAGTACCTAGCTCATAGTAAGTGCTATATAAGTGTTAGCTATGATTATAATCATTATGCTATTATATCATCATCTAATATAAATATTAGATATTATCGTCATTATTATTGCAGCCCTGAGATCTATGTGCATATATATAATATAGTATACATGTACATTTCTGATTCTGCTTCCTTCACTCTGCCTCAGTTCATAAAAGTCTTTCTTAAATCCTCATAACTGTCTGAGTAGGATTTCTACAGAGATGAGGAAGAGGGTATTCCAGGTATAGGGAACAGGCTGAACCAAAGCCCAGGAGTGGTACAGGGCAAAGTGTGTTCTGAAGATTGAAGCAGACCAATTTTGGGAGTGGTTTGGGGTCAGTTGTTTAAGAGAGGAAAGGGAAATAAAGCTATAGGATAGGCCAAGATTGTGGAAGCCTTTGGATTCTAGACAAAATGGGGAAAGGGCGTAAGAAACCCAAGTTGAGACTGAGTAGGTGTCGATCATTGTTATTTTGGAGAAAATCTTCTTCCTCAGCTCTTCCAGGCAAGATCATAATTCCTGCTATCCACTGAATGGGAGATCCATTAAATGAGGTCATGATTTTATTGGCAGAGCAGATTATGATGTTTCCAAAGGCCACGGTATATTTCAGAGTTCTTTTGTCAAAACTCTAAATGCACACAATATTTGGTTCCTGCAGAAGTCATTACTTCTTTCCTAGCCCTTATAGAATCTTAAAGCCAGAAGAAATCTTGGAGATCCAAGCTAATTCCCTTATTTTATAGAGGAAGAAATCGACATCTTGCCCAGTGAGACAATGATGGAGCCATCACTAGAACTCGGAGCTCTTAACTCCCTGACTATTGATTTTCCTATGATATCACAGCTGCTTTCCTTGACTATGGGCTCAGTATCTAGGCTGCCTTGAGCTTTCCTTACTTAAAAATATACTAAGATAAATTTTACTATACTAATTGGTATTAAAGGTTAAGTAGGAGTACTTAGATATTTTTTAGGGAAAAATTATTTTTATGAATACCTTTGCTTTTACAACTCATTAATTTCTTAATACATTTTTCTCCTCTCCCCCACCCAGCAAGTCATCACTTGTAACAAAATTTGAGGGAAAAAAGAGGGGGAAAATAGCTTAGCAAAACTAACAAACACATTCATTATATTTGATAGTATGGTCAATATTTCACATCCATAGTCCCCCACTTCTTAAGTATAGGTGGGGGGATGTGTTTTCTCAGCTACTGACTGAGGTTTGAGCTGTTAAGATTGCTTATTATAATTACACAGTGTTTAGTTCTGGAGGTTTTTTGCTTCTCAAAATAGTTTCCTATACCTTCTCCAGTGCCATTTTTGTTTATTGCAATTTCCCTATTGGCCCTGCCACCTCCAGATTCTATGTGTTTTCCAAGGCCCCTAGTGTCTTTCTAAGCCATAGTCATCAAACATAGGCCATTTGAAAATTACCTGTTATAGCTCTGATTCACAGGAAGGTGATACTGTGAGCCGTCTGCCACATGGGATAAGATGTAAGAGCAGAGGAAGCCTGTTAGAACATGTACTCCTATAGCCATTAATAATGAAGTGGAATAAATGGTCTCCAGTTTACATTTTCGATCTCACATCTGTTGTTAGTCCAACTGTGCCCTTCTGCTTTTCCTCCATCTCATTGCTCCTGCCCACTTTACTCCCTTTTCCTTTTAGAAACGATTTAAATTCAATTTGACATTTATAAAGACACTGTGCTAACAAAGATACTGGATCAACAAAGATGAACGAAGACTCAGATCCTGACCTCAATAAGATTAGCATCTATTTGGAAAGGGAGGAAAAAAGACACGCATTGTGCCAGAGACTATAGCTTCACGGTCCCAGCTAAATGAGGATTGGGCATGCTCCATATTGTTAAAAGAATGCAGTTTATGGCAGATTCTTTCCATAAGTCAAATTCAATTACCTATATTTTATGCTTCCCTCCTCCGTGGTATTTTCCTGATCTTTTTCCTTAAAGGTTTCCTAGCATTAAGATTTAGTTAAAAACGTCCTGTTGAATGAGAACAAATAGTTTTCAGAGGAAAAAAAAAGTAAACTAGGGGGCGGAGCTAAGATGGCGGAGAGTAAGCAGTAACCTGAACAAGCTCCCAAAGAATTTCATCCTTGGGAACTAAAAAGTCAATTTGAGCGGATTTAAAAGTGACGGAGCCTATTGTGAGACGGAGAGTGACAGAT
>CM053589.1:94753934-94767282 GCA_028646515.1 Pseudochirops corinnae
CTCCCATTCCATGCTTTGCTCCTTCTTGTCCACAAAGAAGGAATCTAGAGTTTGGTTGCTGTTCTTACTTTGCTTCCTTTGCCTGCTCATGTTGGCCTGTCAATGATTTTTTTAACTCTGTGGAACTCTGCTTCCAGAGGAGAAAGCTCTGTCCCAAATCACTGGGGTTTTTGCAGCTGCTGGAGCTATTAGGGGGCTGTTGTTTTTTCACAGCCCCCACCAGCTTTGGCTCACTGAAAACACACCCCAGGACCACCACCCAAGACCATAATCTGGATCCAGGCTGCTCAACGCAAGAGCACTTGGCTTCTGAACGATTGCTTGGCCCCCCTGCAGTCTCCAGGCCTGGAGCTCTGAAGTAGCCATGTGGAGGCAGCTACAGGGCCACCTGCTTCTGCCACTTCCTTGCCCTGGAGGCAGTTTGGCCGGACCGCTTTTCTCCCCCAAGTTTAGCTGAGTTTCACTGACCTTTCACTTAGTCCTTGTTTGGTAATTCTGAAAACTGCCACAGCTGCTGCTGATCCACTCTCCTGAAGGCTCCAGCTGTGGCTTTTCCTGGCTACCCAGGGCTCAGCTGCAGGTTTTAGGCTGGGCTGGTTTCAGCTCCCAGAGCTGTGATGATCCCTTCCTGCCGAGCTGCCTTCAGCGGGAGGTGTATTTTTGTGAATTTTGGAGCCCTAAAATTTGTTTAGAGTCATATTTTATGGGTATTTGAGGTGGCTATGTGGGAGCTGCAGTACCTTGCTGTTCCTATGCCGCCATCTTGGCTCTGCAAGACATACATTTTTAGATGTGGGAATTTGTTTTGTTGGATTATAAACAGATGTGCCCATGTGTATCCACATATACGTGTTGATTTGTTGGCCTTTAAATTTAATTGGGGGATGGTGTGAGGGACAGATTAATAAAAATAGCTTATTACTTTAAAATGTTTTTTTAAAGCAATTAAAATAAAAATAGACTTTCTGGATTAAGTGACGTTGGACTTGGACCGTGAAGCAGATCCATTTAAGGGGAGGCATGGGCACATGTGAAGTTGGCTTTGGACAGGTAGGTCTTTGATGAGTTGGAGATGACTGGTTAGATTGTAGGAAGAGAGAAGAGAGGAGAAGTATTCTAGACAGGTGAAGGGACAAATGAAAAGGTTCTTTTTAGTTTCGCCCAGTCCCAATAAGGAAGCTGATTGGTTATTAAATAAACAGTTTCCATAGGGACAATGTATTACAAAAGAAAAGACAATCTGCCTGATGTTGCTCCAACCAATGTCCTTTTTCAATAAAGTCATGAATACAACAAACCCCTCACTAATGTCAGGAATACCATTGTAACAAAATTGGTCAGATTTTTTGGAGATGTAAATCCACTCTGCCCTGATTGGTGGAGAGCCTTAGTAACCTGGATCAGTGAGTCACAATCAGTACCAGCAAGTGGTGGGTGCAATCACAGTCTATCTCAACTGTTGGAGGGAAGGAGATAGGGCTACAGAGACCTAGTATAACAGAAACAGACCCTCAGGGCTTACCTGGCTCAGGGAAGAACAGATTTAGGTGTGCCTGTTCCTTGCCCTTGATCCTTCAACCAAGTAAGAAACAGCTGTGTCTCTGATACAGAGAGAGCCAAAATTACCATAATAAAAATTATAAGGTCTTAGGTCACTGCAAGGACTAATTTTCAGATTTTTTGCCTGCATTTTGACTTTTCTGGACATATACTCCTTTAAATCATTGTTCCTATGGAAATAAGTGCTCCTTGTGATGTTATACTTCGCATCATGGTTTCATGGAACTATTTAATTTAATTAATTTCATAATATTTATGCTCGTATGGTGCTTCATTTGGCTATATGCTGCATGCTTCTTTTTTCTCTTTATCTAGAGACAAATTCATTCAATTAACACACATTTATTTAGCACCCACTATATGCCAGGTGTGCTATTAGGGTTATGGACAAGAAAGAGTCCATGCCCCAATTCTATTCTGTTCTTGAAGCAACATGTACACAGATAAATAAGTACGAAATCCATACAGAGGGAAAAGTCCTTTGAACTTACCCAGGTCCTCCTGAGGGAGTTTTCAACTTAATTATCTGCTTATTTTGAGAGATGTCATCACAAGTAGAAGTATAATGGAGGTACAGATGTCTTTGGTAAAATTTTAGCAACTGTTTATCATCTCTGGCAGCTTCTTTAAGGTCCACAGTCTGAGATGCTCCTTGATATTTTATCTCCTCCCAAGGCTGGTCAGGCTCCTCTTTCTCAGAAAATGCTAAGGTCTCTCATTAGTTCACTAAGGGAAACAAGGGGCAAAAGAAGCTGACCTCTGCCTGATTGAGGGTGGTGGGGAGGTGTTTCTTCCCTTCCAAACATCCTGTCCAAACCTTTCTCTATTTTATAAATAAGGTATTCTTGCTTCTTCCCTGAACCCATCCCTGTCACATTCTCTGGAAGGAAAAACAAAAACAAAAAGCAAAACCAAACTTTTCTCAATGAGCACAGTGAAACATTCTAAAAACACAAAAAAGAGCAGAAGGAAGTTCAGAAGACAGCACTGACAGTATTATAGTATTAAAATTAATATGCACTTTAAAACAAATGAGATATATTTAATAGAGATCCATGGCCTCACATATAACCAGTTGGAATAAGTTGTGCTTGTTGATGTTTTTCAAGTACATAATTTTTTAAAAAAAGAGAGGAAGAAAAAGGGAGAGGAAAACCTTGTGTTGTCTATTGCCTTTATTAGCCCCCAAATCCTTGATTGTATCTAGGCAGGGTCAACTCTTTTGGTTGAGTTTAGTAATCCAGAAACTGGAGGATGCAGTGTCAGGGATGAAAGTAGACCCTCCCCTTCAAGGCTGGAGTAAATCACTGAGTTCATCAAAACCACTTGCCAATTCTCCTTCTAGAGTGAAATTATAGAAAATTTGGGGGTACTGTAGGAGTGTACAATAGTTGGAAGAGCAGTGAATTTGGAGTCAGAACATCTTGGTCCATGTCCCAGTTCTTCCACTTACTATCTATATAACCTTGGAAGAATCACTTTGTGTCCTCCTCTGTAAAAGAAGAGGATTAATTAAACAAATAATTGGATCATAGATTTAGAACTGGAAGGGAATCTTTAAATCATCATCCAGTGAAAGTTCCATTTTCTTTCCTACTCCCTACCTCAAAGTCTTTCTTCATTATTTCCCATTTTTTTCTTCCTTAGCTCCAGTCTCTGAGAAAGAGGTGGCTTTTCCTCTTGTCAAGGTCAATCCCTTTCCTTGTGCTTTTGATCCCAAATTTCCTTGTGTCTCTGGGAACTTGCTCCCTTAAGCTTTCCCTCTGTTTCTCATCTTTAATCTCTCCTCCACTGACACCAACAAACATACCCAGCTTCCTCCATCTTTAAAAAACAAAACAAAGTCTTCCCTTAACCCAGAAATCTCCTCAAGCTCTCTAATTCCTATAAACAGTCTCAAGAGGGTCCTTCTCAGCCTAAAAGTTGAGCCCATTTCCTCACCTCTCATTCACTTTTTAACTTTAGGTAATCTGACTTCCTACTCTACCTTTTAACTGAAACTGCTCTTTCCAAGGTTACCAACAATCTCTTAAATGCTGAATTCAATGGTTAATTTTAATTGGTTCTCCTTCCACCCAATTTCTTCCTTCAGCGTTTAATAATGTTGACCATCCCCTTCTCCTAGATACTTTAATTTCCATTGGCTCTATGATATTGTCCTTTCTTGGTTCTGTTACCTCATCTCAATGTACTTGGATGGATCAAAATCTTTTTTTTTTCTACTCACAATGTCATCATTCTCCAAGACTTTCTTGAGTTCTCTTTTCTTTCTCTAGGTAATCTCATTCATGGGTTCAATTGTCATTTCTACAGAGATGATCCCCCAAGTCAGTAGGCTGAACAGACAGCTGACTGTGGGATTGGGATTAGAAATTAGAATTGAATCCCTTTACCTGAGTGTATCACAAGCATCTCAAACTCAGTATGTTTGAAACAGAGCTCATTATATTTCTCCCCCAAATTGATGCTTCCTCAAAACATTCCTATTTCTTTTTAGGTTATCATATTAGGTGTATGTTCTAGTCCCAAGGATTATAATTTTGGCATCATCCTTGACTTTTCCCTTTCCCTCACCTATCCCATACTAATCAATTGCCAATTTTGTCAACTTTAATTGCCCAACATCTTTTACATTCCCCTTCACATACTTTCTGTTCCAGTCAAACTGGCCTGATGGTTATTTGCTGATGGTATTCCACCTTTCTTCTCTGGGTCTCGTCTTCCACAGCTGGTCCCTTATACCTGGAAGTCACTTCTTCCTCTCATCTGTGCCTCTTAGAATTCCTAGTTTCCTGCAAAGCTCAACTCTGGTACCATATTATATAGAGGCCTTTCCTGATTCCTCCAATTGGTAGTGTACTCTGCCTCCCAAAAGCACTTTGTATTTCCTTATCTGTTTGCTTGCTGTATCACTCCAGATAGAGCAGTTATTAAGCATTTACTATTTTCCCGGCACTGTGCCAAGAGCTAAGGATACACAGACAAGGACATAAAACAATCTTTGCCCTCAAGGACCTTGCATTTTAATGGGGGAAGACTATATATAAAAGGGAGCTAAAAAAAAAAAAAAGGTAGTGAGGAGATAACTTGGTGTGGAGATGGCCAGATGACTTTGTGGAAACCTGCTTTCAGGCAAGATAAGAAAACTCACCTCTTAGAGCCCAACATCCCAGAGGGAAGATTAGAGGTACAAATAGGGGGTGAGATAGGGATGATGGTGAGAGTAGAGTCGGCATAATTGAGAGGAGATATTGAATCAGCTCCTCAAGGACAGGGCAGGTTTCATTTTTGTCTTCATATCTCCTGTACCCAGTGTGGCACCTTACACACAGTAGATGCTTCATAAATGCTTGTTGATTGAACTGGAGGCCATCTAAGTCCAATCTCCTCATTTTACAGATGAGAAGATCAAGGATTGGACAAGTCAAGTGATCACCCAAAGTCATACAGATGAATATCTGAAATCTCTTTAGATTTTAAAATCTTGATATTTTTACTGCATTAAAAAAAAACCAAACAACTGGTGTTTTATAATCATGACCTAAGAGGAAAAGGTGGGATAAGTTATATAAAACTCCCTATATGAACTTCTTGCTCAAGGAAGACAGCATGTGTATATAGTTCTTTAAAAACCATTTATTATGCCTGTACTATGTACCAGGCACTGTTCTATGTGCTAGATATATCTAGGTTTGGAAGGCCCATCATGTGGAAGAAGCTTAACATTTCTGCTTGATTTAAGGGGCAAAACAAGGAGCAATGGGTAGAAAATGAAGGGAAGCAGATTTATTTTTTTGAAAAAAAAACAAACTAAAAAACTTAACATGTAGAACCATGTCAACATGGAATGGGCTTCCTGGGAAGTGGTGAGCTCCTCCTCACTGGAGGTTTCAGTGGAGAGGCTTTATGATCTTGTGTCTTGGATGTTGTAGAAAGGATTGTTCCACAGATCCATCTTAAACTAGATTGTTCTTTTCCACTCTAAGAATTTGTGATTCTGTGAATGGAGCATGGTCTTGAGGGGCATTGCTCCGGAGGGTCCCAAGTCTTCTACTCACAATCTCATTGAGAAGATCTCTTATAAAAAACAAGTTCTTTTCCAGAATTGTTCACATCTTCAGGCAGTGTAGGTGCCCTCCTATGAAATAGAGTTTTGTGGGGAGGGTTGTAATAGTTTTCTTTAACCCCAAATATCACCTTCCTTAATCTCTATGACTGCCTGGACTTTTCCTCATTAAAATCACTTCTTATGTCTTTCAGACACAAGTATTTTAACTAATTTATGATAGTCATGTTATCGGAGAAGAAAGAGCAACAGGTTACTTAGCTCAGGATTAATTTATCTCATTAACCTATTAGCATTCCTCATCACCTGGTGGTGAATAGGGTCCTGAAGCAGAGGTATGCTTGCACTCAATCACACATGGACTGATATATTTTCATAAGAGAGATCAGAATGAAGTGGTAGACAAACGTCTGGAGCTTAGAGACACAAATATCATCTGCAGGGGATTTTGGCAGTGGTGGGGGTGGAGTGGAAGTGGGCAGGAGGAAGGGACTTGGAGAATTGGCCCTTGTGTGGATTTCAGGGGATGTAAGGGGCTGGAGCTTGCTTTGATTTTGTCTACAAGAAGGGCAGGGAAACTTTTAATCTACATGAAAATTTTCCTTCAGGTCCCTTAAAATCCTTTTCTTAAGACTCATTGTGACATAAAGGTGACCTGAGTTCTTGAAGGTTATGCCAGTACCAAGCAAATTTTGGCAAGCTGAAAAGGCTTTAGGTAAAGACTTAGTAATAAACTGCATCTCTGTCCTCCAAGGGCCAGGCTGAGGAGAGGCCTGCCACTAAGACGGAACAGAGCATTCACACTGAAGAAAACCTCATGGGTTCTTGACGCATAGAAGGAAGAAGTATATCACACTGACCTTCAGCAAAAATCAGTTAAAACTCAAGCTAATCAAAAGTCAAACAAATAACAGGTTTAAAAAAATCCCAGAGAGATTAGAAAATAGATTTCACTCTCACATTATAAAAAATAAGATAAGGAATTTAGTAAATTAAATGAAATTGTAAAAATATGCTTCAATTCTATAGGATTGCCAGGAAAGAAACTGGAACTTAGTGGAAAAGAGAAAAACAGGAGGAAAGGATAAGAGAGGGAAACAGGTGAACGTAGTAAACTTGTCATTTGCCAAAGCCTGACAATTCACTTTTCTTTTTTTTTTTTAAATAAAAGATAACCCTCTAGACTTAAAATATGAAGCAATGAAGTGACACAGTGGACAGTGCTGAACATCCTTCAAGAAGATTTGAGTTCAAATCCTACCTCAGAAACTAGCTGTATGATCTTGGGCAAATCATTTAGACTCTGTTTGCTTCAGTGGCCTCATCTGTAACATGGGCATAATAGTAGCACCTATTTTCACAAGATTGTTGTGAAGATAAAATGAGGTTATATTTGTAAAATACTTTGCAAACTTTAAAGTGCAGCATAAATGCCGGCTGTTAAATGTTACCAAAAATATTATAAAATGGTTTTAATTTGTATCCAGATTTGGGAAACAGTTTTTCTCTGTTAAAGAATCCAAGAGGAAAAATAAATTGAAAGCTATATCAAGGAAAAGGGAGGTTCTAAAGTGACCTTTTGAAATGATCTGGTCTGCATGACTCTGGGATTGTGGATTGTTTCTGTATCCAATATCCTGTGATGACTCCTCCAGAGGAAGGGCCAGGCTGGTAACCTAAACCACTTGGTGAGTAGCAAGGCAGCAGATTCATTCTGGTGGGTTGGTGGGTAGGAGAAATCCTTTGAACCTCCAGCTGAAGTGAAAAGTAGAGTAATCAACACTTTACTGATTTCTTGGGCTTCTGAGTCAGAGAGGGAGAGGTAGAAAGGGAGGCTAGACAGCACCTCCCTAGAGCCAGATGGAATAGGGGGAAGCCTCCTGCTGGGTAGATTTTTAAAACAAGGAATGAGGATGAAAATCATTCTCATTTTATGCCAAAGCAGAGTTAGATGAAAGTGGAGAAGGAATTATAGACCTCTAGTTGAAGACTTGGAGAAATTTTTTTTTTATCTAGATAGGATAGATTAGTTGGCGCGGGGATCATCCAGTCTGTGTTAAGAAGATATATTGCATATATACATATGTACATATATGTGTGTGTATATGTAGATATACAAACAGATGTGTTCATTTAGACTTACACATTCTTCTTGTGAATAAACCCTAGAAAAAGCAAACCAATGGTTTAGACTATCAATAAGGCATTCAACATTTATTAAGCCCCTTTTATGCTCCAGGCACTGCTCTAAGTCCTAGGGATACAATAAGAAATAATATGATACTGTAATAACCTAGGGATACAAAAAGAGGAATAGAAGGGAGAGAAGGAGTGGATGCCAGAAATAGGGCACACAGGTATAATGGCAGCGGTAAAAGGAAGGAGACAGGATAGTAAGCAAATGGGGTGTGGCAGATTCCAGCTTCCTTAAAATTAGTAGTAACAGATAGTGACCTTGAGGCCACACGTGGCCTTCTAGATCCTTCAGAGCAGCCTTTTGACTGCATGGCATACTAAATTAAATGTATGCACACCACAATTTGTTTCAAGAACAAATTTACAGAACAAATTTTATGAAACAAAAGATTTGTTCTGTAAAATTTGGATTCCATCAAAAGGTTGCACTTAAGGATTTAGAATAGCAGTTCCCAACCTGTGGGTTATGTTCAGTTTACAATGAAAATACATCCTGCATATCAGAGATTTACATGACAATTCATAACAGTAGCAAAATTACAGCTATGAAGTAGCAGCGAAAAAAATTTTATGGTTGGGAGTCACCACAACATGAGGAACTATATTAAAGAGTCGTGGCATTAGGAAGGTTGAGAACCACTGATCTAGAAGGTAACATGTGGCCTCAAGGCTGAAGGTTCCCCACCCCTGGTCTAGACTACAGTCTCTACAGAAATGACTGTCTCTAAGCCATCATAAATCCCTGAGGGTAAAGAGATAGAGGCATGAGGAGGGTAAAAGGGTAAGGCAACTGGAGCTTTTCCAAAGGGTACTCACATACTTACTTCTCTGGTGGTCTTCTGGCTTACATCTCACCCATGTCATACTCTCCTGGAGCTTATGTAACAGTTCCCTACATCCACAACACTCTTGCCCCTCTTTCTTGGCTCACATAATTGGCTTTCACTCCCAATGATGGTATGCCTTTCTCAGAGACTCATTTGCTTTCTATAGAATAGTTCTCTTATCTCTTCCTTCACTGCTATGCCTCTTTGCCTATCACCTTCTTCACCCTTGGGGTGCTTGACTGCAGTGGGTGAGAGGGCACCGGCTAGAATCTCCAGTTGGGTCATTTCTCCCTCAGAACAGATATACCCAAACTATGAGTGAGTTGCACAAAAACCCCCAAGGTACAAGGAAGGGGAAGGCTAGTGTACAGTGGAAGTAGGATGCTGAGACCTTCTCAGAACAACCCAGGTGAGCTCTTGTTGAACCTCTAACCACTCCTTCCTTTTAATATTTATTGTGTATATACTTATAAATGTACTCGCCTTCTTTAGAATGCAATATTCTAGAAAGTAGGAATTGTTTTTCCATTAAGAAGGTAATGAATAAATGCTTATTGATTGATTGATTGAAGTCTCTTCCCCTTACTATCCCACCCTCTACCCTCAGAATTGCCCAGTAGTCTTGCCTCTGTTCTGAAAAGTAGCAGTATGTTTCTGGGAGAAAGCTACAAATTGCATCAGTTTTCTAGAAAGCTGAGCTCCTAAGCAAATCTGAAGGTCATGAAAATAAACAAGTATTCTTTGAAATTCTTTTCTCATTTCAATGAAGGCAAAAAAAAATGTCCTACTCTGCAAATGACTAGTATAGCTTCTCTTTAAAAAAAAAAAGACAAAAGTTTCTATTCTTATGAAGTAGCACCTCCATCTTGTGGTCTTTGAATATAGTACTACTAAGAACCTTAAAACCATGTTGTATTTTTGCATCTATAGGCATGACTACTTTTTTGGTGAGGGCCAAATCAAATAAACCAAAAGTCTTTGCTCTGTGCATGGTCTCTAGCAATCATCCTCAAACTTAATGGCTCACAGGAGAGTGCATTTTTATATATGGTAGCCAATGATCTGAAGCAAATGAAAAATGATTAAATTGAAATTGTGGTGTGCATACATCTAACTTAGTATACCATGCAAGTCACACTTCTCAGAAGCTGGAAGGTTGATTATGATGTGACAAAAAGATCATATTTTATACCCTTTTTCCTGTAAGTTTCAGTCAATTTTAATGAATTCTTAGCAGCTTGTGAAAAATATTTTGTAAATTTTCATCTAAATGTTAATTTAAGAGGATTTTGCTATGAATGCAAAACAGAAAAGCTGTGCATCATCTCTGGTGAAGAAGGAAGGAAAGAAGGTAGATATCCAGGCCATCATAACAATAATACAGTATAACTGGGGAGGGTGCCTGGGGTTGTACCTCAAGGCACCTGAGAGGTTTTGTTTCCTCTCCTGATCTTCCCAGTTCCCCACCAGTAGCAGGATCCCTAATAATAACCTCTCAGTTTGCCAGAGACTATCACAATGAGCTGGTTTCTTGTGGTCCTTCCCACCCCCACACTCAACCCTGCCAAGAAGGGGTCTTTTTATCTCCAAAATTTCTTTCCATGAGGTCTTAACCCTCCTGGCTTGTCCTGGGTGCCACAATTGCATGCTCCAGCTTGCCAGAGCCATAACTGCTGAGTTGCAGCACATTAGGTCATCAGGTGGAATAAAGTGGCTCTGTACTCCCTCATTTTCTTAGGCTCCCCACGCCCTTTTTCCTTCTTGGATATTGTTTGACTCTCTTCCATGGCTTTAACATCTTAGAAGTCTCTGCTTCCATCCCTGGGCACTGATCAATATGCCCAGTTAGGCTCTTTACCTCTCTCTCCTTCCCTCCTTTTCCCTCCCTCCACAGAAGCACTGAAGGGTTGTGAGTAGAAAACGTTTAAGAAGCTCTGCCCTAGATGATAGCTAGCTTTTTACCCTTGGGCACGGCAAGGTGAAACAGCACAATGAAAATCAATGCAGTTTACCATTCTGAGAATTATAAAATGCATACTTTTCTTTCCCCTCCTGTACCCCATACAAAAATTAGATTTTGAGAAGAGAATTAAGGAAAGCCTTCAATCCTAACCTAGTTTGTGCTTTCTCAAATTATGATAATCCTAATTGGAATGTACACTGGGTGCATTTTAATTAGTGACAAAGACAAATATTAATATTCAAGAAAGGAAACATGGATAAATTAGTCAGAGGAAAAATTACATAAAAGTAAATTAGAATATCATAACTGAAATACTTTCCCTGCCTCCTGACTTATCTTCCCCTCCTTTCTCATTGCCCCTCCTCCCCACATTCCTTACCAAGGTCACTGAAAATTTATTTTGGGAATTAGTAGCAACCAGTCATCCTATGGTAATAGGGCATATCTATAAAGGGAGTGTTTGAGAATATTGGTGGCTTTTACCAATAACTATATTAACAATGTGATTACAGATAGACTGATGGTTATATAATTATGTTCAAGTATACAAGTACAATTTTATCTAGTATGAGTAGTGTTTCAACAAGTATAGGATCTGTTTCACATTTATTGGATACAATGACCATCAGCAATCTTTGGCACCAAGATGACATTCAGTGGTATCCTAAGGTGGGAGAAAGTCAGGGGTTGCAATGGAAAGAGCATTAAACTTGAAATGTGGATGTGGATTTGAGTGACATTGAGTAGCTTTTAAGTTTTGATACTAAGAGCCTATTAGCAAAATAACTTTCTTGTTCCAGAAAACTAGAGATACTTATTTTTCAAACTGGTATCATCTATTCCTCATTTATGAGTTTTATGAGGAAATAAACATTAGGATTTTTACATGAACTAATTGATCAAGAAAGACATTCAAAGTCAGAGAGTGTGGAGAAGCAAGTTTTCTCATAGCCTCTGTAAGTGACACATTTGAATGTTAAAAAATGGTAAATTCATAAAAAAAAGTTCAGTTCTTAGATTATGTGCACTATGCTCTGATTGGTATTATCCCATATAAAGTCTTGCTTCAAGAATTGCTTGATAATGTACAATGAAAGGGTCCATTCCTTGCTTCAGAGCATGCTCAACTAAGTAGCTCTGACTGTTTCCTATTAGTCTACTGAGTGGTGATGAAAAGTCTTTTACTTGCCTAATGTGCTGGAACAGAAAGTAGGCACAAACAACACAAATAGGGAAATTTCTCTCTTTCTTCCATGGCGGCCAGTGAGGCAAGAACTACTGTGGGCTTCCAGGTGGGGAAGGGGACTCAGCCCTCTCATTTAGCTGCCCTGTGGTCACGAACACATGAAAACTTTACCTTTTTGTTTCTTTGCGTTTATTCTTTCCTGATAATAAGTGAATGAATATCAGAAATGGAACAGACCGGTCAAAATAATAACCAGAGGTCCAGCACCTAAAGACCATAGAAGGGTATTCCAGTCTCAATAACTTTTAAGCTTGGTGAGGAGCTAGGCTTGAGCAGCAACCTATATGAACTAGCCCAGCAATGGATTGAACAGGCAACTGAGATCATATCCTGCAAGCAGAGAAGTGACTCATCTATTGGCTATACCAGATCCATAAATCAGTGTGGCAAGAGATATGTTTGTAGCAACCACTTTAAGTTTGAACTCACTCTCCCTAGGGACTGATGTGGTAAAGGAGAATGGGCTCCTACTTGTAGAAGTTTTGTTTTAGTTCTTTATTTTCTCGGCAAATATCCATTTGTTAAAGCTGATTGATGTTACTTGGTTAATTGATATTGAGCAGGAATCAGTTGATTACATGATGCTGGAAGATATTAACCAGTGAATGATACTGAGAGTCTGCGGGAGAGAAGACACTCTACACTCCTTTAGATATATTCCTAGATTTTTGAGGGGAACATCACCTATAAATAGCCATGCTGTGGGAACCCAACCTTCTAGTGCCATTGGGAGTTGGAAGAGCAGCTCCAGAGCCTGTATGTGCTCTCTCACTAGGAACACCACTACTTTAGTCTGTAATAGTTTGGACAGAATGATCTAAAGCCTATCTTACTATTTAAGAGGAGAGGGTTTGTTAAATAAACAAGAAATGTAAACAAGATTGCTAAAAAGAAACCAATAATACTCAAGCACCTTAAAAATGCTCATTCACATACCAAACACTGATATGTTGGTTTATGATCATTCTGATCTGTATAAGGACATCCAGAACCTGTGCAGAGATAGGCTTGGAGCTCTTCCTGCTAGCTCCTTATCTCCTGTAGCTTCTAAATATTAAAAACTGACAGTTTTAAAAGGGGCTTTTGATTTAGACTTCATAAAATCAGTCTGGCTAAATAAGGCCTTGCTTCAACCTTTCTGGGTATGGAGAAGGAAGAGGGAATCTTTTCTTTTCTTTTTTTTTTTTTTTAATTTTATTTATTTATTTTTAGTTTTTAACATTCATTTCCACAAGATTTTGAGTTACATTTTTTCTCCCCATCTTTCCGCTACCCACACCCCAAAATAGCAAGCTTACTGAATACCCCTTCCCCCAGTCTGTTCTCTCTTATATCGTCCCCCATCACTCCCCTAACTTTCTAGTAGGGCAAGATGGGTTTCTATACCCCAGTGCCTGTAAATCTTATTTCCCAGTTGCATGTAAAAAACAATTTTTTAAAAAAACATTTGTTTTTAAAACTTTGAGTTCCAGATTTTTTCCCTTTGTCTC
>CM053589.1:94767382-94782622 GCA_028646515.1 Pseudochirops corinnae
TCCATTCTATCCCACCCCCCACTTATTCTTTTTTCTCCTTTGACCCTATCCCTTTTCAAAAATGTTTGCTTCTAACTACCCTCTCCCCCAATCTGCCCTCCCTTCTATCTTATCCCCTTCCCCCCTCATTTCCTATAGTGTAAACCAATTGAGTGTGTATGTTATTCCCTCCTCAAGCCAACTTCAATGAGAGTAAGGTTGTCCCATTCCCTTTCACCTTCCTGCTCTTCCCCTCCATTGCAACAGTTTTCTCTTGCCTCTTTTATATGAGATAATTTACCCTAATCTATCTCTCCCTTTCTCCTTCTCCCAATAAATTTCTCTCACTTCTTAATTTTGTTTTTTAGGTATCATCCCTTCATATTCAACTCATCCTGTGCCCTCTGTCTATGTATACATGAACATGCATATGCCCACACTCACATATATATTTATATACATATACATATTCTTATACATACATATATATGTATTTATACATATATATTCCAAAAGGGAATCTTTTCACATGAAACAAGTTCCCTTGAAAAGAATAACTTCAGAATACAAAATAGATGATGGTATAATGAATAGGGGGGTTGGTGAAACTTGGGCATGACATAGAAATTGTACAAAGGCTATCAAGCTAAGAATTTTTCCTCCTTAATTTCCTCCCAAAGAAGGAAAAAAATCTTATGATCCTGGATTGTCTCCTCTTTGGTGGTCTTATTAGTCATGTTCCTGCCTTCCTCCTCTTCCCAGGAGTAGCCCCACCCTTCACTACCCCCTTGAAGAATTCCTTCAATGTTATCTTTAGCAGCTTGGAAAGCACTGGCCACAGTTGATAATCACAACAGATTTTGCAGCAGACTCTTTGAAGAAGCTATAGTTTAGAGGAACATGCAATCTGTATGGAAAATCTGGCATTTCAAGAAAAACACTGACTCCTCTTATTGGAGCCAAGTTTTATTTTTAATAGTCTATAAATCAGGGAGGGGAAGCCCAACAACATTTTCCGGAGCCAGTGAAGCAGGGCTGAGGGAATACAGAAGACCCAGGATAACTGCCCTTAGCTCTCTGTGACCTTTGACATTTCTGTGCCTCTCTTTCTTAATCTTTAAAGTGGGAGAATAACAATAATGGGTCCTATCTTGCCTTGCAGGATTGTTGTGCGGGAGAAACAAGGGACAAATTATATGCATGAAAAAACAAACTTGGTTACTATAAAATGATGGATAAATATAAGCTAATAGATACTGTCTGCCATATTGGAATGTAAACTCTTTGAAGACAGGGACTATTTTTACTTTTTCTTCCTGTTCCAACCATCAGCACTTCGCCTGGAACATACTAAACCCTTAAAAAGAAAGTTTGTGAATTGATTGGTTAAACTATAAAGTGCTATAAAAACACAAGCTTGCTCCTGTTTTTCCTTGTATCCACAGCATCTGACACATAGAAAGAGCTCAATAATTATTTGTTGAATGAAATGATTTTTTTCTCTCTCAACTTCAGCATTTTTGTAGGAAACTCTTTATTTTCAACAAGCTCCTTGACCTTTCAGTGGTGATAATATTATGAAGTTACTCAACCTACAGTCCCAGGTCTTCAAAATCAAAAGATCATAATTACTTTAGAGGTTCTCATCTCTAGAAGACTGTGGGCTATCCAAGACTTAATTTTTACTCTTGTTATAATTGCTGGTTGTGGGGACATCTGAAGTGCTTGCCCATGGAGCTTGGCAGCAGAAATACAGACTGTTAAGAATCAGGACAGCTGTGCTGGGAATTATGGGTCTGTGTGTGTTTGTGAGTGTATGGAAAGGGGTGGTTAGAGGCTCCTCAGGCACTCCATCCTGCCCCCAAAGTTGAGAGGCCTGTTAGATGGCTAGGTGGTTCAGTAGATAGAGGACTAGATTGGAGTAAGAGACATTTAAGGTCAAATCTAGCCTCAGAAACTTACTAGTTGCATGACCCTGGTTGTACAAAATGAATTAAATTTTCTGTAGGCAGCTATCCTCATCTGTAGGGTGCTAGGTAGTGTGGTGAACAGTATATTGGGCCTGAAGTTAGGAAGACCTGAGTGCAGATCTAGTCCAGTCTCAGATACTTTCTAGCTGTGTGACCCTGGACAACGGCAGCAAGGTGATGCAATGGATAAAGCACTGATTTTGGAATTAGAAAACTCATTTTTATGAGTTTTAAGTGATCCTGGACAAGTCACTTAACCCTGTTTGCCTTAGTTCCTCATCTGTCAAATACACTGTAGAAGAATGTATCTCTGCCAAGAAAATTTCAAATAGGATCAAGAGAAATTAGGACTGAAACATGATTGAACTGAACTGACCCCAGACAAGTCACTTAACTGCTGTTTGCCTTAGTTTCCTCAGGATAACAATAACACCTGCCATACAGGGTTGTTGTGAGGCTCAAATTAGATAATATTTATAAAGCATTTAGCACAGTATCTGGCATATAATAAGTGCTTATAAGTGCTTATTCCCTTCTCTTTCTCCTCCTTGGGAATGAAAAAAATAATATTGCTCCTATTGAACAATTTCTGAAAAATCATGGCTTACCTATGACCCTTTAATTAGTCAATGATCAAGCCAGGACTAGAGTATTTTTTTTCTAAGCCCCTAGTTCACTACTCCAAGGACCACCAACTCCTAAGGCTGCTTTGATGTTTGATGGTTCCTAAAGCTGAGCATCAAGCCAGTGAATCAGGGGTGGACAGGTCTAATTCCAGCTGGACCAAAAGACAAATGACTCTGCAGTCAGGGGAGGGTGTAAAGCAACAAGGGAAATAACTCAGGAGATTGATTTGGCTCAAGGGCCAGAAGGTGGCTATTTTTGTACAAGTTTAGGCTGCTGCCATATGGAAGTGTGGATTTTAACATTTGATAATACATAATGCGTAAAAATGCAAAGTGACCCAGGAAAATCCTATAACTGTTTTTTCCATGTTGATTTTGAATAAAGTTTAGCAATCTAGAGTAAACAGATGGGTGGAGGTAGGGGTATGCTAGTAAATGTTTAACAACTGGCTCCTAGGGGGAAAAATGTCCCCAACACACACTTGGGAGTTTAATCTCCATTATTAACATTTTCTTCATTATTTTCTTAAGTCTAGACAATCAACAAAATCATAAATCAAGCACTGGCTCCAGCACAACCCTGAGCATAGGGAAGTTATATGTTAAACGGATTTAATTTATAGATGATTCTATCCAGGTCTATATAGTTTATGTTTCTATCTTGATTAACAATTTATCTGATATTCAGACAACCAAATGATCAATTAAGTATTTAATTGCCCTACATAACCCTATGCGCAGGGTGCTAAGGATCTGGTTACAAAACAAGAAAAAAATGCCTTTTTCTCAAGGAGGTAACATATACATGTGTAAACATATTTGGAATAAATACACAATGAAAAGAGGGTATCTTACTGAAAAGTAATTCGGGAGGGAGGGAATCAGCAACTGAAGGGAAGCAGGCAAGCAAGGCTTCATGTAGAAGGCAGTATTTGAGCTGAATCTTGAAGAAAGAAAGAGATTCTATGAGACTGAGAGGAGCAGAGAGTAAATTTGAAGCATGACAGAGGGCCAGTGATAAGGAGTAGAGATAGGAGGTAGAATTCTATGAGTGAAGAACAGTGAAGAGGCCAGTTTGTCTCAATCTTAGGGTCTGTGAAGGGGAAAAAATGAATAAAAAGACTGAAAAGATAGGACTGGGCTAAGTAGTGAAAGGATTTAAAAACCAAACAGAGGAGTTTATATTGTTTTTCTTAGGGGCAATAGGGAGCTCCTAAAATTTATTGAAAAGTGGGCAGGTAACTTAACTCAGAGAGAGAGACAGAGACACACACACACACACACACAGAGACAGAGACAGAGACAGAGACAGAGACAGAAAGAGCGTGAAGTGGACTGACATGGTCAGACCTGCACTCTTAAGGAAAGTTGCTTTGGCAGCTATGTCGAGTATGGATTTGAAAACAGAGATTTGAGGCAAGAATACCATTTAGGAGGCCATTGTAGTAGTCTAAGTAAGAAGTGAAAAGAACCTGAACCAAGGGGATAGCTGTGTGATTAGAAAAAAGGATTGGATGTGAGAGATATTGTAGAATAGAAATAGCAGGACTTGGCAATCTGGGGTGAGAAAGAATGAGGATAACAGTAAAGTCACACATGGGAGGCTGGGAGGATTGTGGTGCCTTCTACAGAAATAAAAAGTTTGGAAGGGAGATGGGTTTGGAGAGAAGGATAATGAGTTCTGTTTTGGACATATTGAGTTTAAGATATCATTGGAGCACCCAGTTTGAAATGCTCAATAGACAATTAATGATGTAGAGCAATTATCTTTTTTCTGATTCTACTATGTTATGGAAATACTTGTTTTATTTCTTAAATTCAGAATAAATTTTAAAAATTATATAGGGCTAGAAAACAGAGGGAAGACTGGGACTGGAGATATATCTCTCTGAATCTACATCAATAAGAATTAAAGTCCACCTTCTTCTAAGAAATAGTGACCATCTGATCAATTTAAAGTCCCCAAATAACTCTTGTAAGTAGATTTTTGTAGTAAAGAAAAGAATCCCCAAAACTTAAGTTATCAATTAGCTAGCTTTCCAGATTTACCAATAGATGGCAGACTTTATCAATTTATGACAATGCTGTTCAATGTATGAAAGAAAGAGAGATAACCAAGAAAATAAAGTGATGGTGACTGTGGCTTTTAAAAAAATATTCAGCATATCAAGATAGGATTTAGTGAAGAAATGATGTTCACTATTAGTTAAAGGTATATAATTTTAGTATTCAGAAAACATGATTCTCTATCAAACTGTTCATCAGCCTAGTCAGTGGTATAATTGATTTATGTTAGGAATATTATTTAAAAGGTCAGTTTGGAAATTCATTAAATTTGGTTTTATGACTTGAAATATAGAAAAATACATAAGGAGGCTTGTTAGAAGCCCTAATATTCCAACTCTAACCTTACTCCCAACTATACAAAGTAATTTGTTTTATTTTAAAGAAAACGTTATATATTAAGAAGGGGAGAAATTAGATGTAGAAACTGAAAGAGCTATGAACATTGTTCATAGGAAGAGAAATAAAAACTAATTTGGTCCCCTCTTATAGTTTTTATAGATTATGGGGTGGGTCCTGAGAGTGAGTGCCAGGACAGTGTTTTTGAAAGAGAATAGAATAAATGGGAAACCAGAGAAAACACAAGTTGGGTTGTTGTTCACAGAGACATTAAAATAAATCAGCAACCAATAAGGGTCAAGCAGAAGGTCAGAGCCCAAGACCAATACTATTTGTTTTCTAAGACAGCTATGTGATAATAGTACAAGTCATTATCTTGCTAGTCACCAGCATCCATCAAACTAAACAAAAATCACATCAATTACTTGTTTTAAGATAAAAACATTGTAATAAATCATTTGCACAAGATAAATGTGCCTACATGCTGAAATTTTTAAAGAACATTTCTTTAGCTAGAGGAGGTTCTGGTGACATTGTCTTCAAAGTATGTGATCTGGGTTGAACAGTGCATTGCGGCTTCTTATAAGACATACCCAGCAGGAGAGACCATATTAACTTTCTCAGAGACAGAATGAAAATTGAACTCCAGTGCTTTTCATCTTTTTGTTACTCAAGGGTAAAATTGCTTGGGTAATCTAAATGATTAAGGAAGGCATCGTGAAGTGGATGAAGATTGATCTGACAAATATTGAGTGAGTACCTACTATGTGTGTTGCATTGTGGGATGCAAAAGACACATAACACATGCTCCCTTCATTTAAGCAGCTTACAACATAATTGGTAAGATGACAGACACATGAAACAACTAAATAACAATGTAAGGCAGGCCTTGATTAAGTGCCCAAAATGAATACAGCAGATATTATGCATGTGTGTTCCATGCTATTCAGAGAAGGGAAAGATCAATGGAGGAATGGGAGGGGGGAAGATGGGACTTTAATAAGGCTTTGAACATAATTAAATAATTAAAGGGAAATATTCTGAGTCTTCAAAGTCAGTGTCTCAAATGCTAAATGAAAAACTTAGCAAAAATCTCTTTCGGCTTTTTAGTAGTGTTTAATGTCTTCCAAAGGTATTAACAAAGAATTTATATTCTTTAGCCTTCTCCTGGGTGTCTAGCCGTGATACCTTTCCCAGCCTGGATTCCAGTATAGATGGATTCCCTGGGATTAGAAAGGGGGATACAGGTGGGAGTAGGAAACTGACTGTTTAGTAACCTTATGGGTTCTCTCTCTCCCCCCCCCCATTTCCCAGGAAAGTACAAACCATAGGTAGTAGCAGAAGACCTGAGACCTACATGGATTTCTAGGGGAGGAAGGTAAATGAGACACTCGGTAGAATGCTATGGTGTTGTCTTCCAAGCGTCTTCAAGTTCAGTTCATTTCTTAAGGGAGTCCAAACCACAAGGTGGTGCTATGAGTATGGGAGATTTTAGGAAACTGAAGAAAGATAGGACTTAGAAAGAGGAGAACGGTGTTGATTGTTTATGAATTTCTCTGAGTCCTTTATGTGTTTTCTACATTTTTCTCAGGGGTGGAATAAAAGCTGTTGTATACCTTTTAGATGCATTTGTTATTTTGAGTTCTTTTACTAACTGATGAACCTGTAATCCATATCTGAGGCAATTTAGGTGCACAAAATATTTGAATTATATTTTGATATTTCCCAGAGGCTTCTGAGAGTACAGGGCAATACAAGCAAAAGAGAAAATTATTTTGGGATGCAAATCCAAATAGTCCATATAGAATAAGTGTTTGGAGCCCTTGTCCTTGGATCACACTAACGATTGTGAAATCACTAACACAGAGAAAACCTTTTACTTGTTTGTATTTCATGTAGCCAAGTACAGGATCCAAAAAACATTATGCCTTTTCCAGAAAGATAAATAGTGAATGTTATTAAACAAGGACAAAGAGTATTCTAAAAGCACAACTTCAAAAACTAAATTTTAAGTATCGTCCTCCAAATTTAGAAAATATAATTTTCATCGAAAAGATGAATGTCTCATGTCAAAGAGAGCAAGCAGCTGAAACACAGTTTATCATGAAAGAAGAAAGAAAGTTGTCATGGATAACAGAATGGGGTAAGTGAAGGAAAAGTATGATGGTAGAAGTAGCTATATGTGGCAGCGTAGCCAGGAGATAGCACAGGTAATTCTCATAAAAATCAGTCATTTCAAAATTATCCACAAGGAAAACTTTATGCTATTTCATGTAAAAAGATATCTTTCAAGTTGTAATTTTTTTTTTAAATTAACAAGCCAAGTGATAATCAGTGATCCCTCATAGGATCTTAAGAAGGCAGAGAAATTGAACTATATTGGAGCCTATTAGTTCTGGACTTTATATTAGACCAGACAGTTATTTAGAAATGTAAATTTACTGAATAATAGAAAGTCTCTCTGCTCAGACCCTCCTGTCTGGTTTTAATTCAATAAACACTTATGTGGAATGAAATAGACTATAGTTCTTTAAAGACCTCTGAATATGGGCAGGAGTTAGTTTATTTTCAAAAACTTAATTCATAAATATTTTCCAAATATTACACTTTTCAAAAGTAAATGTAGACAGTGTATTTTGGCAAACTTCAAACACCTTTCAATTTCTTTGTGATGAACTTAATTCTAGAAGTGATTATTTATCTATCCTTGTCATTTAGAGAGACCACAACTTCTACAATTCCCCCCAATCCTCACGATATGTAAATATCCAGAAGTAGTTGACTGGTAGAAAAAGTATTTACTTGGTTTTTACTAGATTGGTCCTTGCAACTTCTGAGAACCTCATCTTACCCTTTACAAGAACATTTAGGATGTTCTCTTTTCCATCATGTTTCTTCTTCTAAAGCAAACTTACCCAATCCTCCCTTTGTCTAAGCATCTGCTCCTTTACCCAACTTACATTATATCCCTAGGATATGGTCCTCCCCACAAATAGCTGACAAGCTAAGCTTGTTCCTTGCTTTTGCTACTTCTGTAGTTCCATCTTTAAAATAGGGATTGTCTTGTGAACTTGGTAAGTGGACTTTGCCTCGGGTTGAATTAATTCGATGTGATGGGAACACTACCTATTTCTGATTTCTCTGTTTTCTCTTGGTTGGCAGGGGGAAGAGAAGTTTTCAAATGATTAGGCAAGAAGAGGAGTAGACTTTAATACCTACCATGCCATTGGATTGGACTGAGATGGAGCCTGAGATTATAAATAGCCAATGAGCTTGATACAGCTAACTTGTTGAATCCAAAAGTTAATGGCAAACTACTGTGCAGTGGAAGTCATCACTCTTTGCATGGGGGCATTAGACTGGAAAAAGTCAGGAGCTTAGGTAACGGTAGCTAAATAGATCCACTGGAACTCTAGGAACCTTACTTGGTTATGTGATTTCTACATTTGTATGGTTCCTTTCTCCTTTTACACAAATTCAGGATAAAGGACTCATAGTATAGAATGTGTAGCTTCAAGCTCCCTTACATATTGTTTGTTTAGGGGATATGATCAGGTTCTATCTAACTTTTAATTACTTTGTCATTTTGTGGGGAAAGAGGACACCAAGCTCTGTATCCAAGGCTTGATGTCTTTCCCATCTAATACCAGTTTAAAAATGAACACATATAAAGAATAATAAAGAAGCTCATTTATCCAAATTATAGTAAAACAGAAATCAGAGAAGATATACAAAGGTGAATATATACCAGATAATACAGAGTGAAGGAGCTCTTCCATTGGGAATGAGATAACTTAGCTCAACTAAGCAAGAGTGTCCTTGCTCTCACCCAAGGAGAAACTCCATGAAGTCACTAGAATAGGGACATGATGGAGACTTCATGTCTTCCTAAAGTCTTTTCCTTCAGCAGCCTGAAGTGGGGTTGGTCTCTTCTGTCTTTTCTCTTGAAACTGGAAACCAGGAGTACCCAATGTGACTGGTTGCTCAAAGAAGACTTTGGTTGCACAAAGAAGTCTCCAAAGGGGAACAGGCTGAGAACTGAAGCTCTTCTGCTCTCAACAGCTCTGCTTCACCCGTCATGCAGGGCAGAGCCTTCATTTCCAATGAGAATCCAATGCCAATGGGGTTTAAGATAGGGGTTACACCAGAAAATAGTGAGAGTTTCCTGGGATTCCATAGATCAACTCCAAGCGGTGGACTTGTGTTAGGAAGCCAACCTGGATCAAGAAAATCTTAAGGCTTTGGAGCTGACTCCCCTACCTCTCTACTTCTTGCAGGTAACTTATAAATTGATAGATTCAGAGCTAGAAGCTTCCAGTCCCATAACATTCCCTTTCCTCAATTTTACATATGAGGAAACTGACTTTGTGAGATTAGCAAAGAATCTTACGGATGATTTCTCATCATACTACCTTCTCCAAACATGAGTCCCCCTCACATAGTCTTTCATGAATTGATTTATTTTTGGTATTTATACAGTCTGTTGTTGTTGTTGAGTTACCCCATTCTTTGTGATCCCATGGACCATTGGACATCAGGCCTTTCCATCCTCAAAATCCATCTCTCAAAGTCTGTCCAAATTCATGTTTGCTGCTACCATGACACTATCTATCTGTCTCATCCTCTGCCATCCCCTTTTCCTTTTGCCTTCAATCTTTCCCAACACTGGAGTCTTTTTCAATGAGTCCTGTCTTCTCATTATGTGGCCAAAAGTACTTAAGCTTCAGTTTCTGTATCTGACTTTCTATTGAATAGCCTGAATTAATTTCTTCAAGCATCATTACCTATTTATGCATTGGTTTCATGTTTATTCTTTACGTCCTCTTTATTTCCAACCTTGTCAAATCTGGATAATAAATCCCCAGAGGTTAGGCATCGTGTCCACACAGCTTATTCTCTTCTGTGCCTCGCACAGGAACATGTGCCAAATAAGTGCTTTCCTAATAACTATTATTATTATTATTATTATTATTATAGCTTGCATTTATATACTCCATCAAATTTTCAAAGTTCTTTAGCACAGTATTTCATTTTATGTTCAGAACAACCCTTAGTTGTTATTATTAGCATTTCATAGATAAAGAAACCGAACTTACCCAGGATTATACAGTTAGTGCCAGTCAAGATTTGGCCCTAAGTCTTCTTGACTCCAGGTCTGGCACTCTATTCAAAATGTCCTGTTGATTACATGCTGTCAACATATTTAAGCAAATGATTAAGTTGGTAACGACTGTGATCCCATGACTCTTTGCAGGCTCCTTAAAAATAGGAGCTATTTTACATTTTAGAGTTAGATCCCTGCACAGTAACTGGTGCATGGCAGGTAAGTCATAAGTTCCTGTTGGATTGAATCAAGAGCATATCTAAACACCCAGAGAGAGCTCAGGTTAGCTTAGAAGAAGAATCCTTGAGTAGCTTGTTTGAAATGCAATGTTCTGAAACTGAATAGCATAGAAAAGGTTAAAGGACACCAGAAAATTCTGAAATAGTGTTTGTGAAATAATGAAGTCACTGAATTGTTGCCAATCTTCCTCGTCTAGTAGAGCCACAGATATTATTTATGTTCCTATCTGGCTTCCAGTGTGATTTAAGAAGAGGAGGACTAAAACCTTTAAATTTTCCTCTAGTTATGGATTTGCCTGTGACAGTTAGGTTTCTCCCAAATGTAAATCATTTTATTTCCCTTTACCATATTTTTCTCTTTTGTAGACTAAAAAGAATATGACTTAAGATGTATGACAAGTTAATGTTGTTTTTTTTTTTTAAGTACTGAAGTTGGAAAAATTCTATAAATAATGTGGATTAATCCAAACTTAGGCAGGGTGGAGGAGAGCATGCTTAGAAAGAGTTTTTGTGATAAACTTGATTCAATTTCTTAGTCTCAGAGTGGCACATTTGTGGGCTGGAAGAAGAAATTGCCATACATTTACTATGTGGCATAGGCAGCTAGGTGGCACAGTACATAGAGTGCCAGGCATTGATTCTGGAGGAGCTGCATTCAAATATAACCTTAAACACTTGCTAGCTGTGTGACCCTGGGCAAATCCCAATCCTGTTTGTCTCAGTTTAGTCGTCTGTAAAATGAGCTGGAAAAGGAAATGGCAAATCACTCCAGTATCTTTGCCAAGAAAATCCCAAATGGAGTCACCAAAAGTTGGATGCAATTAAAATGATTCAACCACTATATGGCATGTTAGTGGCTATATGTCAGTCATTAAAGGGAACTAGTGACTTCTGCAGATAGAAGTTAATGTGACATGATCTAAAACCTCATTAATTACAGGAGATTGTCTCTAGTTTCTACACTTCCAAATTATTCTTTCATATAGCTGACAAAAATCTACCCAATATACAGGCACAACTATGTCACTCTCCCCGAACGTGTCATTCTTTACTCAAAATACTTCAGTAGCTCCCTATTGCCTGAGAAAATCTTTAATTTAGAGCTAGAAGATATTGAATCCAGTCCTCTCATTTTCAAGATGAAGAAACTGAGACTTGGAGAGATTAAATGACTTGACCAAGGTCACACAGGTAGAAAGCACTAAGATTTGAACTATGGTACTTTGAAATCCAGTGCTCTTTCTTTTATACCAAGGTATCTTCCAACAAGTATCTTACCCTGGCATTTAGGGCTTTCTATTATCTGGCTCTGCCCTATTTTTGGCCTTATTTCCCTCTTTTTCTCTTTGTTTTTGTTTTTTGGAGGGGAAAGGCAGGGCAATTGTGGTTAAATGACTTGCCCAAGGTCTCACGGCTAATGTGTGTCAAGTGTCTGAGGTGGGATTTGAACTTAGGTCCTCCTGACTCTAGGGCCAGTGCTCTATTCCCTTCACCACCTAGTCGCCCCACTCCTTCTCTCCTTTACCTCTTCCTCTATGTATTAGCCAAACTGGATTGCTTGTTCACCAATTCCTTTCATTCCTACCAGTTGTTCCCCTCAAATGTGCTCTCTCTACATCTCTACTCACTAAAATGTTTCTTTTCCTTTCATGGCCTAGTTCAAGTATCACTTTTGGAATAAGTCTCCAAATCTCAGTAGATGAAAGTAATTTCTCCCTCCTCATAAGCATTATAAGACTTCAGCACTGTAAGATTCTCCTTTTCTTCAGACTCATTTGTATGTGTTTTATTCTGCCTCCTCTCTACAGTAGTGAATAACCCTAAAAGTAGAACTGTCATTCTTCCTAATTTTATCCTCAGGGCTTACTTAACACAGTGAAGTTGGTGTATCCTCAGGAGACAGTAACTTCCCTTTTACTAAGGGTCTGCAAGCAAGGGTTGCATGACCATTTTTTGGGGATATTGTTGAAGCTAGTTTCAGTTTTAATACATTATACTGGAAGATGGTCTCTGAGGTTCTTTCAGATTCTGAGTACCCAAACTACTGGTAGCCACATGAAAAATGCTCCAAATCACTAATAGAGAAATGCAAAATAAAGCAACTCTAAGGTTCTGCCCCATACCCAACAGTTTAGCAAAGGTGACCAAAAATAGAAAATGATAAATGTTTGAGAGACTGTGGGAAAACAGTCCCACTGATCCACTGATGGTAGAGCTGTGAATGGGTGCAACAGTTCTGGAAGCAATTTGGAAGTAGGCCAAAAGTACATTAAGTTATGCTTGCCCTTCTACCCAGTGAATATTACTAGTAGTCTTTTAGTTCTAAAGAGATCAAAGAAAGAAGAAAAAGGTCCATATATACAAAAATATTTATAGTAGCTCTTTTTGTAGTGGCAAAGAACTGGAAACTAAGGTGGTAGCCATTAATTGTCAGAGGATTGAACAAATTATGATTACAATAATGGAATGGAATACTATTGTTGTATAAAAAATGATGAAGGGGATGGTTTCAGAGAAGCCTGGGAAGATTTATATGTACTGATACAAAATGATTGGAACAAGAACAGTTTATACCAGGAGTGGGGAACCTGTAGACTTGAAGCCACATGTGACCCTCTAGGTCCTCAAGTGTGGCCCTTTGACTGAATCCAAACTTCACAGAACAAATCCCCTTAATAAAAGAATTTATCTGTAAAAATTGGACTCAATCAAAAGGCTGCACCCAAAGACCTAGAAGACCACATATGGCCTTCCTGCAGTTCCCCATCCCAGATTTATACTATAATAATATTGTAAACAGGAACAATTCTGAGAGACTCAAGAACTCTGATCAAAGAGATGTTCAACCATGATTCCAACAATCCAGGGAAGAATCCTGCCCACCATCATGAAAATGAGATGTGGGACTAATTTGCAGAAAAAGGAACCACGGTGAGAATGTTTTGCATGATTTTGCTTGCTAATATAAGGGTGCCTTCCTTTGCTCTTTTCTTTCCTTCTTTCTTCCTTATTTTTTTTCAGTTGGGGGGGGAGAATAGAGGGGAAAATGCTTTTGATAACTGAAAAAAAATTTTAAAGTTATTTTTAAAATTCTGAGGTTGCTCATTCTGCTCAATGGATGTTTGTATTAGGGAGGATGGAGGGAGGCTGACTTTGACAGTTACTGGAATAAACTGTAATTCATGTCTGGGTTTCAGGGGTTGCACTGCAGCACAATTGGGCGTGTAATTTTATCTGAAGCATAAAGAAAACCCAGTCCACTTCCTATTTCCTTGCTCTGCCTCACTCTCCATATGCCAGGAAATCTGCCAGGGTGTGTGTGTCTCCTCCTTTCCAAGGACGGTGGGGAATTCAGCAACTACCAATTGATCCTAATCTGTGACTGGAAAACCTATCCTTTTAAAACAGTTTTGAAAGTTCTCTTCGAGGATGCAGATACAACTCCTTTTCCCAAAACAGTCCAGAGACCTCTGCTATTCAACTGCAAAGAATTTGAACCTCAGCCACCTCGAGAGCATTTCCCCTCAGCTGGCCTCTCTGGTGAGGTAAGAGGCGGAGTTGGCCAGTTTTGTTTTTTTTTCCTGCCGTATCCGCTCCTTCGTGGTCTCCATTGCGTAAGGCTCTTTGGGGCCAGGGTATAAGAGAACGGATCATTTGTCCCTCACTCCAGGGCTGAAGCAAAAACCGCAAGTCGCAGCACCTTAAAACCGACCAGTGAGTAACAGTTCAGCAGTCAAAGCTACGGGTGACTGAAGGAAGAGAGAAAATACTTGAGTTTTAAAAGGTAACCGATGCAATATTGAAAAAGTATTTATCTGAGCATGTTTGGGGGGGAGGTACACTCATAAATTTGTTTCTATGTCTGCTCGGGGGCACTGGGTTTAGAGTTTGTTAGTGGAATGGAACAGTGGGAGAAGGGAACTCAATTGTCTGTCTCTGGGGAAGGAAGCTCACACCAAGTCTCTTTCTTCAATAGGAGTATTTCCAGCCTCCTCTCCCTGCCTTAGAGCTGGGAAAATGCGACTTTTAGAGAAACTACGCGACTCTACGGGGGTGAGCACGGTCCTGGAGACCGAGAAGGCAGCGGTGGATCTCCTGTCCAGGAGTCCGGCAGTGTCTCCCTTCTGCAACGTGCTCACTCCCGGGCGCATCCCGGCTTTCTGCATCCCACCCCGGCTAACTTCCCACACCGTTCCTGCTTTGCAGACTCTTGGTGCCTCTACCTCCACTCCTCGACGTTGCACTGCGGAACCTGACATGTGGCCTCACAGTCCGAACTCAAGCAGCAGTATTGGGGAGGAGGAGCTGCGGCCAGCACTTGTGGGAATCAGGGAGGTGCCGGACCTCACCGACTGGGACCCACGCTCGCAGGCTGCCCTCTCGCTGCCGCACCTGCCACGCCGGCCGACCTCGTACGGCTTCTGCGCGCTGCTGGAGAGCCCAAATACCCGCCGTAAGGAGTCCCTTTTCCTTGGGGGCTCTGCAGCCACTGCCGCCCTTCTCCTGCAGTCCCCGTCCGGTCCGCTATTGCGGCCTCGGGCTTACACCTACTGTGGCAGCAGCGGTACCTGCAACCCACGAGGGCAGAGGGGCGCCCCAGACTGGCCAGACACCGCCTCCTCCTCCTCGTCCAGCTCGTCCCCCCGAGCTTCCCCGAGGCCCCCGGACGCTCCCGCCCCACGCTCCCGGAGCCGTCCGCGCTCCCGCCGCCTCCTCCGGGCCCCGGACGCGCTCTTGAGCCGGGCGCTGCGAGCTGGTGGGAGCCGCGTTCTGGCCCGGGCTCGCTCAATCTCCAGCGCTGAAGATGATGACGAGGACTATGATGCGGTTCGGGACGCAGATCGCGTCACCCTGCCAGCCACCTGCCAGCCCGACTCTGCTCGGGCACCGGTCACATCCCCACCCCCGGCCCCGGCCCC